>CM053769.1:301382985-301473121 GCA_028658325.1 Potorous gilbertii | reverse complement strand
GTTCACCAAGAAAATAACCTTCTATGGTCTTCTTTTTTTCCCCCCTTTTCTGGGCATTTTCCCAGCCAGTTACTTGACTTCTGAGAGTCCTCTCCACCCTGGCCTAGATCTGCCCAGCTAGTGCTTGGGGTCTGAGATTCAAATGCTGCTTCCCAGCCTCAGGGCTTTTGGCAGCTGGCCAGCTACTATTCAGGGTAAGATTAAATCAGGTTCTCAGGTGGGGGCAGATCTGCCTCCCAGGCTCAGTTCCTTCAGGGGGTTTATGCAGAGACCTTCTGTAATGGAGCTCCTGACTGCTCCAGGACCTTCTGGCCGCCCGCTGCCTCTGCTGCTGACTCTCGAAGGTGCCGCTCCCCTCTCAGCCCATCCAGACGTCTCTCTCACTGACCTGTGTGTCTGTGGGTGGAGGGAACTTTGTGGCTGCTGGAGATTCCATCCCTGAAGACTGCTCGGATCTGCTCCTCTCCATACCGGGTGGCCGGGGCAGGGCAGGGCTCTGCTCCCGTCTGGTGCACGATGGACCTTTGGGATTGGTTTTTCAGGACTCTCTGGAATGGAAATCTCCTTCACTGTGTTGATTCGTGGCTTCTACTGTTCCAGAATTTGTTGGCAGTTCTTTTTAGAGGAAATCCATGGGCTATGGGTTAGGAGCTAGCATATGAGAGTCTTTCTACTCCGCCATCTTGGCTCCACCCCCACCAATGGAAAATCTTAAGGCAGGTAGGCATGTCACAAAGAAAGAAGAGATATACAGAGCTCTACAAAGACCTATTCATAGCTTCGAGGTAGCCAACCCCTTTGGAAATAGGATGAGATATACGCTTGAGACAAGTAATTTTCTTAGTGCCCATTACCAGAATTGCTAGGGACAGAATTGATTCTAAGTAGGGTAGGGGTTTTAGAACAAAAATGTCATGTGATAAACTCAGGGGGAGCACCACAGAAAAGTTTATTGTTCAACCTAAATAAATGCAATCTGTTCACTAAGAAGTGATTTGTTTGAGCCTCACTGATAGTGCAAATCCTGGCTCTCACTTGTCTTCCGATCAATATCAGGCGGGTGTGATCAATGGATGTGATGAAAAATAAAGAAATAAAATGGGCAGTTGATTATTTCTAAAGCAACCATCTCAGATCCATCTGCTCTGTGAAATAGATGGCTTCTTTTTAAAGAAAGCTTAGCCTCTCTCCAGCTACAGGTATTTAAAAATATTCTACTGTCATTGTTCAGTCATATCTGATTCTCTGTGAACCCATTTGGAGTTTTCTTGGCAAAGATACTGGAGTGGTTTGCCATTTCCTTTTCCAGCTCATTTCATAGATGGGGAAACTGAGGCAAACGGGGTTAAGGGACTTTTCCAGGGTTACACAGCTAGTAAGTATCTGAGGCCAGATATGAACTCAGGAAGATCTTCTTGACTTAAGACCCACCACTCTATCCACTGTGTCACCTAGCTGCCCTTTTGTACTATACTTTATGGGTAACTAAAGGAATTCTTAAGGGTAATTTGGCCTATATGAGATTTTTGCTTTACTAAACTTAACTTTCTTGTGAGATATTACTGTACTGCTGGTACACAGCTCTGAGTTAAAGCCTGGGGATAAAAAAAAAAATTAAACTGCTCTTGTCCTCAAAGAGCTTGCCTTCTACTGGAGGGAAAGGGGTTCCCCATAAATACCAATAAGTATAGTATAATAAAATTTGAGATGGAAAAGAATTTAGATGATCAGAGAAGACTTTGTGGAGGAGATGCTATCTTAATTTTGCCTTGAAGGAAACAAGGATTCTGAGAGGTAGAGAAGAGGGAAATGCCCACAGGCAGGCCACACAGAATACAGCTGGAAGGCTGTGACTGTAAAACAGGATTTTTACAGGGGAGAAGTGTCAAATAAGGCTGGAAAAGTAGACAATGAGGTGATACTGAGGGTTTTAGAATGAGGAAAGTCATGGTGAGACCTCTGTTTTAGGAAAATTATTTTGGTAAATATATAATTTTTAACAAAATGATTTTAGTGTAATGAATAAATTAGAGAGGAAAAAGAACAATCTGGAGGTTATTGCAGTAAGCTGCAGGATGTGAAGGGAGATGGGAGTGATATGAGCAGCATCATAAAGATAGAATAGATAAGATCTGGCAACCGATTGAATATGAGGGGTGACAGAGAAAAAAAGTCAAGGATGACTGCATGGTGACAAACTTGGGTGACTATGAAGATAGTGGAGCCCTAAAAATAAATACGGAAGCTTGGAAAAGGGGAATTTATTTTGGGAGGTGTGGATAATGAGTTCCATTCCCCCTAAAGGCCACATATCTCTTCACTAGTTAGCACCTCTGGTGTTTTCATCCCATAAAGAGTCCCACATGGGGAGGAAGGATGGAGCTCTACCTGAACTTCCACCTTTGTAGCATTGGGATGACCGGTCATTTTCATGATCCAAGATATTCGTCCTACCAAAGGTATTTAGTTGACAGCTAGGCTGCTAAGGAAAGCCCTGGATGGGTAGAAGATAAAGGAAGCAGGGACAGCAGGGACATTCTCTCCTCTCCTCTGCCTCTCAGAATCCTTGTTTTCTTCGAGTCAAAACTAAGACACCACCTCCTGATCATCCAAGTTATTAGTTCTCTTTAGCACCTCAATTTTTCTTATACTATAATTATTGGTATATATGAGGAACCCCCATGTAAGCTCTTTGAGGGTAGGAACAGTTTAATTTCTATTTTTGGTCTTTTTGTCCCTGTCCTTTATTCCTTTTTTATCCTGAAGATAGTCCCTTGTATAAAAGAATAAGGGTGTTAGTAATTATTTATTCAAAAACAAAATACCCAAATAAACAAATAAATAGAGAGCCACTGGTTCCCATTCTAGAGTATCACCATACCTATTTTTAGTCCCCAAGACCATTGCCCAGATGTCAGTTCTTGCTATTTCCACCAGGGAAAGCCATCAGGCACTATGTAGATGTCACATTGTCTTATATTCCTTGATGCTGGAAACCTCTATGTTGGCAAATCTTTTGCAAGAATAACCAATTTTACTCCAGGCAGTGGAGTTGAGTACTCAGTTAGCCTTTGGTAAGAGAATCAGAAATGGCCCCTTTTTTTACTTAGCATTATCATGGAAAAGAGCCTTCACCAGTTCAAGAAAAGAAGTATAGGCAAGTAGGTCCAAGTTCATCACACCTGGGCTGAACTCAGCTGCCATGTGGCCAGTTCTCACCCGCAAGGAGGAGGAGAAGCAGCATGGTTGCAAGATAAAAAGATCATGAGATTAGGAATCAGGAGACTTGGCTCAGGGTCTATCATCACCACTGGATGTACAACTGTGGGTGATATGGCTCAGCAAATATTTATCAAGAACCTTCTCTGAGCTCAATACTAGGGAAACAAAAAAAAACCCCCAAAAAAGAATGATACAGGCTCTGTCCTCAAGGAGCCTAGGAGGGTATAGCCACTTACAAGAGAATAGGATTCAAAGGAAAACATGATAGATGCAAAGGAAAGATTTAGATGAAGTAACCTAAAAAACTTTGAGGACAAAAACACTTTCAGCAGAACAGATGAGGGACAGCTTCACTTTCAAGGTTGTAGAAAGTAAACTGGACCTCAAAGAAGAGAAGGCTTTCCAGGGATGGGCTGCGTGGATTTGAGAGAGGACAGGATGAGATTCAAGAAACAGTTAATGGTCCAGTTTGGCTGTAACAGTCAACACAGGGCGGAGAGCAGCGAAAGTGAAGGTGGGAAAGGTGCACTGGAATCAGGCAGGCTAAGGAGATTGTGTTTTATCCCATGGACAACTGTGAGTCACTGAAGGATTTGAATAACTGGCAATGTGGACATTAGGAAGATGATTCCAGAAGGTATGTGAAGGATCAATCAAAGAGAGGTGAAACTGGAGACAACTGAAGAACCTATTTCACAGAATCGTACAATGGCAGAGTTGGAAGGGATCAAGGCAGCCCATCTAGTCCAACTCATAAATACCTTCAAAGAATTCCCATTAAAACAGATCTGACAAGTGGGAATCCAGACTCTCCAGTGGGGGTGGGGAGGGGTATGGGCCTACCACCACTAGATGTATCCCATTCCACTTCTGGATAGCTCTAAATATTAGGAGAGGAGAGCTAAGTGGCAAAATGGATAGAATACCTGTTCTGAAGTCAGGAAGACTCATCTTCCTGAGCTCAGATCTGGCTTCAGACATGCTGTGTGACCCTGGGCAAGTCACTGAACCTTCTTTGCCTCCGTTTCCTCCCCTTTAAGCTGGAAAAGGAAATGACAAACTACTCCAGTATGTTTGCCAAGAAAACTCCAGATGCAATTGCAAATCAACTGAATAACAAAAAATATTAGGAAGTTTTTTCTTGATATTTAATCTAAATATGCCTCTTTGTAGTTTCTACTTATTGATCGAGGGTCTGCCCTGAGGGGCCAAACAGACTGTTTTGCTCTTACATGTGACAAACTCTCAAGTACTTGAAGACAGAAACCCTGTCCCTACCCCCAAGGCTCCTCTTCACCAGGCTGCTCATCTCTAACTCCTTCAGCCTGACCTCATATGACATGTCCTCAAAGTTCTGCATCATCCTTACTGGCCTTCTCTGGATGTTCTCCAGTCTAACAATATTCTTTTCAAGCCATCAAACCCAGAAGTGAACGCAAAACTCTGAATATGGTCTCACCAGAGCAGAGGACATAGGTACTGTGGTCTCCTTGTTCTTGAAAGTTGTTCCCCTGTTAATGTGATCCAATATTGAAATAGCTTTTTGGTAGCCAGTCATAGACAGCTAGGTGATACCCTGAAGTCAGGAAGGCCTGAGTTAAAATCAAGACTCAGACACTTAGTAACTTGGCAATCATTTAATCTCTGCCTCAGTTTCCTCATCTAGAGAGCAGGGGGTAACAATAGCACCTACTTCCCAAGGTAGTTGTACGTTGTAAGGACAGCATGAGACAAAATTTGTAAATCACTTTATAAACCTCAGAGCACTATTTTAAATGCTAGTTATTATTTCATACTGAATTATATTAAAATTCCAGTCTAATAAAAACCCCAATTATGCCTACCATTTATCTTAGCTGAAGTCATATGTAAGACTTTACATTTATACCTATAGGATTTCATATTTTATTAGATTCAGCCCAATGATCTAGCCTGTCAAGATATAATTTGCTAGCTATCCTCAGCTAGTTATCATCTAGAATTCTAATAAGCATGCCCTCTATGACTTTATCTAAATTTCTGATAAGTATGTTACAGAGGCCACAGGGCCAAGCAATCTCTAGGACACTCCACTAGAGACTTCTTGCTGAGTTGATATCAAACCACTAAGGATTATTCTAAGTCTAGTCATTCAACAGTTTCATATCTAATTGTATTAATATAATCTAAATCTCCCCATATTTTCTATGCTTTATCAAGTAATTTGATGAAATTAGGGGAAACTGACTAATAGCATTCTTCTGACCTATTGTCAATAGGGGAAATATGGCTGGCCTTGCATGACCTGTTCCTGATGGAGCTATGTTGGTTATTTATAATTACTCCCCACCTTTTTCATGTTCTATTCTAGAATTTTCCCCAGGAATCAAGGTCAAGCATATTGGCTTACAGTTTGCAGACTGTTCTCTTCCTTTTTTTGAAAGTTAGAGAATTTACCCTTCTCCAGCCCTCAGGTATCATTCCTATTTTCCATGATGTTTAATAACAGTGGCTTAGTAATCACATCTTCCTGTTCTTTCACGATCCAAGATAATATAGTTCACCTGTGCCATGTGACTTGCATTCATTAAGCAACCAAGCAGGTGATCTCTCACCATCTCCTTGCTCATCCTGGGAATACACTCCCTGCTAGTCCTTTCAGTTTCAGTCATTTCCAGACTGAAGCCCATCATCCTTCCCACAGAAGACCAAAGCAAAAGAACCAAACCCCCTTGCCTTCTGTTTGTTACCATCATTTCATCCATCCCAACCATCCCTTCTCTGACTTCCCTCCTCTCCCAGTATTTCTAAAGAAGGCCCTTTGTTGTCCTTAACTTCCCTTGGCAGCTTCAGCTCTTCTGGAACTTTAACACGCCTGTTAGTATTTTTATGAGACCTTCTCACATTCATACTTGTGCTATTGCCTGTCCCTGATTTCATCTTCTATGCAAATTTCTTTTAAAAATTCCTAATGTGCCTGATGAGCTCCCTGTGCACCGACATCAGTCTCTTTGGAAAATGCCTTCTCCTCACTGGTACTGTTTCCCTCTTCAGGTCAAATCACTCAATCAATAAATATTTGTTAAGCACCTACTAGGTGCCAGGTACTGTGTTAGGTGGTATTTAGGTCTTCAGAACTTCCTTCTTACGAGTTTCCTCCATGTTTCTGGGCTGATTTACCCTTGTCAAATTTTAGTCCCTAGGATTTTATCTATCCACCCTCTGAACTCTCTGAAATCTGTTCTCCCCAAATCTAGGGTGCATGTCTGACCAGTCTTCCTCTCCTTTGTCACACCCCAGCCACTATTCTACCCTGCTTGTAAAAATCAGACGCAATTTAAAAAAATTATCCCCCTGTTGTTTATTTTATCTTCTGAAGGACAAAATTATTATTAAGTAAAGTCAATAGTCAAGGTGAGGGTCAATTCACCCCTCCTAAGCTCCATTTTCCCATCTTTAAGATGAGGGGAGTTGTGCTATATGATTTCCAAGGGCCCTTCAGCTCCTAGAGATTGCGTTTCTAATTTAGCAAGTATGAAATGTCTGTCTGCACAGAGAAATGCATGTAATTCTCTTGCCCAGTCTAAGCTAACAGCTTTAAATTCATAGTTTAAACATTAGTTTGGTGGGGCTAAAATGCAACTGAAATCCAAGGTCAGAGTCTGCTGGAGTCAGTATCATCTTTCTCTTTTGAAAAACATCATACAAAAAAGATCCCAAACAGGAAACTGGGCAGATGTCTTGCTGGGGGGCCCTTTGCTCTAAGGTTCTGCAGGATCAGCCATGTGACAGATTCCAAAGTCATATGCAGTGAAGCAGACCAGGACTAGGGTTTCAAGGATCAGGTAAGCTTACTTTTGAGAATGTGGCTGGAATCTTTTTAAAACAAATGATAGAACAGAGTGTCCTCAGATTAGTCACCTGGAAATGGGTAAAGCAAATGTATGTATGTATGAATCAGTTCGGTAGTTTTATCCCCCAAAGCTATGTATTTTTATTTTTACAAATGCAGCATAAAAAAATGATCCATAGTGTAAGTGTTACATAAGCACATTCTACCATTCCACCAAACCTTGGCAACCACCACTCTTTTTGCCCCATACTCTCACCAATACCCAAGGTTCTCCTACTTCAATTATTTACCTTCCCTGCTTTTTACAACTGATAGACTAGAATTTTCACCTATGAGTCTTTCCATTTTAGGCTTCATCTTTTAGCTCCTTCTTTACTTCTTCCCATAATCGATCCCTTTGTATATACACCACACTCCGGAGGCTGTTGGGAACATGGGGGGTGAGGGGATAAGAGTGACTTCGGAGCATTTCTGCCCGCATCATTCACATCTGTTCATGTCTCATTCACCCCACAGTAGAAGAATCCATCTTTCTCAGCCAAGGTTCCGAACTGTTTGAAGTCCTCCATCTTGTTAGAGATGACCTGCGTTCCTTCACAGGAAGGGTTCCTTTCTTCTTGGATCAAGTCATACAAACTTCAGAATCCTAGGGTTAAAGGTGAATAAGCTTATTCCAAAGAACCTTTCTACCCTCACCGCTACTCTGCTGAAGAATCAGTCTGTAGCAGCAGCAGCACCTTCATTCATTAAACCAACAGTTTAATTACTCCAAAATTATGTTAAATCCTGGAAGCAAATATTGAAGCAGGGTCCTCTGAAGAATTTCATTATACTGACGAGTTGCAGAGAGAAGAAAATGGTTATAAAGTAACAGCCAAAACGACACATAAAGATATATATTGTTTTTAAATTTTTAAAAAAGCAAGCAGGTTATCATTTGTTGGATCACCCAAGTGTCAAAGGAAAAGAGTTTCATAATAGCAGAAATTTTCCATTTTAAAAGACCCAAGAAAAAAATGCCCTTCAGCCCTCCAATCTAATAGGGTATACTTCTGGAAAAACCTAAACCCAATTAAATATTAATATAGAGTGGTATTAATTAAGGGGGAAAGCCCATCAAGAGAACCCCAATATGTTTAGTGTCCCCAGGAAGCTGGAAAATTTCACAATCAAGTGTGTAAATGTTCTAAAAAAGGGTCCTGAATATTTTATGAATATTTGTCATAAAACAGAAATAATAACCACTGTGCAGAGCTATTAGAATTAATATTTATGCTGCCAGCCATGAAATATTCATGGGGACAGAGAAAGGGGGGCCGTAAGACAAGAATTAATTTACATTGGGCTCGGTTTACCCGCTGGCTTGATGTTTAAAGACGGGTTGACAAGCCTCTGTATGAATCCGCCAGTCACTTTCAGCAGTAGGTGGAGTGGAAGGGGAGGGGAGGGGAGGAGAAGGGAGAGAAGGGGGGGATGGGTCCAAGCTGCTGACAGCTCACAGATTGAGTTTCTGACAGCCCTTAAAAAACCTAAACGGCCCCCCACCTTTCCTTCCCTTCTTCCATTGCCCGAGGCGCTCTGTACTGCCACCGTTCATCCGCGCTCCCCTTCCGTCTGCTGAAATTAATGAGTTAATGAGAGCTCTACGCTTTACTGTGGCCCACGAATGTTTACAGGCGATTAAATTATAATGCCACGGAGCTGTATAATTCACGAACCAATTAAAGGAAGTGTTAGTTGATTTGATGGGATGAGGACGTACAAAATGCATTTAACTAATGGGGAACCGTGGGCTGCCGATCGGCCGGGCGGGCTCTCTCGGATTACGCGGCTAATTGCTCTACTTTATAGGGCTGTCACAGATAGCCATGCATATTTCATTGTTCTCAAATACTTCAATTGTTGGCTTTCGTGGCGCTGCTGTAATATGTAGAAGCCCAGCCAAACTTCAGTGTAGTTAAAGTACCGTGCCACCAAGGCAGACCGGCTGGGGCACCCGGGGGAGGAAGGAGGGAGGGAGGAAAAGAAAAGGGAGGGAGGACCTAACCTGAGCTCGCCGCCTTAAATGTCACTCTGCAATTACATGATTAGAAGACTGAACATTCGATCCTCTTTTGTTTTTACAACTTTAGGCCACTAATTCCCCATGCAGACTTCTTAACAATGAAAATATTAGTCAAGTGGCGGCTTGATTTGGTGAGAGAGGAGGGTGGATAACTGGTGTGCAGTGGACCGAGGAAGCGGGCAAGTGCCCTTAATTGACCTCAGCCTAGGACTTCCCTAGGTCTATGGGCACAGTTTCCAGCAACAATCGGACAGCTAATGCAAACTGACTTTTCCTCCCACCAAGAAAATGCCCCTTTCCTTTCTTGTTTGCCTCAATTTGCCCATCTGTAAGGTAGGGTCATCTGGTGCTTCACAAATCACATCTATGAAAAACTTACACATGACAAGGACACATACTATTATCATCAATTCCCTTGGTTTGCTACAGGGAAGGAAAGAGCTGAGAGGACAAAGAATTGCCCTGAGAGAGAGCTGAATTATCCTAGTTCTCAGGGAAAATATATAATGCTTTTACTTACATGACTCCATATGCTGAAGTACATAAGAGATGAAGGCAGCTGATTTCCCAGCTGGGAGAACGTGGGATGTCTAATTTAGAGAGCTGCCACATTATGTTCACTCTTTATACCAACAATTTCAGTTTACTCTGCAAGGAACAGGGAACTCGACAGCAGGCTGTGTTGGGTTTTTCCCCCAGCACATCCTAGACTGACAGACCCCAGCATCGATAAACTATTAATTTCAGTAACACAGTTAACTCTGATCATCTGGGCTACTGACATCTTCCTTTCAAATGGTTATGCTTTTCAATAAGAAAAGATCAAGAAATCGTTACAGCTAAGAAAGTAAGTGTGGTCACCATCATCAATTCCCTGGGTGCAGGTGGGATCTGTTTTCTTCCTCATACACACAGAAGGCTAAATCTTCTGGAAAGATACTACAGATCCCATCTAATCTGAGCAAGGAAGCTAAACTGCTTCTCTTAAAACTTCATTTATTTCTTTTCAGTAAAATTAATGGGCTAGATAGATGACTTCTAAGATCACTTCTAGATTTAAACCTATGATTCAAATAATGTATGAATTCTGTGTAAAAGTGATGAGACCTTGAACTTTTTCTTGTTCTTTTTTTTAATGTAATACTGCCAAATTAGAAATCAGTCAAGCATGGAAAGTTATTCCCTCCTACGTAGCAAGGAATGTATGTAGTTACAACCACTTAGTTGATCATCAACTTGAATAGAATTACATGAAAATAATACTTGTATCATCCTTTTCACCACAGGTGTATTACACCAAAGCTGTCTTTGACTTGAGGGATGGTCCATGAAAGGAGGTTTCATTGACAATGAGCAGAAGTTGAGGAATCCCATATCTATATCTTTGACTTGGGGATAACTGAATAACCTATTCTTTGGCTGTAACAAATAAATTAAACTGTGAGGGTTAAACTCATTTCTAATACACTTTGGTTGTTCTAATGGTATAAGAACATACATAATAGTCTCAATTTGTGCAAGAATTAGCATCCATGTCAAATATTGTATCATCCCCAACTACTGACCTAATATCAAAGGTCCCTTGAAAACTACACATCACCCTTTAACAGTGTACAAAGTAGGTAAGGACATGACAGATGTCTTACTGCCCTCAGAGAAACTGTCTGAAGAAATGCATCCCTAACCCTAATTCCTAACTGGTGGTCTCATAATGTGCAGTGTCACCATGGCTACTATGAATGAGAGAAGATAACTCCAGTACCTCTACTAACAAATGATTCATCCAAATAAACTGAGAATGAAACTAAAAGCCAATAAAAGTTGAAAGCCCCAGAAATGCATTACTAAATCATTGTGTGAGCATCATGGATGAGTTCTAAACTTGACCTGATAGTCAAACCACCAAAAAAAGTCTGTTGATGCTTCTACTGTCAACTCCAAATCCACGTCCAAGTATTCATGCTGTTTTGCCTTTGTTACACTAATTAGTACCCTAGAGATGGAATGGGGTGGAATGATTTGTTGAAATTTCTGCAAATGTTTGATTTTTACAACTTGTAATTCACAAAAGGCACCCAAGTTCAGTCAAAATTTTCTTATCAAGTTGTAACTTGAAAAGGTTTGAGGAGTGATTAGCCTTTCCAAAAAAGGCAAATAAACCTTGAACAAAGCCTTGATTCACGAATTGGTTAATTAGTCTTTTTTTGGAGATTAATCTTCACTAGTCCTTAATTGTACTATACATGTAATTTTGCATGTGGTGTGTATATGTATATATCTATATATATATGCCCTTTGTGCTTAAAGTCCCATTCATTCAAAGTTGTCATCATTGATAGAGATTTCAATATGTGCTCAAGTATGTCTGATAAAACACTAATTTATGACTAACCACATAAGTAAGCACCACAGAAGAAATGTTGTGATCTTTCTGGTTTGGGGTAAGACAGGAACTTTTTCTCTTCCCTTGCCTTCTACCCCTCTACCTCATTGAGGATGAAGAAAATCATTCTCAAATAATCAAGGTACAGACATTTAGGCGGCTACTACAGCTGCAGCTACCAGGCAGGTGAGTATATGAGTGTGTGTGTGTGTGTGTACATATACATATTTAGGAACCAATATTAGTGATTTGATATTTGATTTTCTTATGTAATGGGAAAGTTGAAAAAAATCTCACTCCAACATAATTTCTCTTTGGGTATACTCTACAGATCAGTTCTTTTGCTCAAGGTGACTTTTTAAAGAGGAATTTTAAGGACAATCCTTTTAATGATGAGTTGTGACTTTGAAGAAATGCTTTTTTAAAAAAATGGGATGATGCTAAGGGTGAATTTTGAATTTACTAGTTTTAATAGTCTAACTATGAAAATAATTTTATTTAAGTGTGTGATATACAAAAAAGAAATCATAACTATATCTGATGCAGATTTTCAAAAGGATAGGACTATCACCAACATTTATGTGCTATTTAGTGCCTATCTCCTTCTTCCTGTATTGTCTATCTCTTTTATCTTCTTCCCCCTAACTTCCCCCTTGTTTCCTATACTTTGAAAAATTAGTAACAATTTGCTTAACTGAATGTGTTGTTGCTACAAGGGTAGATGCTATAGAGATTATTGGGAAGTGATGGTGGTACAAAAAGAAAATGCATTAATAAAATAACGAAAGTCATTACCAAGTTTTCATTCTGCAAATGAAGTCATCTCTATCCCCAACTTTCTAAATACAATACATCTCTTTTATTATAAGGTTTTACTATAACGGATTCAGATGAATTACAAATCAAAGTATACCTCCCCAATATACAACTCCACAAACAAAAGCCTGTTAGAATGTAGCCAGGCTACAAAGCAGGTTGTTGGACTTATCCCTTGATAACAGCTTCATAAATAGGTTCTGGGTTCTACTACACAACTTCTTCCTTTCTGAGATTTAGCATGCCTAAAACTTTAGTGTCTGGGGTGAGTTACTAATGGAAATGAATACAAATGGAAACTTGGACTGAATTCTTTATCTTCAGAGTAAACTGATCGTAAGGATAAAGGACATTAACTTTTTGGATACCCCAATCTGAGACTAATTCGATGGGCTGGATGTACTGAATGAAGACTCAACTGATGTTCTGAGAAAAAAATACTCAAGGTTAAACTGTTTATCAAGACTCTACTTAGGTTAAACTTCTTAAGTGGACACTGCCTAGGATCGGAAACCTGAATTTGTAGATAAGACTTTTCTAAACTTTCAACTGCAGAGTCAGGCTTGCAATTTAAAACCAAGGCTCTTAGTCTAGAGCTTGAAAGTGACAAGTGTCTCCAAGGATTATTATTTGAAATCAAACTGTGACTGTCTTTCAATGCCTTCAAAGTTGGAGGGCTTTTTGTCTAGTTTCTCCTTATTGCACCTTCGTTGTGTAAATTGCTTTGGACAGTTGGACCTATCTACACATGTCAGACTCACAACAGTCAGTATTCGTATGTGCCAGCAAGTCTACAAATCCATACACCTATGTTTCTGGATCAGCCCTAGATACAAAATGGAGGCTATTCAAATGATGTACTCCGAGACATGACAATGGTGGAAACACCATAGGGAAAACAAACAAGTCCAGATTCTCTTGGGGAAAGGGGATTTTGGAAGCCCTAGAAAAGCACTCCTGCTTTTTCTTTCCTTGAGGCCATCCCTATACCTTAAGAGAATAACTTCTAGGCCTCAGCAGAAAAGCTAAATAAACTGCAATAGGGGTTAGTTCATGGCCTTGAAGAATCCATTCAGCACGGCAAAAACTGCATAGAATAAAGAAAAGAGAAGATGGGTAAATTCACATTGAAATCTCTGTTGGCAACAGCTGACAGGAGACATCAGAATATGGCAGTCAGAGAATCAGAAGCACAGCGTGAATTACGTTCTTTGATGCTTTTGAAGCACCTTGGATATATTCAATCACAAAGATGTATTTTGGTTCAGTATGGAAATGGCTATTTGCATTTCAATATGTTGGAGCAAGACTGCCAATACAAACAGGGACCCATGTAGAAGAGATCAGCTTACCGGAGTGAAAACCACAAGGTGACATCTAGGAGACCTTTAAGATGAAACGGAGCCCAGCTTGTAACATTTTTTGTTGACTTACCAATATTTCTGAATGATTGGGTTTTCAAATGAGATCAGTCAGCATGCAAATGAGAAAACAGGATTAAGACATCTTCTCTATCTGATTGGATGTGGAGTTTATCAAAAGAGTC
Source organism: Potorous gilbertii (assembly GCA_028658325.1). Lineage (NCBI taxonomy): Eukaryota > Metazoa > Chordata > Mammalia > Diprotodontia > Potoroidae > Potorous > Potorous gilbertii. The sequence goes on along the minus strand of CM053769.1, from coordinate 301,459,257 downwards.
TTTTTTTCATATCAAATTTCCATCACAAAAGGTCAAACTTTCAACTCCCATTACTCCTAACTGCATTTCCTGTGACTGCTGGTTTATTCCCAATGCTGTTGCACAAAGGCAAAAATAACAAAATGCAGACCAACACACACACACACACACACACACACACACACACACACACACACACACACACACACATACTACTACTGCATCTGTCAAATGCAGTGGACCGACATTTTCCAATCTGATTCTATTTTTCTCCAACCCATAAAAAAAGGCCTTACAGCCAAAACATCACCTCTAACCTGATTAGCTATTCCCAGCTGATATTTTTATCATCTCTTTCCCCTTTTCAGCTGACAGGAGCATTCTCTGTAGCACCAGAATATTTGGATTTTACAACTTGGTCATCTAAAATATTTAAAAGGTTTTTCATATTTTCTATGTGTTAAGGACCTAGAGCAGCATCATGTCTCTGGCATCTCATGAATTGTTCCCTTGGCCTACAACTCCTTTTGGGAGCCAATCTGAGGTCTTGGGCAATGCTGTACCACGAACAGTCAGAATCACCCCAGGAGAGACTGATGCAGGTCTGCCTTTGGCACAGGCTTGCACCATTTGCCAGGTAGTTTGCTAACCAAACACTTCCTAATCCCCTTCCCACCAGTTGGCAAAGAAATATATTCAGCTGAAATATTGAGAGCTACAAATTGTTTGGTAGGCTATTGACAGAACTGGATTCAGGGAATCAAAAAGGACCCCTAGAAATCACCTAATTTTTTTAGGCCAAAGTACATTCTAATCATCCCAGAGGGCAAAACTGTCTTTTATCCTTCAAGATTTCCAAGAAAGAAGATTCACTCCATGAGCTCCTGTGGTAGTTACCTGCAATGTCTCCCAACCGTTTTAGGCAAATACTTTTTCTTTATATCTAATCTGATCTCTTTTGGTTCATTTTATGCTTCTTTCCAGCATTCTGTTCTCACTGGAAAGAGGGAACATCAGCTCTTTTGTCCTCCATATAAAATATATTCTATATGCAATGTATTAAAAATATATAAAATAATATATTGGATGTGTATATATAATATTTTTATATGTGTGTATACATGTAAAACCTATATAGGTGTGTATGTATATATGTGTGTGCACACACATACACATTCACCTGTTAGGGCATAGAAAGAGGAATTCTCCTTCCATATTCTCTACAAAAGTTTCTAGACCACAAAAAAAGTCATTGTTCATGAGGTAGGGATAACACAGTACACTTTCTTACCCAAATGAAATGATCTGTCCTTGTCCTGCCCCTGACTCTATCTTTGTAGGTTCAAACCAGAGGGATAATAAATAGGGGATAAAAATACTACTACTTTCCAAAAATAATCTCATACTTGTCTTTGGTTACTCCTAGGAGATTCAAAGAACCAAAAGTGGGTGCTCCCTTGATCTCCAGCTTCTAATTCTATATTTTCCAATTGCCTCACAGCTTCCCTGAAAAATGCATCCCTACTTAGTGGGCCCATGAAACTAGCCACAATGGGTGCAATGATTTGAGGACAATGCCCAGTTAGGTGTCTGATAAATGCTATTCATAGACTGACCAACACCTTACTCCCAACAATCCAGGGTATTCTTGTCTAGAACCATGCTGGGCAATCATACTATGGTTTTGAAAATAACTCTGAAGGTCAAGGGGTTGGGTCTTCGGCAAGTTATGAGCATTTGGTTTTATGCAATGAAGTTATTAATGTCACAAGCAAAAGTCTGCGTGAGCCAAATTAAAGTCAGTGTGCTCATAAAATGGCTCTCTCAATACCATTACCACCACAACGTATATAACTCATCAGATGAGTACCTAGAGATTTCTGCTCATCTGATTTTCTCTGTTCTTCTTATTACTCAACAACTAAATGTTTCACAAAGTCATTTCCTACCGAAATATTTATGTTCTCAAATGTTTATTATCCTCTCTATCATGATCAAGATTTTATGAGCACTCTATACCAACTGTGAATTAAATGCATAATTTCTGATCCATCAAAATCCAGTTTGGCACTCTGTTTGTCTGTATTATATAGCAGCTGCAATAGTCTTCAGACAGGTTATAAGGGAAGCAGTCTGGACATAGCACCCAAAGCAACTGATAATTCTGGCCAGGGGCTTAGTGGTCACCACTGTTAACTGGTAATGAGGAGGGAACTCATAGATTCTGAGTTATCAGAGGGACTGTGTAATTATAAAGAAACTTTTTAATGGAGTCTATACCCAAAAATTCAAGAAAGGTTTCTCAATAGAAAAAGAAGAGGGGGGAAAGATACCATATCATTGACATCCTGTGTCAACTGAGGAGCCAGGTCCCAATCACCTATATTCAATACAAAGGAAAGAATCTGCCTGCTTAACTGTAGGAGTTAGAGTAAATCACAACTTTTAAATATACAAGAGAGCCTAGGATTATAAGTAAGATAGTTTTTTTCTATTTGATGTTCAAACTGAGCTACCCTCAGAGAGTCACCAGATCTTTGCTTGGTGGCTGTGGGATTGAGACTCATGGAACATTAGAGGTAGGAGTGAAGAATTTGAACATAAAACATAGGGCATTAGAGCTTGGAAGGGACATTAGATCTAAGAGGGATTTGAGAAAATTAAAGTATCATATGACAGAATACAGAATATCAGAGCTAGAAGGGGACTTAAAAGGATTTTAATTCAATGCCTTCATTTTACAGATGAAAAAATTGGCCCAGAGAAGCCAAGGGACTTACTCAAGGCCACAGCAGTGGTCCCTAAGAATTTCCCTGATGACCTGACACCATGGGAATTAGTCAACCTTATTTGGAGAAATGGTTTCACTTTGAAGATGTTTTTGCTTCTCCCGGGTTCCCAGAACCATATTTCAGTAATGCATCTCAAGTGTTTGTTTTTTTTTTTTAAATAGAACTTCCATGATTTTCTATATATTGTCCGACATGGGAACAATTTCCCCAAACCAAGCTCCATTGTCCTAGAGCAGATGTACGTAAGATTACACTTCAGATTAAAATGCAATTGAAAAATATTTACCAAAATTAATAAAAATACTGTAAGACATAGATAACAATACATTTTAAAACTAAGTCAATATATGTGACTTTGTGACCCCATTTCTATTTGAGTTTGAGACCAGTGTCCTAAAGAAAATAGTGTGGTCCACCAGAGAGTGGTGAGAATCGAATGAGATCAGGTATGAAAAGTATGTTTTCTCTTGGAGCTGAAACAAGTTATTTCTTTTCCTGTTGATCTAAATGCTATCACAATAGCCAGTCAGTCCCAAATTTCCCCCTAATAGAAGAAAGTATTGTAACCACAGGAAAACTAAGTGACTTTCAACTTCTTTCTTTTACATTTCCTGAAGAAGATGGTTTATATGAGTATGATGTGCTTCCTTACCAGTGAGCATTGTTATTTTCCAATTTTATTCAGCTACTCAGAGTACTGAAAAATTGTATAATATTTTTAAGATGAATTCCAAATTCAGGCTAACTGAGAATCACTGCATCACCCTAATATATGTAATATATGTTTAAGTGCCATTATCCTTCCTTCTACAAAATGTGTACTCTATGGTTAAGTTTTGTATAGTCCCACAACTAAAGAGTCTATTTCTCAGTGTTCAGATTCTGCCATTGGCTTCATTCCATGTGGATTCATTCCATAGCTTTGTCAAATCACACAGGGATTCACCATCCGTTAGCACAATCCATTGGACCCATCAATAGAACCTAGAGTTCTAGGAGATATTTTAAGATATCCTGAGGCAAATGAGAAGACCAATACTAATGAGTTTAAAAGACATTTGTATTTCAGCATCTCTGGAAGGGTCAAAGTGAGAAAGATGGAATGGAGAGAAGCATATTCTTTTGTCTCTCATCAGATGAACACAAAAGGCTTTCATTTCATTTTATAAAAAGCACATTTGTACCCACAGATCTAGCTCTCATGGAATCATAGAGTTGGAAGGTACCTTAGAAATTAGTGCCCAAAGAAGTGATATGAGAAAACACCCCACCCCTCCTTTGCAGAGGTAAGAAGTTCATAGTTGTGGTACACTACATATCTTTTTAGACTTTTTGTGTATGTATTGATTTGTTTTAAAACATTTTTGTCTCTTCTTCCTCTTTTTTTCTTTAAAATATGGTATCTATGGCTAAGGAGCCTGTGAGGAGGGCTCTAAGCAGCTATGGCACCCAGCTGAAATGTCATGATTCTGAAGCCCCATTTCCACAGACTGGTAAAGACAAGTTGATACATGGTTTAACCAGCCAGCCAGGAAGATCAGAAAGCAAGAGGCCCATCAAGTAAAAGCCCGTAAAATTGTTCCTCACCCTGCATCTGATCCTATCTGGCCCATCGTGAGGTGCCCTACTGCCTGATACCACACCCAAGTACAAAGGATTCGGCTTGGAAGAGCTTTGGGTAACTGGTATCCATAAAAAAATGGCACCAACCATGGGTATTTCTGTGGAACCTCATTGACGAAGTAAGTCTACAGAGTCTCTCCAGGCAAATGTCCAGGCTGAAAGAATATTATTCCAAACAAACTCTCTTGCCAAGGAAACTATCTGCACCCAAGAAGAGAAAAAGCTCTGCTGAAGAACTCAGGTTGGCAACCCAGCTTACAAGATGAATATTATTTTTTTTAACTCCACAATTCATATATTAACAAATCTTCCTGCCTCTAGCCCTTCCCCACTTTCCATCATCCATACCAATTCCAAAATAATACTGCTCATATGTCTCTTCTCTATTCAAAAATCCTTACTGGACTCCCTCTCAAGTAAAGTCTAGATTCTTTTGTCTGACATTCAATATCCATAATTAGAAGCTGACACCCTGGCCTTTCTAGGATGCTTTCATATTATTCCCCCTCCACATGCTCAATGTTTTAGTTAAAATGGACTCTTCTTCAGTCCCCTTTGTCCTCCCTCTGGACATTCTCCTGTACTACCTCACCTCATTCAAACCTTCATGTCTGGAAGGTCTCCTTTTCTCTTCCTTTCTAGAATTCTTATCTGATCTTTAAACCCCAGTTCCTTAATGAAGCCTTCCCTGATCTCTCTCGGTCAGTCATGACCTGCCTCCCTCATAGAGCCCTTAGTTTGGAGCTTCTTAACGCACTTATCGGATAATATTCCCTATGGTTGTATGTATTTCTGTCATTCCCCTACTAGCTCCATGAGGGCAGCAGGGACTGGGTCTTATCTAATCTTTGTATCTTCCTGAGTACCTGGCAAGGATTTTATCCATGGTAGGTGCTTACTAAATGCTGGGTAAATGTCTATTTCTCTATGGTAAAGGACAAATTCCAAAGCACAGCTCAGTATAAGTATTCATACCTCCAGAAATCAACAAATGCAATTCAGGGCTTGATGTACTATTCTGTTGATTGACCAGACTTAAGAAAATGATGGAGATGTTGAAAACTTGAAAGACAATCATGCATACACTTTTTCCTTCCTCCCCTTTGCCCCAAGAGCTTGTTGTTGGAATTATACCGTCACATTCCTGCCTCAGAGGGACAGAAAATTCTCTCTATTTCTCCCCTGAAGTCAAAGTCCTAAGTGGGATCAAAGATATTCAGACACTACAGGGCCAGAGGAAAGGAATGAACAAAAATGGTGAATGCCAAGAGCATTTCTCAAAATTCCTCTGAAGTTCTATAAAGGAGAAAGCTGAGAAGGCAGCAGGGTTTGATTCTTATCATGACATGTGGAATACTATTAACAATAAAGGGGAAAAGAGTAACAAGGCTACGTGCACTTGGCACGGCACCTGGAATGGACTGCTCCCCACACAGATCCTTGCTTTGTAAATGCATTGTATAAAGCCAGAGTGTGCTTTGCACAAGGTTAGCACACTGGAAACTGCTCTGGACGTGGAGTCAGCAGACCCAAGTCCTTGTTCTAGCTCTCTGACGAGCTAGCTGAGTGATTTTGGGCAAGTCATTGAACTTCTCTAGGCCTCAGTTTTCTCATCTGTAATAGGGGAAAAGAATCAAAATGGATGAATCCTAAGGTCCCTTACAGTATTAAATTCAATAATAGCAGAGCTGAGTCAGCGTACTTACATTCTGATCTGGACACAATGGGGAAATTTTTTTAAAAATGGATATGTATGTGTGTGTATGTATATATATATATGTGTGTGTGTATATATACATGTAATACATATGTATATATTTATAAAGGGCATAGAGATTCTCAAGTTAAATTTGAAAGGAAGAGAATATGCTTTTTGCAAAACATAGGCTTTCAAGATGAGCGTTGTGATCCTCAGTTCTGACATGGCCATAAATTATCAAGAAAATTAGTACAGTTCTCGCATCACTCATTAAAAAAAAAAGCCAGGCCATTCTGACCGAGGGCCACTTGCCATTCCTGCTAAGTAATCAGATAGCTGTTAATTAATAAAGCTGTCAGGTGAATTGCCCTGCTCTGGTCATTAATATCCATTCAGTAACAGGATCCTGCTATCACCACCCATATCTGCCCCATAGCTTCCAGCTCAATTAACTTAATGCTATGCAAATGAGAGGCTCTCCTCATCATTAGCTTAGAGTCCACGAATGTTAATAGCATAATTGGGCCTTCAACAGGGTAATTAGACACGATTTCTTCCATTAGTCTTACAAGGCTAATTATTGTTGATAGGAGAGAGGGGACAAGTCCCAGGGCTTCGTGCAAAGAGGGGCATCTGGTCAAGGCAAATATAGACAAAACATCGACAAGGTAAAATAACAACCAGAACCTAAAGCAAGTCAGGCAGAAGGGAAGGAAATAAAGAGGAAGAAATCTTGTCACTATGCAACAAGGGTCATGGCAATAAAAATAAGGACTTTTAGAGAGTTTTACAGTTTATGGTGTTTTTCCTGGCAAGAACCTTTTGGTCTAGGGATCATACCCACTTTACAGATGAGGACTCTGGAAGCTCCAAGAAGAAAGGCAACATGATCATAACGAACAACATGAGTCAGGACTAATTTAAGTCTTCTGACTCTTAAATCTAGTGCTCCATCCACTGTACTACACTGCCTCAAAGAAAGTGAGTAAAAGGAAAAGGATATTAACTGCTAACATGAGAATTCTGACTTGTCTTTTGAAATAATGCAAAACTTTACAGTACTGAAAAATAAACCTGACAGAAACGAGGCGTGCACCAATATCTCACGCTGTATACCAAGATAAGGGCAAAATGGGTACATGACTTAGACATAAAGGAGGATATCAAAAGCAAATTAGGGGAGTATAGAATATTTTACCTGCCAGATCTATGGATAAGGGAAGAATTGATGGCCAAGCAAAATATAGGAAGCATTATGAGATGCAGAATGGTTAATTTGATGACATTAAATTAAAGAGGTTTTTCATGAACAAAACCAATGCAGTCAAGGTTATAAGGAAAGCAGAAAACTGGGAAATATTATTACAGCAAGTTTCTCCAATAAAGGCCTCATTTCTCAAACAGATAGAGAACTGAGTTAAATTTATAAGAATATGAGTCATTCTTCAATTGACAAATGTTCAAAGGATATAAATAGGCAGTTTTCAGAAAAAGAAATCAAAGCTATCTGCAGCCATATAAAAATGTTCTAAATCACTTGATTAGAGAAATGTACATTAAAACACCTCTGAGGTACCACCTCACACCTATCAGATTGGCTAATATGATAGAAAAGGAAGATGGTAAATATTGAAGGGATAGGAAAAAGTTGGGACACTAATGCATTGTTGAAAGAGTTGTGAACTGATCTAGCCATTCTAGAAAGCAATTTGAGACTGCACCCAAAGGACTATAAAACTGAGCATACTTGTTGACCAAGAAATATCACTATTAGATTTGTATCCCAAAGAGATATTTTAAAAAGGAAAAAAAAACTTATATGTAGAAAAAATATATATATAGCAGCTCTTTTTTGTGGTGGTAAAGAAATAGAAATTGAGGGGATACCCATCAGTTGGGGAATGATTGAACACATTGTGGTTGAATACTATTGTTCTGTAAGAAACGATGAAGGGGTGGAGGCAACCAGGTCGCACAGTGGATAGAACACTGGTCCTGGAGTCAGGAATTCAAATGCGGCCTCAGATAATTGACACTTATCAGTTTTGTGACCCTGGGCAAGTCATAACTCCGATTGCCTTGCCCACAAAAAGAAAAAAAAAGGAAGAAAGAAATGGTGAAGGGGATGGTTTCAGGAAAACCTGGGAAGACTTGTATGAATTGATGCAAAGTGAAGTAAGTAGAACCAGAACATGATACACAGTAACAGTAATGTTGCAGTGAAGATCAACTGTAGCTTAGCTACTACACTGATCAATACAATGATCTATAACAATTCCAAAGGAATCATGATCAAAAATTCTATCCTCCAGAGAAAGAACTGATCAGACGCATATTTTATTTTTTTTCTTGGTTTGTGTGTGTGTGTGTGTTGCAATGTGACTAATGTGGAAATGTTTTGCATGACTTCATATTAAAATGAATATAATATATTTCTTGCCCTCCCAGAGGGTGGAGGAGGGGATCGAGGAAGAGAATTTGGAATAAAAATAAATATTATAAATATTTTTATATAAATAAATAATAAATAAAATTTGTATAAAATAAATAAATTTTAATAATAATAACTATTATAAAAATAAATAAAAATAAAAATTTTAAATGAAAAAGAAATCACAAATGACTTTAGGTCCTGCAAGTACATAATTCCATTTACTTCATAAAACAAGTTCTACCCTTTTTGCCTTAACCAATCCTACAACTTCTTAACATGAACAATAAAGACAGGCTGTCAGTGGCTTGGAAATAAAACAACAACAAAAAAACCCCTTTATTAATGCTGTTTTAAAGGTTCCAGGATCTGAAGTTTTACTCGACTAAAATTCTGGAAATAGAAAAAAGAATGGAATTGGATTGGGTTACTTTTGATATGGGATTTAAGGATCCTCCTCAAAAGAATTAAGTACTTCTTTGCTTCACTGCTGATACTTTAATTTTACTGCATTAATATATATTTTTTAATGCATATACTATAATGCACTGGGTACATCAGTATATTTTTTTAATGCTGTGTTGAAATGTACATCAAGTAATGCAGTTTAGGCACAACTGTGATATGGGTAGAAGTCATCTTCAGTGACCCTAATTTATAAGCAACAGATCCCCTTATGCTTCTTCCAATAGTCCAAAAAACCTTGGAACTACCTTCCTGGATACACTCCAATATTCTCTAAATCCAGACTTCTCTGCCTTATGTCTCATGTCCTGAAGCTACCAGATGCTCTGTTTCTAAAGAGATGTTAGGTTGATTTGAGAGGGATAGCCTGTCAAGTGTTTGTCCCTTCTGAGGCTAATAATATATGTGGATTTTTAAAGTATTGTAAGAGGCAGCTGGGTGGCTCAGTGGATAGAGTACTGGACTTGGAAGCAGGAAGACTCATCTTCCTGAGTTAAAATCCAGCCTCAGACACTTACTAGCTATGTCACCCTGGGCAAGTCACTTAATCCTGTTTGTCTCAGTTTCCTGAAATGTAAAATGAGCTAGAGAAGGAAATGGTAAACCATTATTTTTGCTAAGAAAACCCCAGATGGGGTCACAGAGAGGCAGCCATGACTGAAATGAATGAAATCAATGAACAACAGATAAGAATGGGGGGTGCCTCTAGATTCAATGTTTTTCTCAACAAATGATTCTCCTAGGCAATACATGATTATCAGAAAAATACTTAAAGGGAGGGAGGACATGATAATGGCCTTCAAATATTCATAGGGCTTTTAAGTAAAAGAAGTGGACTTTTTCCACCTTGCCCCAGAGGACAGAGATAAGAGCAGTAAATTACAAAGGGGAAAATTTTTACTTAACTCACTAACCAGGAGAGCTGTCCAAAACTGTAATGAGCTATCCCAGGAAAAGTAAGACTGAAACGGTATTTCTGAAAGGGTATGGGGAGGAAGTTTTCACAATATCAGTGATATTTAAGAAAAGGCTCTCCAAGGTTTTAAACATCTGCAACCTGCATCTGGCAAAGCTCCAAGCTTTTAAAGCACAAAGCAAGGTTCAGCAGTTCAGTGCTTTATTTATGCCTCTAAGGAAAATGGAAAATTGAAGTACAGTCTGAAGTCTCCCCAAGACTCCTATGGGTAAAGAAAAACAAATATGATTTCTCCAAGTCATCTCTGTGTCTTCGTCCTTTTGCCTTTTTCCAGGAAATGAGTTTAAGTTAATGGTCTGGCATCAGGCTTGCTAAAAGTGGTGACATCTATTCATCAGGGTTTGAATCAAATGCCAACTATTCTGTGCTCTAGCACTGTTAAAGGTTAGTCTGTCATTCTCTACCCAAGGAATAAAGAAGTCTCTGAATTTACTGATTCAGCAAGTCCAGGGACCAAGTGTTGATTTTCTTTCATTTCTTATTGGTTTGTCTTTAACTTTTACTGCTGGATACAACCTATTGCTCTGCTTAAGATTAAAAATGAGCATGAGATTATATGAATCAGTATTCTGAACCCTGAAGAAAAGAAGGGAAAACTTTCTGTATATAAAAGTTGTAAGACACTGAAACAAGTCATTGACAAAATCTGTCCTTGGTTTGAAGAGCTATCTTCAAGGGTTTTGTCATCAGGTTCATTCATCCATTCCCTGATACTCTGTAGCAAATGATCTCTAAATGGATGGTTATGTGGCAAATGTTATTTCTGTGCCACAAAAAGGTACCAGCAAAATCTTGTATATAACCCACATATATTTCAATGGGGTTTATTAATTTTATTGAATTTTTTTATTGAAAGACACTGTGCATACCCTTTAACCTAGCAATAATGTTACTAGGTCTATACTCCACAGAGATCAAAGACAAGGGAAAAGGACCTATATGCACAAAATATTTATGGAAGCTCTTTTTGTGGTGGCAAAAAATTAGAAATACTGTATTGATTGATACAGTAATCCATGTCATTTCCAAAAGAGTCAGGATGAAAAATACAATCCACCTCCAGATAGAGAACTGATGGACTCTGAAAGCAGATTAATGCATGTTTTTTCCCTTTATTTTTCTTGCTATTTGTTCACAATATGGCTAATGTTGATATATATTTTGCAAGACTTCATACATATAAAGTGTTTCATATTTCTTGTCTTCTCAGTGGGTAGAAAGATATGCTATCATTGCTTGGATCTTGGATGGACAATGAGTGTAGGAAACATGGGAGGTCCTAGGACTCCTTCAGGTGGTACTAATTGAGAGGCACACTATTTCAGGACTGGAGAGTTCCTGGTCCTCCATGAGCTTTCAACATAACAACATAATACTAACAGAAATAGTAAACATTTACAAAGAACTTCTAGGTTTGTGAAACACTTTACAAATATTTCATTTAATCCTCACAACAACCCTGGAAGGTAGGTGCTATCATTGTGCCCATTGTACAGACTTTGTGAGGGTGGCAGCATGAGCCTTCAATGGCCATATGCTTTGAGCCTGGATTCTTCTTGCTTACATAGAGAAAGGATTCTGCTACTGATGTCCACTTTTTGGATCAATCTCATAAATTGAGGAAGGCCAAATGGCCTGGGCACATGGAGCTGCACTCATTTTCCAAAGTCATGATTGGTCTTTTATGCAATTTGACCATAGAACACACTCAAGGTTCAACAGCTTCAGATACAGGTGGCTGATGTATGGAGGGGAACTTATGATGGGCAGATTTCTATAATCAGGTTAGGGTCAGTTGGACATATGGTCAGTAACCTTGAGAGGAAGTGGTTTTTCTGGATGGACAGCCCATCCAATTCAAATATTAATGATTATCTTCAGACATTCTTGGAAGAAACACTGATATCTTATGAATGTGAGTGAAGAGAAAAGAGAGAGCATATTCATTTTCTTGCAAAGGTTACACGGAAACAAACAAAAGACCTTGGACTTTCAGTATGCAAACTATGAGATCAAAAGCACCTATACTTCAAAGAAAACTATGAACTCTTTTCATGCAAGCAAGGATTATGATAGACTATCCTTAATATAGATGTTTCTTCTACTTAAGAATTGCCCAATACAGGGAATGCACTTGCATTTCAGTGTACAATAACAGAACTACATTCATTTAGCTTCACTTCTACTGGTGACTATTCATCCATCACTAATACCTCAAATCAATAAGTGAATCACAGGTATTAGAATGGAAAGGAACAAACATTTATCAAGCACCTACTATGTGCCACATCTACTATGTGCCAGGCTTTCTGCTAAGCACCTAACAAATATTCTCTCATTTTTATCATAGCAGTGACCATAAAACTATGGCTAGTGAAAAATCAACCTCAGGCAAGAACAGAATCATTTTCTTCTTAATGAGGAAATGTTTCTATCCTTAGCAGTCTGCCTGAAGTTAGGAGGGTGGGCTAAGTGCCCTGTGGAGGTCTCTCAGATCAGTGCTTTCAGGACAAGGACAACCTGATTAAGATCTCCTAACTAGGCTATACCACAACCATGCCGCACCCAATGGAGTATTACTCATAGAGTTTTTAATAGCACAATACCATGAAAATTAGAGGCATTCTTTGTATGCACTAACACCCAAGGCAATGATGCTATTTTCTATCGACAGTCTCTAACTGGATAAATTGCTTTACAAAAATATACTGAACTGAAACTTCCTATAAAGCAAACTCCTGCATATCCACGGGTGTCTTCATAAAAATTAAACTGCCTAATCCTTCCAGGTTAAAGCAGCCTACCTTCTACAGGCAGCGTCACTTAAGAGTTCATATTTTTATCAACCCTCAAACAGTTAGGTGACACAGAGGATAGAGTGCCAAGTCTGGCGTCAAGAAGACTCAGCTTCCTGAACTCAAATCTGACCTCAGACACTAGCTGTGTGATCCTGGGCAAGTCACTCAACCCCGTTTGCCTCTATTTCCTCATTCGTTAAATTGAGAAGGAAATGGCAAATCACTCTAGTATCTTTGCCAAGAAAATCCTAAATGGGGTTACAGAGTCAGATGTTACTGAACAACAGTTCTTATCACCTCTTCCTGAATTTTCTTTCCCACAGCATGATGTATCTCCCCAGATTTTCAATGCAGACAGGATGATCGTAGATGGCAAGGGGAAATCTGCAGATACCCCGAATTCTCCATGGAATTCACTGTATTTTTCTACTTTGTAAGATCTTGGAGGCTGCAGCCAAGGGGTTCAAAGGTAATGTACATTTTTTGCTGTCTTTGCTTCAGAAGTAATTGCTACTGTGCTCTCAACGACAGACAACAAACCTAGTAACAGACTTTCATAAACTAAGTTTTAACCCAGGGAGAATAAAGTTGACCTTCCACATTTGCTCAGAATAATATTCACCAGACTTTTTCTTACACAAACATTAGAAGTAAGTGGTAAAATGTCAACAGTCCTTAGACAGGAAAATAATGGAAGAGATTTCCTTTTTCCTTTCTAGTTCTTCTTTACTACAAGATTAAAATGCTACAACTTCATGAGGCACATATTTCAAGCCCTCACATCACCATCATGGACTCTAAGCTCTGAGAATTGTAGCCGGGGGCTCCAGCTGACTGTTTGACGCCAGGCCTGCTGACCTAGCTGCTACTTGCCTGTCACAACCATCTTCATTTGTAGGTTCTGAAATCATATTAGAAAAAGCTAGCTTCTTCTGCAAAGGCTCCATGAGCAGGAAAGATGGCAGAAGGTGAAAATACACATTTTTAAGACTGACTATTGTCCCAACATATAAATAAATACGCATTCTCAGAGGTCAAATTTTTCAGTTTGTCACAGACGCTCCGTTTTCCTATCTACTTGAAGTATCATTTGCTTACTACATATGAAAACCTTGCTAGATGATACCAAACATTTCCAACATCTCCTTTCTTAAACTCAATTTAATTGAGAGCAATTATGCAACAGAAAGTGGATGGTTGTTTTCAGACTGGGATGGGTCTAACTTGATATGTCAAAAGGTTTCTTTTCATTAAGACCCAATGATGTATGAAATGAACAGGCATGGATTCAGTGGTTCAGTCAGATGCCACTTCACTGTGCAACCCAAGGTAGAACTCTATGGGATGACACATACCTAGTATACTGAAAACACGTCAGTGACCTTTTAAGGGACATAAAAAGATTGCAAGGCACTTGTAGGCATGTAAACCCATAGAGAAAAAGGCTACAATATCCCTTTATAGCATCATGTATCTATAGGGATGAACAGTTAGATAGCTCAGTGGACAGAGCACTGGGCCTGAAATGAAGGAGCAGCAAGACCTGAGTTCAAATCCAGCCTCAGACACTAGCTATATGACTTTGGGCAAGTTACTTAACTTCTGTTTGTCTTAATCTACTGGGGAAGGCAATGACAAACCACTCTAGCATCTTTGCAAGAAAACCCCATGAACAGTATGGTTCTCAGAGTCATGAAGAGTCAGATACGAATGAATGAGCAAATAATAACATCATCATCTATGGAATTGCTCTGTGGGATAGATGGAAAGGTCTTCTCTATCAGAAAAAGATCATTTTTTGTTGTTGTTTCTTAGGTAGCTTTTTGTAGCCAGTTTTTCATATAGGTCTCATGGTCTTTTTTCAAAAGAAAACACTTTCACTAAGTTTAATTCTTGAACCCAGACACACTTGATGAACTTATGAGTATTTTTCAAATAGCTGGTATATTCAAAACTGAAGTGCGAAAAATTATAATTCATATTTGTCCGATGACATAAATGGGCACACCAGGTATTTACTGCATCCATTTTCCTGGAACAATTCAGAAATGCTGCCCCTGGGATAGCTCATAGGATCCTTTTAAAGATAGATACATGGCTCCCAAAGATAACAAACCAACATTAAGGGGTACTAAAATAACTGATCCTAAAGAAAAATGTCTTTTCTTCCACTATAAAAGATGCATCTATGGAACACATAGTCAATGATATATATTCCAGTCCATGTCTGGTAAACTCTCAGATAATAGCAGCATGGTAGGGTCACTGGGGTTCTATTAGCTCAATTAATGAGGAGTAAGATAAGGCTAACACCCAGCTCTTCAGATGGCTAAGGAGTAGAGCTGGTAGTGATGGAGTTATTAACCTGCATCAGCCGGTAAATTTTGCTGCTGATTCCAACTCCATTTCCTAGTTCAGGCCTCCATTAATAGGCTGTTTATTATCCCTAATCCACATAAGGATCAGCTGCTGAAATGTGAAAGCTTCCAGGAAGAACCAAATGGTCCCCACCCACCCACCCACCCAAAATCTTCCTGCTTTGCATTTTAATTTTCCCTTTGGTCCTGTAGACTTCCTCTTAGGCGATTGTAATATCACTTTCACTTTTAATTACATAGAGCTCTATAGCCTGCTGAAAAGAGAGTATGTCCCAGGTACCTAAAATAAGGCTCTTCTAATCCAATCAGGCGGCTCCCTTATATCCAGTAAGGGCTACTTGAATTGCCAATTTCATAAAGTACCACTGTAAATGAGCATTTGTTTATTCTCAATAACTAAGAAATTCACTAGTATTTAAAAACTAAGATTAGCAAAGTGGCACAATGTGGAACTTCCACTTAAACAAGTGATATTAAAGGAATAAGTCATGCAGACATTTAGAATGTCTATGCTATTTATGGAATCATATGGAGTAAATATAATAAACATGAGTTGACAGTCTTGTGACCAGTCACTCTTCTCCACATCCTGACCTTGTCTCAGCAAGGCTTTCCTTCATGTCATCACCCTCCAGGTGTTAGTGTTGAGTTCTAGATTTTCCACATGTCATCCATGTTTGTGTGTGAGGTGTAAGGTGCGGTTAAGGCAGGTTCTTATTCACTATGCCATACTCCCTTTTATACATGCTCTTAATAAATATTTGTTGAATTGACAGCAGAAAAAGCACTTAACCCTGGGGTCAGAACACCTGGGTTCAAATCCCACAGTTGATAATTACTACCTGTGTGGCTTTGGGCAAATCACATCACCTCCTTGGATCTCAGTTTTCTTCTCTGCAAAATGAGGGGATTGGGCTAGATGAAATTTTGAGTTCCCTTCCAACTTTACATCTATGATCCTATGGTCCTGTGATTGAAGAAATAGGGTGTATCACCATTACATTAGCCCATTTTATTTGTTGTTCAGTCATTTTCAGTCCTGTCTGACTCTTGGTGAACTCTTGGGATTTTCTTGGCAAAGATGCTGTCGTGGTTTGTCATTTCCTTAGACAGCTCATTTTACAGGTGGGGAAACCGAGGCAAACAGGATTAAGTGACTTGCCCAGGGTCACAGAGCTAATAAGTGTCTGAAGGCCAGATTTGAACTCAAGAAGATGAGTCTTCCTTGACTCCAGGTCTGATGATCTATCCCACTGCATCAAGTTACTCAATAGGCAGTTACTCCATTGCATTAGAATAGATTTCAGTAGCCAGAATGAAAGATACATTTTAATAAATTACCATTTTCACACTTATTAATCATGGATATAAAGTTGGAATAAACACATTTTTCTTTTCCAAATTATATATTTTGACTTTTAATATTTGGGTACAAGAGATAGAAGACCATACTTGGTTTTCTGAATTACTACATTAGAAATAGCATGTAAAACAAATCATTAATACACAATTCCAAATTTTTTTTCTTAAAGGATTGTACTGGGCCAAATTATTTCCTAATAATGGTATTTTAAAATTAATATTCCACATGGAAACCAACATGCTAATAGAGCTAATATGACTTAAGACTTACTCATTTGTTGATTAGAAGGTAATATGCAGAAAGACTCAGAGCAAAAAAATATCTTCAAAAGACCAGGCAATCCAGCCCCAGCCTCAAATTAGCATTCCATCCAAATAATACAAGATATAGGTATTTATCTCATCCAAAGTATCCCTTGATAGCTTACTTTCAGCAGGAAGTAAGATCTTTTTGATATTTAACCACAATCTGTCTTATATTAATTTCAATTCAATTTGACATTTACTAAATTCCTACCTGGACAAGATACTATACTAAGTGCTGTGATTACCACGATGAAAAAAGAACAATTTGTCTCAGATTGGCCTGTCTCAAATTGGCCTGTAAAAAACCCTATCCTCAAAGAGTTTACAATCTAGTAAATATGCATTCTTGTAGCTGTAGCCTTGCTGAGCAGAAACTCCAAACTAGAAGTAAATTCTCTGAGATCAAGACACATGAAAAAAGAAAAGAAATCCTATAAATTTTTCTGGGCTTCAGAGAGGAGGCAATAGTCAATCAATCATTCAACAAGTAATTTTGAACCACCAAGTATGGCCCAGGAATTATGCTAGGTACTGGAGATACAAAGAAAATGAAATGATCCTTGCCTTTGGTAAGGTTATCTAGAAAAATAACATGTACACATATAAGCAAATACAAAATAAATCCAGCGTAATTGAGGGTGGGAAGGGGAAAGACACATCAGTAGAAAGATCAGAATCATGTAGGAGGGAGCAATTCAGCTGAGCTTTAAAGTAAATCAGAGAGTCTGAGAGACAGAGGTGAAGAGGTGGAGCATTCCAAAGATGGAGAAGAGCTTGTTCAAAGGCAGGAAGACCTGAGACAGAATGTCCTGCAGCAGGAACCGCTAGAAGGCCAATATGACCCAATTATAGAGAGCATGAGCCAGCACTCAAGGGAAAGAGCAGATGAGAAGAGGAAAAGAAGTCTTCTTTGTGTCACCACTAGAACAATTAATGTTTATGTGTTGCTTTGAGACTTATGAATCACCTTCCTCAGAATAACCTTTTAGGAGAGGTCATAGAAGTATCATTATCACTCCCTTTAAAAAAAAAAAAAGAAACAGATTTAGGAAGGATAATATTTGGCCAAGAAAAGATAGTGAAGAAACGGAAGGTGAACATCTCAAAATTATGGGTAGTGTTGAATTAAAAGGCTTTTGTTGTTATCATTTTTTCCCGTCATTTTCCAGTTGTATCTGACCTTTCATGGCCCTATTTGGAGTTTTCTTGGCAGAGATACTGGAATTTTTTGTCATTTCCTTCTCCAATCCATTTCACACATCAGGAAACTGGGGTAAACAGGGTTGAGTTACTTGCCCAGGTTCACAAGATGGTAAGTGTCTGAGGCCAGATTTGAACTCATGAACTCATGAGTCTTCCTGACTCCAGGCCTGGCACTCTATCCATTACACCACCTAGCTGTTCTAAAAGGCTACAAATACCATTAAAATAAGTTAAGCCATTGTAGAATCAAGATTAATTGCCCATGTGCCAGATAACAATAGTAGAATATTCTTGCAATAATAGTACAGATACAGAGGTATCCTATTCTGATAATTTTGAAATTTTTAATCTCCTTTAATTGAAATACTTTTATCTTGTCCTGGAGGCCTTGAGCTTTTGTTAGTTTAATGTTATATGATTTAACATCACAAATTAATCTTTGACCTGTTTTCTGTTTCTGTTAAATACTCTGTCCTTGAGTTATTATAATGCAAGATGTGTATTTATAGATAACTGCCTAAAATTCTCTAGAAGTCCTGGGAAAGGATATATAAATCTTCAAGCTTCTTTGTTGGTTAGCATTCATGGCAGGTAAGGGGGAGGGGGTCCATGTTGGTCAATAACCATAATAACAGCCGCTAACACTTACACAGAACTTACTATGTTACAATGTGTCAGGCACCGTGCTAGTCACTTGTTACAGTTATTATCTGTTTGAGTCTCACAACTGCTCTGGGCAGCAGGGGCTGTTCTTATCCCCATGTTACAGGTGAGGAAACTGAGGCAAATAGAGGTTAAGTGACTCGCCCAGGGTTACACAGCTAGACAGTGGCTGATGTTGTATCTGAACGCAGGTCATCCTGACTCCAGCCTCTGCGCTCCAGCCACTGAGTCACCTATCTGCCTCCTAACAATAATCCTTCCAACAATTATTTGATAAATTAGTATGTGTTTCTAATAGGTCTGATTTCCTAAGACCCTGTGATTCAGTTTACTTGTTTCAGTAAACAGTAACAATCATGTGTTTTGGAATCAATTTAGAGAAATCAGTGGCTCTCTCTCTCTCTCTCTCTCTCTCTCTCTGTTTCTCTCTGTCTCTCTCTTTCCGTCTCTCTCTCTCTGTCTCTGTCTCTCTCTCTCCGTCTCTGTCTGTTTCTCTCTGTCTGTTTCTCTCTGTCTCTCTTTGTCTCTGTCTCTCTCTCTCCGTCTCTCTCTCTCTCTCTCCGTCTCTCTCTCTCCGTCTCTCTCTCTTTGTCTCTCTCTCTCTCTCTCTCTCTCTCTCTCTCTCTCTCTGTCTGTCTCTCTCTCTCTCTCTCTCTCTCTCTCTCTCTCTCTCTCTCTCTCTGTCTCTCTCTATCTATCTATCTATCTATCTCTCATAAACAGCTCCACAAAGGACTGGCTGAGCCGATCTACCTCTGTCTCCAAAACATGCACTTCATTCTCCAACTTCTGTAGTATTGTTCACTCAGTTCCCTATGCCTATATCTCACCATTCATTTGTTGGATTCCTATTTATCTTTTAAAGACTAACTCAAATGTCATTCTGAATGGTAATGACCTTCCCCCTTGGACTTCATATATTGCTTTGTTTTGCATTTCACCTATAATATAATGTCTGTCTTTGATGAATGACTGGAGGAGTGAATTTCACAGCCACACTGGATTTGGATTCAAAAGATCTGCCCTTGAATCTTCCTAATCTATAAAAAAGGGAACTGGCATGAAATTCACCAATCCCTAAAAATTAGTTAAATGGAATCAGAACAATTTCAGTGCATCATCCTATACCTATTACATAGGTTAAAAGAGAAAGAGCAAAAGATAATAAAAATTAAGTGTCAGTGGGGCTGCAGAGAAGCATACCCTGTAATACATAAGTGAACATCAGTCCCATATCACCAAATGGATACTGGACCTTTCAAAATGGATGGCCTGTGGACATCTCAGTCCCAACATGCCCAAATCAGAAGCTATTTCTTTTCCCCCAAGCTCACCCTCTCCCCTCCTCTTCTGAATTCTCCTTTTCCATCAAGGGCACTGACATATGTCCATTCACACCTTGGCATCATCCTCAACTCCTCATTTCTCCTTTGCCGCAAACATCCAATCAATTGCCAAATTGTGCTGTTTCTGCCCCCCATATCTCTCCTGTCTATTTCCTTTTTTCTGCTCGCACAGCCATGATCCTGGCCCTCCTCGTCTTGCAGTAGCTTCCTAATGAGCATCCCTGCCTCAAGTCTCTCCCCACTCTAATCTATCTTCTAATCTATCTATTCTAATTCTAATCTACCTATCTATCTTCCATACAGCTGCCAAAGTGGTATTCCTAAAGCATGGGCCTAACCATCACATTACCCTACTCAATAACCTATCATCATATGGCATTGTATTCTATATATGATTATTATAACATATATTATATAATTACATAAATATTTATACAATGTTATACTTAATATCTTATCAAATATAAACCTGCTCTGTTGAACATCAAAAGCCCTGTACAAAATGATTCTAATCTACTTTTCTAGCCTTGTTATCTATTGCCCCTTCCTCCAGTCCAATCACATTGGGTTTCTTATCATTCCTCCCATACCACCTTCCACTGCCCGTCTTCATGCCTGGGCTTCCCTCTATACCTGCAATGTTCTCCCTCTTCACCTCCGCCTGTAATTAGCAGCTTCCATCAGTGCTCATCTCAAACACCACCTTCCATAGGAACCCCTTTTGTGAACTCTGGCTACTGGAGCTTCCTTCCCCTCCCAATTACCTTGCATTCCTTTTGCATACAATAACGAGAGTATACATGTAGTTATCCCCAGATAAGCTCCTGGAGAATAGGGACTGTTTCATTTTCATCTCTGTATTCTCAGCACCTAGTACAGTGCCTGGAATACAGTAAGCACTTAATAAATGCCTGTTGGTTGATTGACTGGTAGATTGTTAGTGAAACTTCAGGCTGGTGCAAACATTTTGGAAAAGAATAAGATTGCCAACAGGAGTCAGAAAACTAAGTTAGTAACTCAGTGATTCATTGCTAGGATTTTATTCTATAATATTATAATAAGGGAAAAGGAATCTATATAAAAATATTCATAGCTGTTATATTTCTAATGGCAAAAAAATGGAAAGTAGGTAACCAATAATTGGAGAATGGCTGAATAAATTATGGCATATGAGTTTAACAGAATATTATGGGACCATAAAAAAGATCAATATATAAAGTACAAGGAAATATGGAAAGACCTGTATGAGGTGGTGCAAAGTGATCTCAACAGAATGAGAACTATATTTACACTGACTGCAATTCTACTTTTTTTTTTTTAAGGAAAGAAAGAGAAGAAAACCTGAAATAGTAGATTTCCTTGGAAAGGGACGCAGAACAAAAACATTTTTAAAACTGGTTTGTAGTTGAGTAATTTATTTAGTTTTATCCTGTTAAATGCTCATCATTTTATGTAAGATCGTTCTTCTTTTGGTTTATTATATTATTTGCATTTTTGTAATGTTATTTTATTTTTGTTGTTTTTAAATAGGGAGTGGGGTAGACTACATGTACTTTATGGCCCCTCCTAGCTCTATACTTTATTATCCTGTGGTCCTGAGTGTTGTTTTTCCAATATTTCAGAAACCATTCATTGTAGCTTATACAAGGTTCTAAATGAAAGTTCATTTAAGAAATGTATTCTAGATAACTAAAAAATGTATTCCTAGATAACTAAAGGGCCTTCAGACTTGCTTATCTGTCAAGAGGCACAGAACCAGGGTATGGCCCATTTTGTGTGAGATTCCCCACTCCATGGGTCCATAGGTTGGGGCAACAACACTCAGGATGTTTTAGATGGTTGAAATTTGCCAGTGTTTGACTTGCTGTCAACACCGTCTCTCCCTTGGAGGCAGTCCTTCTGTGTAGACACCAGTTCTGCTCTCCAGCAGGCTGTTTGTGATAACTGTCTTTTTGTTTAGCGAGGACTGAAATAACCCTGGCACAGTCTAGGAGGCAAACCTAATGACAAGAGATCTGTCACAGTTTTCCCAGTGACAACAAAGATAAAGTTTCCCAGCAAATGTGGGTATGGAGATGCATGTCTATCTTACTTGGGATGTCCTTTTAGGGCACAACCAACTGTCTTAGCCTCTTCCACAGGGTAATTTCCATTTTGCACTAGGGTGGTTGGAACGCAAATTAGCTAGTCCAAGTGATCATCCTTGAGGGCTTTATTTAGACCCACAAAAAAAAGAAAGTGGGGGGGGGGGAAGAGCCATTTTAAGGAAAATAACAATTATAAAATGCCTGGTAGCACTCTGCTGTACTTGGCTGTCATAAACTCATCTAGCATTTTACATATATCTTGTACTGCATGACTCCTTTCTATTTTTCACCCAGGTACTTTGCAGCCATGCCTGCTGAACTAAAACAAATAGGATTCTGTACCTGCTGTCGATGAAAGTCTCCATTAAACCTTCACATAAGTAAACCAGAGCCAATTTAACCACCCAATTCTTGCAACCTCCTGACATGAGAGGTTTTAATGGTCCTTATTTTTTTAATGTTCCCACCCTGTGCCACCATCACTCAGAGCCTCTCAGAGAGATTTGGCTTCTCCTTCACCTTAAAGGCTTCCATAATTCAATATAATTAAGACCACATCCAGAGACCCAGCAACTTCAGCAAGGAGGAGGATTTTCAAAATAAGTTTGCCCCCTCATACCACAGATGCCAAGAAGGCAAGACGACATTTTTGTCTGGTTCACGGCAAACATACTGATATCAATCTGAATTCTTTCTCTTTCTATGGTAAATATTAATTCTAAAGGAAAATACCATGCTTCAAATTTTCAGCCTGAAATGAATTATTTTTTTGTTAGGCAGAGGGCAGAATTTTGGATGAAGCAGTGGATTTTTTTATATCGTTATTATTGTGTTTTAACAAACTTTATAGCCCATATTGTTCGTTCTCAAATAACTTTTCCCCCTTCTTTTCTGCCATCAATTACTCGGTTTCTTCCCTTCACTGTATGATGTTGGAATCAAGAGATTGATACTGCTCAATGGTATATAATTTAGTATTATGTGCATTGGGTTTATGCAGTGGGAGTCAGACAAAACATAGCATTTGAACACTATCCATTTATTAGGTCTAAGAAAGAGATTTATACTGTGACAAGTAGACAATAACTCTGTTTTCTGATAAGTCAAAGAGGTCTGCTTTGGAATCCAATACACACAGTAGCTTACCCTTCCACCAATAACTCTGTTTACTAGTGTGAGTATATTTTAATAATAAACTTGATATATATGTAAATTTATTTTAATCTAATTTCATCAGCCGAACTCTCCTAAAAATGAGCCTTTGTAGATTGTTTTCATATCTGAGTTATAGATTTCTGTATCCTATTCCCAGATTGATTTCTAGGCTATAATTCTGTCAAGATTTCCTCCTGGTGTCAAAAACAGCAACACCACAGCTAGAGTGTTTTATAATTGGCATCACACCTCAACCAGAATTATAGCCCTAATGTGCTTTCCCAGGGTGGGTGGTTTGATTTTCGAATCTCTCTTCTTCTCAGCCTATAACTGGACTTCAAGGTTTTATGGCAAAAAAATTGTCTGCAGGATTAATCAGGAAATATTTAATTTAAAGCACATGTTTAGGTGGGGCATAGAGAGGAGAGAAGGAGGGAGAAAAGAAAAGGATGAGAAAACAACCTCTGAGACATGGGAGGGAAATGTAGCAGAAAAACATATGAGTTAATCAAGCCTGTAAGTAAATATTTTAAAATGTATCTGCCTTCCTTCTGCTCTGAGGTCAAATAAATTAAACTGCTATTCCTTACTAATTCTCCTGGCACCAAGCCTTACTACCTGGGCGAGTGGGCTCTTTGCAAGCCCAAATTAAAACAAAGTCATATTTGTGAAGTGTTTTCTTGTTCATTTAAAAATAAATACTCTTATCTACCCCAAATCACAGATCGGGTTCTTGGACACTAGCAGAGTATGTGGAACTCAGCAAATATTTTGACCTGGGGTTTAGAAACTTAGTAATAGACGTATCCTATCTCCTCCAGTTCACATTGATTGATTTGCTTCTTCTATGGGTATGATTAAAAGGGTCAAAGTGCCTTTCATCCCCAAACATTTCATGTACTTAAAATGAGGTACACTCTGGCCATGACGAGATTATTTGTCCAGCATAGAAGCAGAACAAAAAAGCTATTGGGGCCTCATTGAAATCACAGCCCCAGAATTTCACAATTCGTGTTAAAGGTTAATAATAGGATGAATTTTAATAGTGAAGAAAAGCCCAGAAAGCAATATTGCTTGGGAATTCTTATGAAACCAGAGAGGACTGAGGACTACGGTGGGGAGAGTCAGCAAAGTTTAAATTATAAGGAGTTAAGAACAACAGGATATTTGACATGAATTACTGTAATCTATGGCAAAGCGCTTCAGAATGAGAATGGGGATGCTGTTATTGGGAAGAGAGTGAGAACAGCAAAAACGCAGCACTATGGGAGATACAAGAAAGTATGATATATTGGACCAGCTCTCAAGAACCTTACTGTCTAGTTGATGAGACAAGGCATGCACAGAAAGTTAAATAACAACATAAGAAATGGCAAGAGGCAGAGTAAGTTGAATCCTACTTCAACAATTGCCCTCATTGTTGCTTTGAGGATCAAATGAGTTGCTGCGCGTAAAAATACTTGGAAAAATACGTTTTAAAAACACTTATATTGAATTGTAATAGCATATTGTAATATTAATAGTAGTGATACCTTGGTGTTCTATTCTGGGCTCTCCACTCCTGAGCACAGAATCTTGGAAAAGTCAGTCAACCTTAGGCAGAATTTTCCCATTTTAGAAACGAGAATATTGTTTGAATATAGTATACTTGAGAATTACTTTAAGAACTATGAGGTAGACATGGACTACAGAGTTCTAATGAGACAGCAGCTGCAATTTAGTCTTGGCTACTACAATACCAGGATAAGGTAAGTTTTTCAAGAAAGAGAAAAGAATATATTGTATTGATATTGGAAGATAAAAGAAAAATAGCTAGAAGCTATCTAAAACTACATTTATTCCATATTCCTTCAGTCTCCATCATGATCTTTTCTATGATAATGCTGCCTGTTCAGTAATATAATCCTAGAAGGCAAGAATCTAACTTATTTAATTCATTTAGTACCACAACCAAAGGAATCCTTAGTAAATATTTTTAAATAAAAAAATGGAATTCAGTGGGTGGGGGCTGTTATTGGAGAAAAAATTTGAAGTGATATTGCATGAAATAAAGTCCCTAACACTATCCACCTATGTAAGCTCAGGCAAGTCATTTCATTGTTCCCATTTATGAACGAAGGGGGATAACTTCAGGGCCCCTTCCAGTTCTAACAATCCATAATCCTATGACTCTCCATGCCCAGAGTGAGAGAGTAACTGCTAGTACTCAAGAAAGTTGACATAATTAATTTAGAGTTTAGAAATTTAGGGAAAGGATAGGCTGGTCCATTTTTATAAGCCAGTAACTTTAAGAATTTACCTGCCAGACTGATATAACAAATGTATTTCCTAATTTGTTCATTGATTGAACAAATTTAGAAGGCATGTGATCAAAGCTATGTGATTAAGCACAAAAGAAGAGTGAGAACCAAACCTAAGAATGTGAAAGAAAAACTAACTAAAGCTCCCCATCCTCATTATCACTATTGCTGCTACTGTCTTTTTTTTTCTCCTCTCGTTCCATGGAGCTCATATACAAATGGTCTCAGGACAAGTTGATATCCTGCTACTATTCTTTTATGTCAGATGTTCTGCAGATCATTGCACAGATGGATAAAAGGTAGCTGTTGGTACTTGAATAAAATTATTAAACTATATGCTCATCTCTGTAGGCTCACTGAAAGCATTTCAGATAGACAAGAGCAATGATATTCACCTCATTCTATTCCCACAGGATTTTGATCTCTTCTGAAAGGTCACTGACAATAATATAATTTATATAGCACTTTTAAGTTTTGTGGAAGTGCTTTATAAGTATTACTTAATGTTTTGAAGGTTTTAAAATCTTATTCTCAAGTATTTTTTAGAGCTTTATTGTATGTAGGTGATTATGAGCAACAGTTCTTTCTGTGATAATGGTTCAGTTCTAGTATACTTTATTGGTTGAATTCTCCTGAATATTGTCATTATCGTCCTCATTATTGTTATAACATTGCTCTAATACTTACCTTATCATAGGATGGAAGTAACCTTGGTATTTCCCAGGCTATGCCAGTAGAGCACAAGTTATAGCAGGTCGTGCATCTTACCAAGATAGGAAGGCTTTGAGTATGGGTCTATCTAGGTATTGTATCATTCAAGGACCAGTCTAAGTTGGCCAGGAGATGAGGAATTTTTGACCATAGAAACTCACTAAATTGCCTACTAAATTATGGGGGTGGGGTGGGCATTTTGTAAACCGTGCTAATGGAAGACTCATAGAAATCACGTAATCTCTCTGAGCTTCAGTTTCCTTGTATGTAAAATGCAGGGACTAGACTAGATAGTCTTTAAGATCTTTTCCAGTTCTTCAGCTCTGTAGTGTTTTACAGTTTTCCAAAGAATTTGCACATATTTTATTGAATCCTCATAATAATTCTGTAAAATAGGCAGAGGTTATTGTATCCCTTTTATAGATGAGTAAACTAAGGTTCAGAAAGATTCCGGTGTAAGTAGTAAGTGGAAGAATTAGGTTTCACATCCAGGTCTTCTGAAGTCTTAAGTCTAGTACTCGGTACTACAGGAAGAAGTAATAGCTAAGAGATCAGTGTCTTTCCAGAGAAGGAGCAGAACTCAATACACAAAAAGCATTGAAAACGCATCAATATGAAGTAGATGAAAATGTTCTAAGACAGTTCTCCAGTGGGTGTGGGAAAGTACAATTAGCTCTAGTTTTAGAGTCGGACGACATGGGTTCAAATACTGGATCCATTATTCACAACCTGTCTGTTTTTGAGCTGTTCGTTTCCTCGGGACTTCAGCTTCTGTATATGTAAAATGACAAGGTTTTAACTTGATCATTTATAAGGTCTCTTCTAGATCAAAATGCTATGATTCAAACTTCAGGGAGTCTACTAATGGAGACACTCACTTACCAAGCTTTAAAAATTTTCTCTACAGACAATGGTGTACCTGTTGGGCATGAATCCTGCAGTATCCAAGAGAGTTGCTTGGTCTAAGTCTTGAGGGAAACCATGAAGCACCCATCCATAGCAAATACAATCCTGTTTACTGAGACGGTTTATCAGGACTCTTATGGTGATCTGATCAGGAACTAGAAAGGAAAAGAAAATGGAACTTTGCTTTGGACAAAGTAAAAAGTAGATTTTATGAAATCTCAATGGAAAACTTATGTAAATGGATGCAAAATAAAGTAAGCAGAACTAGGAAAGCAATATACATAGTGACTACAACAGTTTAAATGGAAAAAAACAATCACAACAAAATAATCAAAATTAAATGCTGTGAAATTATGACCATGTCTAATCAGCTTCACATCCTCCTAAGTGAATAGCACAGGGCTTTATAAATAGTAGTCTCCCATGAAAGGGTGACTAGTTTTTATATGAATATACCTTGTCTATTCAATTAAACTGTATGCTCTGTGAGGGTAGAGTCTATATTTTATACGGCTTTGTTTTTCCCTCAGGATACTTCAAGTTTAGATTCATATTTAGATCTATCGATTGATTCATGGCATTTTTAACTATTTTGCTTTGTAATAGTTTCCAAGTTCCTTCTATTGCATTTGGTTTGTTTATACACCTTCTTCAAGGTAGGAATATATACCTTCCATTTTAAAAAGACTTACAATCTTTTCCAGTATGTAGATCTATACCCCATGGAAATTAAAGAAAAAGAAAAGTGATATATATATATATACATACACAAAAAAATATTTATAGCAGCTCTTTTTGTGTTGGCAAAGGATTAGAAACTGAAGGGATGCCCATCAATTGGGGAATGGCTGAATAAATTATTGTATATAAATATGTTAGAATACTAACTATCATGCTGTTAGGAAATGATGAAGGAAATGGTTTCAGAAAGACCTGGGAAGAGTTATATGAACTGATGAAAAGTGAAGTAACCAAAATCAGGAGAACAATCTACATAGTAGCAACAATAGTGTAAAGGTAATCAACTACGAAAGAATTAGCAACTGTTCAACATAATGAGCTACCACAATTCCAAAGGACTGATGATGTAAAATGCAATTCACTTCCGGATAGAGAACTGATAAAGATTGAAACATATTTTTCCCCTTAATTTTTCTTGCTTTTTTGGAACATGAATAATATGAAAATGCTTTACATGACTTCATATGTATAATGGGTATCTTATTTCATGTTTTCTCAAAGAGTGTTAGAGGGGGTAGGAAGATGGAGAAAATTTGCAACTGAAAATAAAAAATAAAATTAGAAATAATAATTTCCAGTAAGGTACCATGATACACAGTGCAGAATCATGTAAATGTTTGCCATACTTTTAATTACAGAAAAATCAGGGAAATAGCAATAGCTTCCTCTCTAATTTAGAGACAAAGATTATACTGTCTGACACAGTGTCATATGCTCAAAAGCCTGAAATATTATTTCACCGTATTGTTGATTTATCTTCACTTAAGTGAAATCAGTCTCATAGCCAATATGTCTCACAGGCAGGATTTGAAGCCAGGTCTCCCTAAATCAGAGGTTAGCTCTCTAACCACTACAACATACTGCTTCTCAAGTTACAAGTGAAGAAACTTAACCCAAGAGGTTAAGTAACGACAACTAACATTTACATAATCCTTACAGGTTTATAAAGTGCTTTGCATAGATCATCTAATGCTCAAAACAAACCTATGAAGTAGGTATTATTATTCCCTGTTTTACTGATTAAGAAACTCTGTGTGTGTGTGTGTGTGTGTGTGTGTGTGTGTGTGTGAGAGAGAGAGAGAGAGAGAGAGAGAGAGAGAGAGAGAGAGAGAGAGAGAGAGAGAGAGAGAGAGGCGCAACTTATCAGGAGTCACACAGCTAATAAGTAGCAGAGATGGCACGTGAAGCCAATTCCTCCAACTCCAAGGCCAGTGCTTTTTTTTCTTTATGCCCCACTATATTTTCACACTACTAATATGTCTCCAATAATTCTAAGCATTTATGGAAGCAGGATGATTTT
Organism: Potorous gilbertii; assembly: GCA_028658325.1. Lineage (NCBI taxonomy): Eukaryota > Metazoa > Chordata > Mammalia > Diprotodontia > Potoroidae > Potorous > Potorous gilbertii. The sequence goes on along the minus strand of CM053769.1, from coordinate 301,430,036 downwards.
AGCATCTAGAGACCGCAATTGTTTCCATAATCAGAAATGCAAGCATTTGAATGCTCAAAGGCTTATACCTAAAACCAGAGTCTTGGCGTTTGATGCACACAACTAACCAGATGCAAACCCAGGTGAGGATGCTGGAGAAGCAAGAAGGGTGAGGGTGGTTTGGGAAAATGAATCACAGAACATCAGAAACTATGAGTGTGAGCTTTATCCATCCTCCCATTGGAGGAGCTCTATGGTATTCAGAGAAGCACAAGGGAGTTCTGCAGTAAGCCCACAAAGGAGACAGCGTGTTAGTAAGATTTTTGTTTTTCAACGAGGTGAGGGATCGATCCCCTGAATTGGCATAAAATTATTTAACAAGTTGGTCCCAGTTTCAGGTGTGTCAGGTTGCATTGGTCAGTCACTGTAGTTTTTCTCTAAAGGGACCCATCACGCAGGATGACCGACCTCAGTCAATCGATGAGCTATGATCTCCTATAACTTGCTTTTCTCTAGTCTTTAACTCACATTCTTTTCTGATTCATATTTAGAACCAACTATTTCTCAAGATTCAATGTTCAAGGATAACTGAAGACTACAGGAAATGTATATAGAAAATGAAATATTACACTGAAATCTCTTATTTACATTGACACAACTGACATTTTCCTGAAATTTATACCTTCTCCCCCAGACTCATTAAATATCCTATGTGGGTGATGTTCTGAGTTCCAGCAATTTGCACTGCATTCCTCGCAATTTGCACTCATTTTTCAGAGATGATTGGTAAATATTACCATTGTTTGCTGTGAAATTAGTTCTCAAGAGAAGATAGTTTCCTATATGGTTATTATAACTGACTGCTTCACACCTTCTTCAGAGATGCACAGCTTCCCTAATACAATCCTACAGATAGGAGAGACTCAAAAGTAAGTGCTTATCAAGGATTTACAACAATGTAAACAGAAAGAACAATAAAAACAGACCTGAATGTTTTGTAATGATAATGCCCAAGCTCTGACCAGAGAAGGGCTGGGGAAGGCTGCCTCCCTCCCTTCCTTGTAGACTAGGGAACTATGTGTAGAAAATATTACTTATACTTTCAGACATGGTTGATGCTTGTTGAATTGTGGTTTCTTTTAAATTTCTGTTATAAAAAAAGGTTTGATGGATAGGGAAGAGGAGGACGGGATATATTTGGAAATGGATGTGATATAAAAAAAGGTATCAGCCAAAAACTAAAATGCTACATACTTTGAGCTGGACCTGAATGCTGGCTATTATTTCAATAGGTAGAGCTGGGAAAAAGACATGACAAGCATAGGGAACACCAAAGAAAGGCACAGAAATGGAAAGGTTTGGGAAATATTTGTAGAACAATGAATAATTTATTTGCCAGAAACAGAATTAGCCTGAGATAAAGGAGGAAAGGTATGTTGGAGCCAAATTATGGAGGTTCTTGAAAGTCAGGCTAAGGAGCCTGTATTTTTTTTCAGGATAGAGGTAGCAGAAAGAGCCCTGTATTTGGATGGATGACTTGGATGTGAGTTCCAAATCTTTCATGTACTACCATGAGAGACTCTTCCCTTGTCTGGGACTTAGTTTCCTTTACTGTAAAATGAGGTAGAAGTGTCTAGCCCTAATTCAGTAATCAGTGTGCAGCCACCAAAGTGGCATGGGAGTGATGGAATCAGAGCTACGCACTAGAAAGATTAAGCTGTCAACTATATGTAGGATGACTCTGAGAAAGGGCTAGATCGGAGGTAGGGAGGCCTGTTAGGAGACTGAACTATAAAAGCAACAAAAGGAATAGAAAAAAAAGGGATATATGCAAGAAATACTGAGATAGCAAATTTGACATGACCCTTGCTGATTGTACTGAGAAGGTTTCTGTTTTAAGAAGAAACATACTTCATTCATAGTACTGATTTAATTATGTCATGGTTCAGTCATTTTTTAGTCATGTTCATCTCCTTCATGACCCTTTTTAGGGTTTTCTTGGCAAAGATACTGGAGTGGTTTTGTCATTTCCTTCTCCAGCTCATTTTACAGATGAGGAAACTGAGGCAAATTGAGTTAAATGACTTATTCAAGGTCACTCAACTAGTGTTTGGGGCCAAATTAGAACTCAAGAAGATGTCTTCCTGATTTCCAGCCCAGTGCTCCATCCACTGTGTTACTAGTTGTTGATTTAAATATAGCCATCATCATAATAGAGGTTTAAAGAATCCAAGCCTAGAAAGAACTGATCCACAACTAAATTCAGTTCAGTTCTACATACCAGGCAATGTATTGATACTTTGGATACAAAGGAAAAACCAAAGTCTCAGCCCAGCACCCAAGGAGTTTACATAAAAGTTCTATAAAGAGTCTAAACCTAGTGCTAATCCACAAATATTGAATGATACTCACTAACAGTGTTGTATAACTTGACATCACCTTTCATTCACTTTAAAAACTCAGAACTCACAATGTTCCAAGAGGATTGTAAAAGGAAAGCAGCATGATATTTATTGTACTTGAAAGAGGACCTGCCAATCAAGTCCAATAGAGAGAGAAAAAGAGAAAAGGGGGGGGGGAGAGAGAGAGAGAGAGAGAGAGAGAGAGAGAGAGAGACAGTTTCTATTGAAATGCCTGTGGACATCTTGTTTCCCTCAGTAGAATATAAACTCTATGAACACAAGAACTTTCAGTATTATCTCCAGTGCTCAGTCATGTTTTCAATACGCAGATCGCACTTACCAAATGCTTATTAAAAATTGAATTTTGTTTTAACTCCAGCTCTGCAAGCTATGAATCTTAGACCAGTCTTGTCTTTGTTTCTTTCTTCATATTCAAAATGAGATGTTGGCTTCAAGAGTCCCTAAGGTCCTAGCTGAGACATTTTTATGACTATTACAAAGAAGCAGGTAAGAATGGACTTTAAAGGTGATCTCAAATATAAGTGAAAATGCTTTCCCAAATATATTGGTGACAATTGTCTTTCCTAGGGGGAGAACTAGATTATATGTAATGTTTCTTCCTTCCTTCCTTCCTTCCTTCTTTCTTTTCTTTTCTTTCTTTCTTTCTTTCTTTCTTTCTTTCTTTCTTTCTTTCTTTCTTTCTTTCTTTCTTTCTTTCTTTCTTCTTAAACTCTCTTCATTTGTTGTCTTAGAATGGAATCACAGAACCACAGAGTCCTAGAATCCACATATCTTAGCTGGCAGGGGGCCTGAGAAATCATCAGGTTCAAACCCATCTGGAGCTACCATGCCCTCTACAGCTTTCAGCTCAAAATTCAAACTTTCCATCTCATACTCATCAGATAGGTAAAGATAACATTAGAGGAAAACGACACATGTTGGAGGAGCTATGGGAAAGCAGGCACATTGATATGCTATGGGTGGAGCTACGAATTAGTCAAGCAATTCTGGAAAGGAATTTGGAGCTCTGTTTTCAAAGTTTACCAAACTGTACTTGTCCATTAACCCAACTACATAACTCCTGGTCTTGTATTCCAGAGATCAAAGAGGAAAAGGACCTATACATACAAAAAAAAAAATTATAGCATTTCTTTTCATAACAGTCAAAAGTTGGAAACCTAAAGAAGCACCTACCTGTGGGGAAATCACAACACAAATTATGATACATGGACATAATAGAATTATAAGGTGCCTTGAGAAATTACTAAATGGACAGTTTCAGATGAAACTAAGAAGACGTCTATGAACTGAATCAGAGTGAAAGAAGCAGAATTAGGGGGAAAATTTTTATAACGAAAACAATAGAGAGAAAAATACCAATAGAAACTCTAATCAAAGCAAGGCTAAATCAATGCAAATCCAGAGGACTAAAGATGAAACAGGCCATCTACCTATTGCCACAAAGGTGATGAAATTAAAAATGTGAATGAGACATACATTTGGACATGGCCAATGTGAAAATTGGTTTTGCTGTAGAATGTATATTCAAAATGAAAATGTCTTATTTTTCAATTTTAAAAATTGTTCAATGGTGGGTAGGCGGGGGCTTGGGAAAGGCGTATACAAAATGGTGGTTTTTAAAAACAATTGAATTTTTAAAAAAGAAATCAAACTTTGATAATTCAACTAATAGTACAGAATTAGATACACATTTTCACACATGAAGGGCACAAAACAAATTTGTTTTAATTAACTATACTAATTTCTTACAATGGAGACTTTTTATTTGAGATGAGGGGAGAGTAATGAAAAAGAAAAAAGCATCAATGAATCATCTAAAAATACACAGAAGAGAATTAGAAGGAAGAAAGGGGTACAGACAAGCAGGGCAATAATTTTAAAGGACAAGTTGACATGTCATAAATTCATGATTTCAAATACAACCCTCTTTTTCTGGTCTTCTTTGCATATAGAAATATTCCATATTGTTCTGTTGATAATCAAGAATTTAGAATGCCATAAGATAGCAGAACCAACAAAGACTTTCGAGACCATCTAGTTCTATCCTTTCAACTTACAAGTGAGAAAACTGTCTTATTCAAGCTTACTCTGCAAATGACTAGCCTGGCAAGGGAGCAACTGAAGTCTCCTGGGAGTTGGAATAATGCAACACTTGCTAGGGTCAATTTTTTGAAAATTATGAATGAAGTTCAAAAAATGCTTTTTAGGCCTCCAAGTGTTTGTGGGCCAGATCACTGAGAGGTACTCTTCAGATAACAACACAATAAAATCTTGTGAGAATAGAAATAAGAAAACAACAAAAAAAAGTTGTTAGGACAGTACAGCCCTTAAGAGACCACATGGCTCAAATCCCCTCCATTTTACACAGATGAGAATAAGGTGAAAAAAATTGATTTTCCTTGAAGCACATAGCTAACAGTTTGTTGTACTAGAACCAATTGTCTCCTGTTTTTCAGTCACTTACTTTTCACCCTACACAAGACTGCCCCTCACTAATGCCCCTTTCACATAGATATCCTAGTTTATGCCAACTTCCTGGATTCACTCATTCCATCAATCAATCAACAAGCATTTTCAAAGTACCTTCTGCACTAGGCACAGGGGGAGAATACAATGGTTAGGTAAGACACTGTTTCTGATCTCATGGAGCTCATAGTCCAGTAGAAGGGTGACTGTTGGAGGCACCTGGGGGACACAGGAAATAGAGTGTGGAGCCAGGAGTCAGGAAGATCTGAATTCCAACCTGGCCTCAGATGCTTACCAGCTGTGAGACCTTGGGTCATTTTACCTCTGTATGCCTCAGTTTCCACATCTGTAAAATGGAGACAATAACAACAGCATCTACCTCCCAAAGCTGTTGTGGGGACCAAATGAGATAGTAATTGGTAAGCACCCAACGCAGTGCCTGGCACATAGTGAGTGCTATATAAATGTTAGCTATCATTATTCTTATTCAATACAATCATGTTTATAAAGTACTTACTTAGCACAGTGCCAGGCGAAACACTCAGTGCGTTTTCCTTTCCCTTTCTTAGACATTTAGTACAGTATGTGATGATACTTGAAGAGTTCATCACACTGCGGCACAAAAACAAGCTCTCTGTGACATGTGAGGGGGTAAGCTGTCCCTGACTGGGGATAGCAGGGACAAGTTCATGGAAGAGGAAGCATGTGAACTAAGCTTTGAAAGAAAGCTTTATCTTTAAAGAAAGCTTTAAAAGAAATGGTTAGAAATTCAGCAGATATCCTAGACATATGACACACCAGGGCTGGCAGGTCCTGCACAGCAAATACATGATGTCTAAGTAGAAGGATGCGTTTGATGCTATCAACATACCTTTACCAATCTCCTTAATCTTCCATTCACATTCATGGAATGAAAGAAATTCATACTAATGGGCCTTCACTGTTGTTTCTGTGCCATTACATTTTGCTTCAGATCCTGAATAAATATGGTAATGGAATATATATACCATATATATATATACATATATATATATATATCACAGTCTATGAAGAATTGTCACTCAAAGGCTGTCATCTGACCGGACCCATTGTGAGGGGAAAGAGATTGCAGAATATTACAGTGGCACTCAAGGATTGGTGTGAAGGAGTTCATCCCTGAGATGACTGGAAGAAGTAGGCTTAGGATAAAAGTGGTGGACAGAACAAGAGTACAGGATGATCATCAGGTAACCTGAGTGCTGAGCTGGTATCTCTGTCTCGTGAAGAAACCTTGATGAAAGTCCCCAGGAGATTGGAAGAAGCTGTAGTACAGGGTTTGGAAAAAAATATTAACAAGAAACCCACAGGATGACAAACATATGCATAGGTTGTAACCTGTCCATTGGAGGGAGTGCCTACATTGATGACATCATAGATCCGTTGACCTACATATCAATTTATATCCATCAACTTGTACTTTCTAGTGCATCTCATGGGGTTGTTGTTGATGAAAATGCTTTGTAAGCCTGAAACCACTATGAAAATGTAGGTTATTGAGATAGACATGAATAAAATGTCAAAATCATATGCACTGGGTGGCAAATCTGGTTATGAAATCTCAGGCGTGGGGAGGGTGCGGTTTTAGGGAGTTCATACTAGCCCTTACATATAAATAGAAGACAGATAGGTGGCACAGTGGATAGTGTTGGACCTGAAGTTAGGAAGACATCTTCCTGAGTTCAAATCTAGCCTCAGACACTTAACAGTTGTGTGACCCTGGGAAAGTCACTTAACCCTGTTTCCCTCAGTTTCCTCATCTGTAAAATGAGCTGGAGAAGGAAACGGTAAGCTGCTTCAGTATCTTTGTCAAGAAAACTCCAAATGGGGCCACAAAGAATCAGACCGGACTGAAATGACTGAACAACACAATAGATAGAAGAATGCTATAGCTAGTTTACCTGGGCAGAAATGGTTCTAGTCTTAACGTCATTCCCCAACATATGCACTTCTCTTATCTGTGTCTATTCATTGTTCAGTTTCAAATTGAACTATATAGTGTGTTTGGCTCTGACATTGGAGCAAACCCCATACACCCCACCCTTGAGTATTTGCTAAGGCTCTTGGGCAGAGATCCTCCAATACTGTGCATCACCAGAGCATCTGACAGGCAGATAATCTATTCTTAAAGATCTCCAAAGATTGTGGCATAAACTGATGAGCTAGATGAATTATAAAAGCAAAATCAAAGCAATTCCTGTTTAACATTTTTCTCACACAACATTAGAGAGCTCCTCCATAGAGCACTTCTGTGGCACTTATCTGGGTAGAGGTGATGAAGGTTGGGAGATATTGCTAGAGGCTAAAGCAAATTATAGATAACTCTGGGTGCACTGACTTGAACTGACTCATCTGAGGTAGGAAAAACTCTGGCCAAATGAGCTTTTCTTCTCACTTTCTAGAAAGATTCACTGAAACATGTGAGGTCCCAGGATGCAGCCCTGCAGAAGACCATGCATTTAGGTAAACTGACCAAAAAAATTTATCTCCTCTCCTATCTGCCTTTATTCTCTTTCAGTTTCTCTTTTTTGAAACTGCCTTTTTTTTTTTTTTTTTTTTTTTTTTTTTTTTTTTTTTTTTTTACCCTGTGAAGACTATCGACTCATTTTTTCCACCTTGCCCTGTCTGGCTGGCCAGTGCAGCACAAATGCACTTTTCGGAAAGGATCTCTGCTGTTGTGTTCTGCCAAAAGTTTAAAGTCCCCTTGATAATATTGCCCATTTAGCCTTTATCCTCTTCTCAGATAGAGATTTTTCAGCTTGGGTCTAAAGTCTTTCACCATTAATTCAGATGCCTAAGGCTTGATTTCATTGCTTGACAGTTAACATCTTACCCAGAGTACTAGCTGCTGCTAAGGGCTATCTCCCTGGAATGTCCTGTCAACCCGAAATTTAGCAAAGTGCAAGATGTGAATGTCCTATTATTTTAGGAGGCCACACTGGATAACTTCACTTGCTTGCTCAAGATCTTTCATGAAAGACTCGAATCTTTACAATGATCTCAAAGTAGTTAAAACTTAAATTCACTTGTTCCCTGATGGACTTGGTTACTGATTTAAATAGTGACTTAATGTAATTTATCATCAGAGAGGCTAATGAGTCCTAAAGGAATGCCATTCAGCCTAGAATAGGTCTATGGCTAAAGACTGAGCTTTGCCCCACCCAAATCAGGCATGATCAGATAGAAGTCTAATGAGGAAAAAGGGTCACTGTTTAGGATAGCCCCCACATGCCACAACTGATGGATTGTGGAAAGGCTCTGTCTTTTCACTCCATGCCAAATCATAGAGAATGGGATCATTTTAAAAACCAACTCATCTAATTTTAACATATAAAGATCCTGATGCCCAGAGAAGGAGAGTGATCTTTCAAAAGTGATACAGGTTCCTGAAGTCTCAACCTATGGGCTTTACATTTCACCATGCTGCCATCTCTTATACTGTTTGTAACTGGTCCTTGCCATGTTCTCCCCACCCCCATCCCCACTTACCTATAAACGAATGTCCTCTAGATGCAGAATAATTAGACATTAGAGCAAGAAGGGACCTGAAACCCGAAGGAATGTTACAAAAAGGGGGAAGTGACATTCCCAAGGTATAGGAATCTGGGCAAAATGACCCTGTTTCCCTTCCTGGATACTACTTTCTCCTCTCCCTTCTAATACTTCAACCCATCCCCAACTTTCCCTCTGCCTGGGCAGTGACTCAAGAAAACAGTCATTTGGTTTTATAACAAACCTGGGGCATACATGAAATTAGATTAATTCAATTCAACAAATGATTAGCCCATGACCCTCTCCTGGCTGCTCCCATCCAACAATTCTGATAAAACTGTACCTCCCTCTATTCAAGTTTCATTTTTGAGACTTTTTGTTCCCTTAAAGGCTGCCTCAGTTTCATTTTTACAAAGCTGAAGATACAGGTGTTGGTTGGGGTAAGAGAGGAATCACAGAATGTGAGAATTGGAAAGGATCTCAGGGGCCATCTAGTCCCACCTAAATACACCATTGTAACACAGCCAACAAGTGGTTGTCAATCCCTGCTTGAGGACCCCCAAGGAAGGGGAATCTACCACCTCCCAGGGCACACCATTCTGCTAAATTGACCTTTGTGCTATGCCCATCATTGCTCTTGATTCTGCCCTCTGGACCCAAACAGAACAAGTCTAATCCTTCATTCCATGTGACAAGCCCTTCCAACACTTAAACATGTTCCTCCTCCACTTACCCATCCAATGACAAGGAGATGAAGCAACCAATGTACCACTGCTAGTCATTTACAACAAAGATGGGAGAGTACTATAGACAGAAACATCTATGGCAGCACTTGTAGGAGCAAAGAACTAGAAGAAATGCAGGTGTTTATCAATTGGGAAATAGATGAACAAACTTGTACGTGAATGTGTGGTGTATTGTCATGGAAGAAATGACACACAGGAAGAATTCAGAAAAACCTTAGCAAGTGTGAGCAAAGTGAAAAATATATAGTAACATCAAGGAAAACTCCACTGAAAGACTTCAGGACTCTGATGAATGTAGTGACCAGTGTGGTTTTGGAGGATTGAGGGTATGAATTAGAGCAGTGCTGGGTTTTAGAGATACAGCAAGGCACAAGTTCTCAGACACAGTCAATACATCTATTCCTTTTTGTGTCATTGGGCTCAGTTGTTACAAGGGAGGGTTCTGCTGTTGTCACTGCTGTTGTTGCTAAGAAGTGATCATAGCATTAAAAAATAAAGTATTTTTCTTAAAAGACCTAGTTGATATGTTCTGAGTGTCCTCCAGTACCTCACTAATAACCTTGAATTGGGGAATACTGTCCTCTCCAAGCAGCTAGTTGGGCAGGATACCATTCTTGTTAAGATCTTTTAGGAAGGGATGGGATAGGAGGGTGTCAAAGATGGTAGTGGTAGGCTCTTCTCTTTATACGCCAAACCAACAGGTGCTTCTTAAAGGCAAGAAAAGGGAGCTCTAGAAAGCACCCAGGCTTTGTTCATGGATATGAGGTTGGCCCCTTTTAGGTGGCACCTGTTGTATCATCATCAAAGAAATTCAAGAAAACCTAATCCATCCTTATTTCTTAAATACTATGAGTGCGCAGAGCCTAACATCAGGTCCTGGCCGTTGCTAGTGTGTGCCTGCCTTCTTCCTGGATGTAGTTGGAAATTATGACTGTCTTTCCAAGCACCTATAGCTCTATCAGACAGACAAGAGGGTTCAGCAGTTCTACCATTCCCTGGTCTTTCCACTGTTTGTTTATTATTTACTGCCACCTGCTGGCCAAAGGTACATCCTGCATGCCCCCAATAGCCTACTCAGAAATGCACAGCAAACCAATTCACACAGAATTGTCTAGGAGGGCACAGCATAATAGAAGGCATTCTTTACACTCCAATCTGCCTTGGTTACACCCTGAAATTCTCCAAAGAAACTAATCTGATTTTCTGATAAATCCAAGTCATAGGTAACAGAAACTCACATTGCTTAACAGTTTAACAAAAATCAAACTATTTTAAAAACCCTCCTCTGCAGAAAATAGAATCAAGATGAGAATTTCTTATGTATGTATATTTTTTTTCCATTTACTGAAATATATTGCCCTTGAACCAATTAAAAGCATATTTAATGACTCCATGAACCTGCTTTTGATAAAGAGGGATCAATCCTTCCAAACCCCTAAACTTAGAAAATATCATACCTCCTCTCTTTGCTATTTCTACCAAGGCAAAAGGCTTAGAGAAAGCCAAAGAAATCTAGTCCTAGAAGTCAAGAACCCCAGGCCTCGTGGAATCCTTCCTAGCATAGCAGATAAGGTCCTGGGATCTCTGCCAGGGATTTTTTTTCCAGTTTGAATTGAATAATTTATATCTTTTTGGTTGCTGTTTTTCTGTTTTTGCATTTTGTCAACATAAATGAGGTTCATTCCTATTTAGAAACATTGTCCTACAAATGCTGTGAGATGAGGATGATACTTTCAATGAGATCATTGAACTGCTGAAGACTTTGCAAAATAGAAGTTTGGATCTTTTCATCCGATCATTAAATGAAGCCTGATTTAATCTCCAGTACACAGAGTAACTTAGGAGGAACACAGGTCAGACGTAAGCAAGATGAACTAACTTTTTTATTTGATGTAGTCTCAAATGTGAAGTTCTAAAAAGTATTACAGCTGTATAAGTTTCATGTCTACTGGAAAGGTACAGTGCCAAATTTTTAAAAATTAGCTTGAATGTCTGCAGAGGAACAAGTTCAAATGTTGTTCACTGCAGGTGGGGAAAGGGATGTGGGGAGACTTCAAGTAACTATTCAACTAACATCTCCACAAGGTTAATTGGAAGAAAAACCTCAAACTCTAACCAGGACAGCACCCTGAACTAAGAAGCTTTGGGTTTCATTCTGCTTGTCATTTGAAAGTATCTATTTGAGATAAATTCATATGGGTGCTCCCACAGTGATGTGAAATGGACGACTTGGAAATGGATTCCAAATAAATGTAAAGTATGCAAACAGACTTTCCTTTGATTTGGGGGAGGATGAGGGAGGGAGCTGTAGAAACAAGGCACCTGAGATCAGAGGGAAGAGGAGGGAAGAGTAGGAAAGAGGTAACACCAAGAGTTATTGACATTATTACTACCAAGTAAAAAGGCCTTAAGTGTATATACATGGATGGAGAAATCCTTAACCTATATGTAGATTTAGATCTGAAAGGTGTCTCTAAAAGCATACTCAAGGCCCTGGTTTAGTGGAAAGATTAGTAGTTCCTACTGACTAGCTTTTGTGGATGAAGTAAAGACATCACATACAGCCAAGGCTTGAGATGGGAAATGAAAGTAGAGGGAAGGAATTGGATTAGTGGATAGAATGTGGTCCCCAAAGCCAAAAGACATACGTTCAAGTTCTACCTCTGACACATACTAGCTGTGACCCTGGGCAAATCACTTAACCTCTCAGAGCTCTAGGCAGCTCTCTAAAACTACAGGTTTCAGCAAAGGCTGGTAACAATGCAAACAGAGGGAGTTCACTCATGTGGGAGTTCTCTGTATTAATGAGATAAGAAATCTGATCCTTATTCCTTATGACTCTTCTTTTTCTAATACATCATCCCCATAACCCTGAATCGCAATAGTTTTCTAGCTCCTGGAGATGTCAGACCAGATAATAAATAGCAAATTCTCCTTTTCACTTTTAATTCTGGGGAGGCTAGTAGTTCTTTGTTTTTGTTGGGTCTTTTCAGCATATCTGGCTCTTTGTGACCCTGTTCGAGGCTTTCTTGGCAAAGATACTAGAGTGGTTTACCATTTCCTTCTTCAGCTCCTTTTAAACATGAGAAACTGAGGCAAACAGGGTTATGCGACTTGCCCAGGGTCACAGAGCTAATAAGTGTCTAAGGCCAGATTTGAACTCATGAAGAGAGTCTTCCTGAGTCCAAGTCCAGTGCCTTATCCACTGGACCATCTAGCTGCCTTAGCTATCATGTACTGTTCTCTGATACTAGTGATGGTAAAGTTAAGCTGTATAAATATCCAGTCTAGATAATTCAGACACAAACTTCTGGATATTATAAGTTACTTTACTCACAATCACAAATTCCAAATATTTAAAGAAACATTGATAATTGCTCACTCTTCCCTTCCCTTTCTTTTGTAGCTTCAATGCTGTACAAAGACTCTTGGCAGTAATCATCTAATATTGTCTTCTATCTTCTAATATGCCTATCCATAAGTTTGGGTCATCATAATATATATATATATATATTTACTATTCTATATGTTTGCTACATAAAATCTTTAGAGTCATCTTACATTCAACATGATCTTATTATTACTTTTGCATTGTGGTTCCACAGATGCAAACCCATTTTCAGAAGACAAACCCATTTGGGTTTTACCTGCCTGGGACACTGTCAGAAGCCAGGGGAGTTTTAAACAAACCAGGAATTAGAATTCTGAAAAGAGATCTGGAGGGCATCTCTAGAAAAGGCCTGGTGTCATATCTTTGTGCTCTGCCATGGGACTTTCAGGCTGGAGAAGACAGGGTTTAGTCCTCTGTAGGCTACTGCCTGTCAAGACCAATTTCATAGCTGAGCAGATTGGAATGTTATTCTTTCTCCATGGCCACTGTGGCCATGGAGAAAGAAGGAAGAATTTCCAGGGCATCTTCAATTAAAACAAGAAGAAAACCATATACTCATGGATAATTCACTTCATAGAATCGTTGTTTCATGAACTAGATGACGTTCAATCATTGCCTCAGTTTTCCCCAGCCAACTCTGATCTTTTGACGATTGTACCTAGTAAATTATGATTTGAAAATGTAAAGCAACAATAGAAACAGTTCAGTTAAAAGAATACGGAAAGGACTATGTTGCAAATAAACCCACTGATGAAACAAGGACTTTAACCTTCAGTTCATTAACAAACAGCAATTGCAGCATTTAAAACATACTGCTACTTTTGACTACCCTGGCCACAGATTTTCTTCAACTGAAAAAAAAAAAAAAAAGAAGACTCCTACCTATTTTCCATAAAGAAATCTTTGTAGCAATCCCAGTGGAAAAGTCAAAAGTTTGACTTGAAAAAAGAAGCTACTTCAAAAGCATTGTCAAACAGAGGTGAGGGTTTCTTTAAAATGCATAAATTAAAGAGATGTATGTTAATACACCTATAGGAAACTTTACATTGGGGGTTCTGTCCAGGGGTGGGCAGGAGAATGTGTATCTTCATATGTTGGGGGGGGTGTGAATAAAATATACATTTAATAAAAGAGCAAATTAATCTGTTTATTACTTACTGTTTGGACTGCCTGTGTATGTGTGTGTGTGTGCGTGTGTGTGTGTGTGTGTGTGTGTGTGTGTGTGTGTGTAGAAAAATGAAAGAAAAATGTAGAATTTTCTCAATAATAAAAAGGGAGTTGCACTGCGGGGCCCCTAAAGCTTGTGAAAAATTAAACTCGACGGATTCAAACTGTCCTATTTCCACTTCAAAAGAGAAGAGGCACTGAGCTCTTCCCAACTTATCTTCAAACGCCCAGCACCCTAGAAAGTTTCTTTAAAAAAATAAAGTCTCCTGTTCCCCCAAGCACTGTACCGGTTACTGTATCCACTGTCTCTCCCTCTTCTAATTATACCCATGTGAGTCTATTAATCAACTTGTAAATTATTTAGAGAGTCATGCGCTATCTTCAGCTAGTACAAACACACTGCATGCAAAGACTTGCTGAAATCGCACAGAGGTCCCTGCGGGTCTCTCTCCCGTGTTAAGACAGCTTGCAGCTCTCCAATACAGCGCCGTTAAAAACAAGGAATAACATTCAGCTTTACCTCCTCAGATAGAAAGATTTACTTTGCCTTTCAACTCAGCAACTCTTTGCAAGTTTTTAACAAAAGAGAAAAGCTGGCCTATTGTCGAATCTTTAGTGCGCATTTAGTGATGAGAATATTAATTCACCGTCAGAAATGAAGGCTTTGGCAAAGCGATTATCATTAGCGTCCTGAGGGTTGGTCTTTGGGAAGTCATCAATTGGAAAGCCTTCATAATCGTTGGAAGTTAAAATGCTTGTTTGGTTTCCGATTGTTGCACTTGCTGCACAATAGCTAGTTCTAGCACTGGTGGAGATTAGGATATCCATTTTCCTTTTCCCTTCACCACATTCCCTCCCTTCGTGGGTGTGCCGCATCATTAGAGACCCCTCTAGATGGAAATACCTAATAAATAAAGGGCGAAGGAAGATATCTACTCTGGTTCACCTCCGAGGGATTTCAAACAGCGACATAACGTGATCTGTTGATCTATTTTTCCATCTATCCTCTATGTGCATCAGGATCTGCATTTTAATGAGAAAAGCCATTATAGCAACTAAATAGCTGTTTTCCCAACCAAAAATAAGTATGTCTCTACAATATTCTCTGAGGAATTCAGAGATTTTTGTGATTTCCCTGCTTTGGATGAGGGTAGGGGGTGAGGCGTGAATATCAGGGGATGTGAGGAGGTTTGGATTAAAGACTAGTGGCAGTCTAGCAAAAACAAAAACCGACCAAACAAAAACCCAACAAACCCGTTTTGCAAGGGAATGAGCATATTGATGTCGTCTCCTGCGTAGCTCTTAGAGAAATAGATAATCTATGAAAAGCCTAACTCAAAAATTTTTGGCTAGATGAATAATCATTCCCGCATTCTCCTGACCTTACTATTCCAACAAGTTCGAGAGGATGCCTCTCATTAATAAAGACAAACATCTCACACACTCAGAGTAAAGACTTCAACCAAGAAGGACAAGATATGCCTTTGGCTGTTTTTAAATATCTTCTCTAGGCAGCCATTCTCCAGAGGGAGCCAAGCAAAGTGAGGAAGAGAAAACAATTACCACAGTCTCAATGGAAGGCAACCTCTCTGAACTAAAGAGAGGACAAGGTGCAGGCTAATTGGACTTAGAAATCTGAAGATGGGGCTCCTACCTCCTACCAGGGTCTGGACCACAATTTATGGGTGTAACCTATCTATCAAGGGGCAGTGCATTTCTCTATGGTGTCATGACCACAGTGTGATCTGGTGGACTCTGTTGGCTTTTATACTCAGTACAAATACAGATAAGGAATTTTATAGTTCCAGAACCCTCACTCTTCCCTAGGAAATGTTAGATTTAGGAACACGGCATCCTAAAACCAACTCAGAGATGGCAACCAGAGCAAAGGTTTGAGAAGAGGAGTAAGACTCGATGACTAGAACATTATCTCCACTTCCAAGGATGGGAAAATACCAACTTGTGATGTCAACAGTCCAGACTTGCAAGGGACCTATCAATGCCAGGAGCCTGATTTTAAGTGGCACATAAACAACTGAGTACTTAATTCTACCGAACACCTGGAGATGGTATTAACTCTGCACTCTACCACTGTACAAGTGACAGAGATGTACAGCAATGAAAATTGCATGTTTTAAGATTTAATACGGTTCTTCATATGCAGACCAAACACCTATCTACTTTAATGGGGATTGTCTGCATAAAGAGCATGTGCTTAAACCCTTGGGGAATAAATTTGCTATTCAATCTGCAGCTATAGTCAGAATGAGTTTAGGAGGTCAGACCTATATATTTCAAAGTCTAGGACACATACTCAGCAAAAGGAAAAAAACCCAACCATCCTTCAAACACTTCATCCATGCTGTGCTGCTCTAGCCAAGGTCCCACAACGGAAGATTTAAGACAAGGTTAAGGTGAGACCCTAGAGTCTTCTTGACAAATAAATGTGTAGACATGGGTAAGTGGCATAGTTACTAATTTTGTAATTGATACTATGTTGGGAGGTGTTGGCAGTACCTATAAAATCAAAAAAAAAATGTAAACAAGACTATAGAGAGGTCAGAAGGGGGTTATAACATCATGAGACCAAAACTGGGGGGAGGGGAAGAAGCAACAAATCTTTTTAAGGAGAATGATGTGACAACTAGTAGAGTGGAGGAAACAATTATGATTATGGTGACAGTGGTGATGATGATTTTATGTCTATATATACACACACAAATATGTATGTATGTCTTATATGCATACATATACCAAAATCAAGACTTTGTCTTCAGAGATGATCTCCCAAGAGTTTATTCACTTAAATCATATAAGCCTGAGACCAGAGCTAGATGAGGTATTAGAAAATATACTTATTTGAACACAGACTATAACAGTATCATTCATTCATTCAATCACTCAACAAACATTAAGTCCTGTATTTATCTTGTTCTTAGCACTGTGCTGTTATAAGAGTTTAGATAATATACAATTTCTATCCTTATGCTTACGGTCTATAAGGGAGATAAGACATGACACCCACACAACTATAATATACAATAATGTGAAATAACTTTTCCATTCAAGAATGCAAAACGAAGTCTGAGGGGGGAAGGCTGTTACCAACAGGAACATTCATGGAGAAAAGAAGCACTTTCCTTGGGCTTTAAAGAATGGTGAGGAACTCAGCAGTTGAAGAAGAATATGGGAGATATTCTAGGCATGAGCAAAAGGCAGAGGCCAAAGAACAACCAAGAATGTTGGGGGACAAAAAGTGATCCTGTACAGGATTAGGGTAGAGTACTTGGAAGGTCATACTGTGAGATAAGATTGGAAAGGTGACACATTACAGAGACTCTTGACCTCGAATGCCACACAAAGGACTCTGCACTTTCCTCAGTGAGCAATGAGGAACAAATTACAGGCTTTAGAGCAGAGGAGTAAAGTGGAGAGATCTAGGAGTAAAAGAGCCTATCTCCTCAGTAGTGTGAAGAATGGAGTGGAAAGGGGAAGGGAGTGGAGGCAGAAAGACCTGTAAGGTTCCAGAAAGGTCCACATGAGTGTCACGAAGAACCTTTACTAGGGTGATGGCAGTGGACAGAGAGGAGGGATTGGATGTGACATGTTTCACTATGTGAACTAGTGATATCAGAATCAAACAGAAGTGGGGGGCCACTAAATCTTACATAAGGATCCTTGCAGGCCTGATGGTGACTTGGCTTTAAAATGTGGTATTATCTGTATTTGAGCATATTTTTATTTTGCTAAATGTTTTGCAGTTACATTTTGATTTTAATTTAATCATGGGATGCATGCAGCCCATGGGTTACATTTTTGACTCCTCTGGTCTACCAGACTGGGTGATGAACTGTTTATGATGGTAAAGAGAGAGGGAACAATCCAAGAAAACTCTCAAGATTTTAAACATGAAAGAACAGGTGAACATTGATATTTGAGAAAAAAAAGTCAGAGAGAGGAGCAAGTTAGCAAGTCAGACAGCTAAAGAGAAGCTCAATGAGACAACGTGAGAGCAGAGACCACAAAATGCTGTAAAACAGAAACTAGAAGGTTATAAGCTGAAGAGACCTTAGCAATCCCCTAGGTTAGAGGTTCTTCAACTAAGATCTGGGAACTCATTTGTTTTTTAAATACTATGATAACCATGTTTCCATATAATTGGTTTCTTTTGTAATCCTATATATTTTATTTCATTCATTTAAAAATATTATTCTGAGAAGGATCGTTGTTGTTGTTCAGTCATGGCTGACTCTTTATGACCTCATGGACCATACTGTCCACAGGGTTTTGTCCACAGGGTTTTCTTGGCAAAAAGACGTTGCCTTCTCCAGTGGATTAGGGCACAGAGGTTAAGTGACTTGTCCAAAGTCACACAACTAGTGTCTGAGGCTGAATCTGAACTCAGGTCTTCCAGAATCCAGATGTAGAGCTCTATGCCCTACACCTAGACACAACCTTTCCATGTCACATAGAAAAGGTTAAGAATCAAATATACACACAAACACTTCACACACACACACACAGTCACACACCACTAGGGGCTTAGTCTTGGACCCCACTCATTTCACAGACAAGAAGAAATTTAGAAAGGTCAAGTAATTTAATCAAGTTCACACAACCAATTGAAGACAAAACTAGAACTAGAATCCAGATCTCTTAAGACTCCCAGACTCTGTCATAGAGTACTCTAGAAAGAAACTAGAGAGTAGATATATCGAAACAGGTTCTGGTAGCAATGAACAAAGACTTAACGTAAACATAGGTAGTAGGAGGTAAGAGAAGGCCTCACTGTCATTAGACCAGTGTCCACTGTCTGTGGGAAAAAAAAGAGACTCAAGCCTTAGAAGGAAATGAGACCAAATGGGTAAGTCCAGGGGAGTTCATAGATCTAGTCTGAAGAAACTGTAGGGACCACCTAATCCAACACCCATTTTACCGTTGAGAAAACTAAAGACCAAGTAGACTGAGTGACTTTTCCAAGGTTACACAGGCAATAATCATAGAAGGCACTGTACCACACCAGCATTTACTATGAGCAAGGCACAAAGACAACACCCAAACAGACCTTGTCCTCCAGCAGTTGACTCCATTGCCGGGTGCAACTTGGACACAAGTAAGCATGGCACAAGGGAAATGAGAAATAAGAAAGAACTACAACAGGAGAGATGATCAGGGAGGCTTTTCAGAGGAAGTAGCAGCTGCATGGAGCCTTGCAGGAAGATAAGACTTGTGAGTTACCGCTCTCATATCTCCTTTCTACCATCAGTTCTAGATTTGAAAGCACACGAGCAATTCAAAACCAAAGTCGAGCAGCCTCTTATAATAGATAGGGTTAGGACTCAACAGTTTAAAAATCCATGACGGATGTAAAAGGATTGCCTTGAGGCTCCTCCCTTAGTCCCTTCACCTCAAGGCGGCAGCTAAAGAGAATTCATATGGGCCACGAGGCTGGGATTTCAGGAGAAAAGATCTGAGTGACTTCTCATCACCTGATGTGAAATGACCCTCAGTGATGACATGGAAGAGAAAAGGGAGAAATGACTCATGGGGAGAGGGAAATCTACTCTGTGACCTTAGGCAAGTCACTTCAACACCTTAGGCTTCAGTTTCCTTTTCTGCAAGATGAGAGAGTTGAACCAGAAGGTGTCTAAGGTCTAAGGTCCCTTCCAACAGTCTATGTTTTAATATGGTTTCCAGCTCTAACATTCTGATACTAGGATCGATGAAATGTCAAGGAAACTTGAAATGGATACATAACATGGTTTGTGAGAATAACTTAATTTTTCTATTTTTCCCATAAGCTAGCAGAGTACTCTGTGCATAATGGATACTTAACAAGTGTACATTTAATAATACACTTCACAAATGAATAAATTGGACATTTTGGAATAATAAATGAATCCATCAACTTGGGTAGCAACTCAGGTTGCCTACAGCAAGTACTCTGCATGAGTAATGTTGTATTTGGTTAAATAGGTCAGCAGTTTCCAGGCTGACCTTCTCTTCAAAACTAAATTCTATTGAGGATTGTTTTCAACTTTCTTCCTGACTTAAATGGTAACAGAAAGGTTTCATGCCAAAATGGTATTTTTCCTTCTCCCTCCCTTCTCAGCACATAAACCTCTTTAGTTTTCTCCAAGGCTTTGGTGAGGGCCACTAATGAGGTCATGTTAGTATTTACTAATGTAAATTCATTCTTTGTTATTCCTTTGAGAGGAGGATTAGTGAAATGACAGAATTTATTGCAACTCTTACTGAGATATGATAGTTGTGGTATCTTTAATTTTGTAGAGATGTACAGCCTAAATAAATAACAAGCTTGGGGGCATATCTTTAGCATAGAACACAAGGTCTGAGATTACTTGATTGCTACTAACATATATGGAAAATGGTAGTCAACTTTCCTTATGTTTCTTTAAAAATAATTATCCAACTGAAGATTGGATAGAACTACTATTTGAAAGAACTACTCTGGATTTGTTTTGGAGAAAGTTCAAGGAATTACAGAATGTCAGAACTGGAGGAGATCCTTCTCCTCTCCATTTTAAGAATAAAGAAACTGAACCCCAGAGAATTAAAATAACTGACTAATGGTCACAGAGTGTGCCAGAGCTGGACTGAATCTAGATTTCATGATGATGATGACAACGATGATGAAGATGAGCATTTATATAGTACTTTGGTGTTTTCAAAGCACTTTACATTTGTGAAGGGGCAGCACCAGTGCAGGAGTAAGGAGGACCTGAGTTCAAATCTCACCTCAGACACTTGACACTCACTAGCTGTGAGACCTTGGGCAAGTCACTTAACCCCAATTGCCTCATCCTGGGTCATCTCCAGTCATCCTGATGAATATCTGGTCACTGGATTCAGATGGCTCTGGAGGAGAAGTGAGGCTGGTGACCTGCACAGCCCTCCCTCACTCAAAACAAAGTTAAGTGCAAGTCATGTCATCATTTCTCTGATGGCATGGTCTTCTTCGGCAATGAAGGATGAATACAAACACATTTGTAAAGTCTCATTAGAGATGAGGAAATTGAGGAGAGTGGTTAAATGACTTGACCGAATCACATATCTATAAATGTTTAATGCAGAATTTGAAATCAGGTTTACTTAGACTCTAAGCTCAACAACACTAGGCACCACCTAATTGCCTCCAAGTTCACTTGATACCAAGTCCAATGTTCTCCCTTGCTTCTTAAACCAAAGCAGTACATGTTTATCCCACTTTAAAACAAATCATTTCACCAAGACTAATCTATAGGAAGAGAGTAATTGGCAAATGGATCAATGACATAGAACAGAAGTAGGGTTGCCAATATTTCTACAAAGAGGTTCATGATGCCTACTAAAATTAAGTGATCTATTTTGGCAATAGTATCAGGGAGGGATGTATGCTGTTTTCTTAATTTACTATGGCAATGAATGTAGTTTAGGGAGCTGTCTCTAAGGAATATCATGGAACCAACTTTTAGTTCATACTCCTATCTTGACTTCTTCTTCCAGAGATAGTAATTTATAAGATCATCTCCCAGACTCAACACCAGCCCCAGTCAGTTCAGACACCATTTTTCTCCCTACAATTTGCCAGCTCATGGCAATCATCTCGCAGTATCTTTTCCAAGGTCAAAATAAAGATTTTTTGAAATTTAAAATGACCCATTTGTTTGACATGGAGGAGGAAAAAGTTGACTATCCACATCATTAACACTGATGATTAAAAATCCCATGAGACCAAAGGTATTTCAAGATTCATGATGGCAGCAGCTTACATATGGATGTTGTCGTCTTTCATATCTCAATCATCACTCTACTGGCCTGACCTTCTAAGGGTTTGAGAATTACACAAGTCTGTGGCTGCTAATTTATCTCTTTTCTAAAAATTATGAGACAGACTATGAAATATACATTTGTGAAATGATTTGTTATTCAGGGATGTAAAGATCTACAAATGAAGTAACATTTAAGTGTAGAAGGTGAAAGAGAAGAGAACAAGCTTTCATTAAGTGCCTACTATGTGTCAGGCACCGTCTTAGGTATTTTAATAATAATACTATCCCACTTGATACTCACAATAACCTTGAGAGTTGGTGCTATTATGATCCCAATTTCACGTTTCAGGAAACTGAGGCAGACAAAGGTTAAGTGACTTGTCCATGGTTACATGGCTACTCAGCATCTGAGACCAAGTCTGAGATTCTTTTACATCCTGGTTGCTGCAGCTTTACCCCTCCCCACTACAATAGGTGTGAGATATTTTGATATCCAGTGAAGGAGAACTGAGTGACATGATACTCAAAAGGTAGGTTGGTAAAGACCTTAAATACCAACCTAAGGAATTGGTTTTTGTCCTCTAGGCAATGGAGAGCCACTCATGGTTGGTTTTTGAATGCTGGAGTGAAATCATGAGATCCATATATTCTCATGTCTTTTGTCAACTGTGCGAAGGTGTCCCTGCAGGGGTAAGAGGTAGCCTCAACCTTCAGAGCCTGTTTGTTCGAATTGCTTATATGTTTTGTTATCATATACAAAAGTTAAGCTTCTTCCATGTCACTTGGTAGTTTCCAATCTTACTACTAAAGGAAAGAGATATCAGTCTGTACCTTGGAATAAAACTAAGAAAGACGACCAAACATGGAGGCCTATATACAGCAATGAACATCATGGTTAGAGAAGCACCAGAATCAGGAAGGCAACATGAGACAAGAGAGATGAAATGCAACAGGGAGAGACTTGGGAAGAATTACTAGGTAGGAACTGCATGAACAGCCAAATAAATTGTGGGAAGGAAAATAGTGTCTGTCTAGGCTTATGCTTCAAGGTTACTCCAAGAGAATATCCTTTGAGTGACTATCTCTGGAAAGGAAAGTCAAGATGAAAGGAAAGACAAGAAATTATACTATTTCTTTGGTTCCATGTACTATTTGGAAAGTGTTCCCTAGACTATTTTTATGTTCATGGTAGCTTGAGCAAAACATCCCACCTTTCATACTTCTCTGTCATTATCTCAAAAAGTCATAATTTAATTTCAGAGAATCCTATTTTCTCTCTTTGAAACTCTACCTGGTTTTACTCTAGTAAAGAAGGACTCCTTTTTTTGAACCCAAAGTTTTCTTTGAGCCACAACACAAATTATCAGAAATATATTTGTTCTTAGAGACCTTTTGAGTAGTGAAAGAACAAAAAGGGCAGTCCGTTTTTAGCCGTTTTTAGTATTAGTTACTCTATCTGGCAAAAGAAAAGAGAAAGAAATCTTATCAAAAAAATTACTAGGTTGAGATTTACAAGTTCTTTTATAAGGACTTCCATCTTCCTGCAACACTTTCCTTTCAGCAAAAATCTATCGCCATCATTAATCTAAGGTCATACTAAGAATGCAGAGACAACATCTCCGTACAACATCCCAAGCAAGGGGTCATCCAGGTTTTGCTTCAATTTAATCATAGCCATTATTTCATCATTATGGTGATAACAGCTTCTAAATAGCACCTTAAAGGTCGCCAAGTGCTTTATAGGTGTTTCATTTTGTCCTCCCAACAACCACGGAAGGCAACTGTTTTCATTACCCTCATTTTACAGATGGGGAAACCGAGGCAGAGGAAGGTTAAATGACTTGTCCAAGGTCACACAGCTAGTACGTATCTGAGGCAGGGTTAGAACTCAGGTCCTTCTGCCTCTTAAGTCTCCCATATCACCTAACTGCCTCTTTAAGACGGAAGTCCACGCCACCTTTGGACAACCTAATTTTAAAAAAGCTTTTCTTTACACTAAGCCCCAAGTCTTCCTTTGTGCAATTTACGCCTGGATAATTCAAGTTATTGAATCATAATACTTAATTTTCATTATCCAAACTACAAGATTAGAAAAACTGTAATAAAATCTTGGACCTGAATATTAGCAGACTCTCTTTTCCAGATTTCTTGCCACAAAAAATAAAAACTACAGTGGCTCACAAAGCTTTAGTTCTTCTTGCTTCATAGTTATCAGAAATTTTACTTCCAATTTTCACAACAGAGAAAACACAAAAACTCTCTAATGGTTCTTAATCTAAAGTTAACACTGGTCATCCCTTTCAGGGAGCATGCCTGGTATCAAAGTTAGGCCCCTTCTGGCAGTGATATATTTCTAGTGGACTCCTTGATAGAAGGGATGTAAAACCAGAGGCTTCCATGTTGGTCTCCATGTGCCTCCTTTCTCCTAACCACCATGATGGGGGGAGAAGGACATTAAAAGGATTGGATTTTGAATAGTAAGAGCTATCCATTCAGCAGACTTCAGAGAGAGAAACAGTTCTTCAGTTTCTTCTTCCTCTCTTCTGAATGTGTAGCTTGGGTCTCTGACAGTTATCCCTTGGGCTTCCTCAGAGGAAGGGAAAGGATTTCTTCTTATCCTTTCAGCATCTAGAGAGCATGCACGTGTTTAGGTGAACCTGAAACTGAATCTCAAGGTTTTAGCAGCCTCTTGTGCTTTATGTGTTTTTTTGCCTTGAGCACAAGTGACCAAACAGTGATATTAAGAGAGGAATTTCTGAACCCAATGGCTCCTTTGGGAGTTTTGGAAATCCTGGGTTCTGCAGTTGGTGCCAGCTGCCCTGTGCGGTGTTTCTTGTAGATACTACAATGCTTCTTGGAGAAAAAGATGTGCACTGAGAGGAGACTGAGGTAAAGCCATGACTTAGTTTGTCAAAAGTTATTTTAAAAAATTATTTAGACAGTTTTAGACAGTTCAGAGTTGAGGTGAAAGTGAAATGCCTCTTCCTGTCTTAAATTTGTATAATGCTTTAAGGATTTGTCAGTACATGGCTATGAGTCTTCTGTGTTTAAGCACTTCTTTTGTGGTGGAGGAATTAAATAGCTGTCCCATACCTGATCAATCTACTTAGTCCATGACTATCCTTTTTGAAAGAAACCTGTAAATCCCTCTTGAGATATGAGCCAAATCTAAGCTTGCTGAAAATGTTGTTCTCCAGAGCTCTATTCTAGGATGAGGGGGCATAACAAGTCAGAGAATTTGAGAAGAACCTTCCTTGTCTTCGGGGCAGGGAGGGGTTATAGTCCCCACCAGGACTGACCCTGGTCTGTGTGAGTCCCAAGCTAAAGTCCCTTAGTTGGAAGGGGCCTCTAGCCCCATGGGCCACTGGGTTTGTTACCCTAAATATCATAGTTCTGGAGGGGACTTCAAGTGAAGATCATTTTACTCTCCCTACCTTTAGGCAAGTGAATGTCTAATCAACCTAAAACAAATAGTGAAAAATCAAATTTCACGTTCATAAAGGAAAAAGATGCTTAAAAATCTGTTTGAAATAGGGAGATACCATTACAGTCTTAAGTGTGCTGTAGAAGAAAGGTCATTGGACTAGGAATTAGGAGTCCTGGAGTCTAGGCCAAACTCTGCCAGTACTAACTCACTCGATTTTGGGCAATTTCCTTCCATTCTTTGGGTCTCCATTTCAAACTCTGCCACTGCTAACTCACTCGATTTTGGGCAATTTCCTTCCATTCTTGGGCCTCCATTTCTCTTTGAGTGAAATGAGTGGGGTTGACCCAAATAATCTTTAAGGTTTCTTCTGGTCCTAAATTTTGAATGATATAAGTTAGGAACGATCAATGTTACTGCAAAGCAGATCAGTGTCCACAAACTTGCCTCACTTGGGCATCAAATTTAAGTGCATACAGAAGCTACTCATGAGTAAAGCAGTTGAATCTTTACTTATGAAACAGCCCATCTTTAATTCACCTGCTTATCATTTCCCATTGTGAATCAAAGATTTCCCACACTGGATTATTTCTCATCAGAACTTGTAACCCTTTGGTGGTTAGTTGATAACATGACTCACCTTGCATTTCCTTTTGGAAAAATGGCCGGATGAGTTCTCCAACATTCGAATTGCGTGCAACTTCTTCTTTCAGCAGGTGCCCACAGCAGACTAAGGGAAGAGAGGAACAGAAAGATATAGGTTAAAGTTTAAATATGATGGGAGGAAGAGAAAAATAAGCCCCAAAGCTGCATGGTAGAAAAAGGTCACTGTCGACAGAAAAAAATAAAAGAGATTTCTCTCATGAGAGTATGGTCAAGCAAAAACAAATATCATACAGAAACTGAGCAGCAAAGGCTGTGGAATGAAAAGGAATGCATTTGGTGAAGAACATATTAAAAATGGAAGGCAAAAGACACTAATAAGATGTCACCAAAATAGGAAATCCAAGAGAGCTTAGTATAAACTCAGAATTACAGAGCAAAATTTGATACTCCCTGGTTTAGTGGGAACAAACAATATCCAGGAAATGAGTAAGCACAATTCTGAATAATGGTTCCCAAATGCACTTGTATTAATAATGCTATTACATAGGAACTGTTAGGTGCACAAGAGCCAGGATGTTTCGATTGCTGATTATGGGGATGATCCTTTCCATCGGCAAATCACTTGTAGGTCAGGGTGGTCCCTGGTGAGTAATTTTCAAAATGTGGCTGATGTGATCGTGTTTACACTGTTAACATTCAAAGGCATAATAACATCTTTAGAAGCAGTGCTTACTATTAATAACAAAGGTCATTTGGTTAGTAAGCCATGCAACTCAATTTTTACATTAGTTGCTCTATACATAAGTCAAACCTTCTTCTTAACTTTGCCAATCATGCCTTTATCAACCTGAGCCTGAGGCAGATAGTGAAATGAAATTAACTAATTAACTAATGAAATTATATGCAAAAACTGAGAACTTCTTCACTAACAAAATTAGTTACCCATTATTTTGTTCATCATGACGATGCAGTGAGAACAATTCAGTCCAATTGCCTTACAACTATTTTATTGTAATAATAATGAAAAGGATGCTTCAACATCATATTTCATTATAAAATTCTGGAAGTTTGGAGGGATAAAAATAAAGTGGGATTTATAATGATGAAAAAAGAGGTCAAATAACTTTGTTATTGTTGTCGTTGTAGACTGTAGGAATTCATAAAAGAAGGCTCTGTGATATAGTTGGATAAGCATCAGGGTAGGGGTTCAGAAACCTGAATTCCACTGCTAAGGGTCTTGAAGTTGGGCAAGTTTCATAACTCAGTTTCCCCGTCTTTCAAGAGAGAAAATTGGAATAGATATTCTTTAAGGTCCCTTCCAGCTATACAAGTCTATGCATTTGTGTGGCCCTAGGCAAGTCACTTAACCCTATTTACCTCAGTTTCCTCATCTGTAAAATGAGCCGGAGAAGGAAATGGCAAACCACTCCAGTATTTCTGCCAAGAAAACCTCAAATGGGGTCATGAAGAATCAGACATGACTGAAATGACCCCAAAACCACAACCCATAAGATTAATAAGTATTAACTGTATAAAAATGTTCAAATGTTAGAAACTGTGTCCAAAGAAGGCTTTCATGTTGTATCTTCTCCATCTACCCATTTCTGGAGCCTCATTGAAGGTTCTATAGACAGTAGTCACTCAATATGTCTAGACTGACTAGAAGAGTTTGATCTTGATGATTTCTTTAGTTTTTTAGTTTCTAAGGAAATGGTGAAAAGTGTGGTTTGGTAATTTATTAGTGTGCATGGAGACAAAGCAAGGAGCTGGCACAGAAGACAAAGCTTTTGACACTGAAGACCCAGAAAAATCCTTTCAACTTGCTATAGCAACTCTACCTCAGCACAGAGATTCTGTAAATGTGTTAGCTACCTGCACAAATCTTAACTGGCTGAACTGAGGTTACTTATGTTGTCTTAAATTGATCAAGTACAGCTCTGTAGCTTATAAAATTATAGATGCGAATCCTCAAGTGTCCAAGAGAACAAAAACCATTTCCATTCTAACATATAATCAAGAAATGACAACATGAAAAGGAAAAACTATGATGGGTCGCTTTTAGCTTCTTTCTTAGGAAAAAAATCTTATCAGTTAAGTTCATTTCTGCGCAATTAGTTTATGGGGAAAGAATTCAAATAAAAACATTACTGAAAGAAATATATTGCACAAGATAAAAATAGAGCGTAGTGATAATTACTTAAGGATAAACTAATATTTCATTGATCTAACTCATTTTTTAAAATCTAACATAATTTGTTTGTGCTTTGTTTATTAGATCTTAATCCTTTAGTTAATGTGTTTGCTATAATAACTGCACACGTACAGACAAAATAATAAATACAAACAACAAAAAGGCAATTTTAAACCAAGGATGACTCTGTGTTTGCTTTTCATTTGCAACAAAATGCCAATGCACTCTATTAATTGCAACTAGGATTTTAGTTATAAAAAGACTTACAAGGCTGATTATATAAGCAAAATTAAATAGAAGACATATTATCTAGGCAAATTTGGCTTACAAAAACCTATTACTCTGGGAAGGAAAAGTAAAAATTTTAACCAGAATATGTATCTCTGCTGATCAAATATAAGGGATAACTGAGCAGTCATTCATTTTATACATGCAAACACACAGAGGCACTAACCCTGGTTATTCTGAGTAAACTGAGGTTTGTTTTTTTTTAAATGCCTTTATCAAGGTGAAGATCCACTAGAAACTTTTAAAAGTTCAAAGTGGGGTGGGGGACACACAGGTTGTGTAACTACATTTTATCTTTAAAAATAAAATGGAGGTTGCTTTAGGGTTGCAAAGAGTTTGAAGCAAGGTCTTTAACTCTCACCATCTACCCTGCTCTGTCTGGTGCTATTTCCTCTGACTTTCAAATCCTTTATGCTTTTTAACACATGCTGGCATCTAATGCCACCTGGGACCACCCTGTGAAAGGCTGGAAGAGCTCATTTCAATATTTTCTCTCCTCCTGGTAAAATATTTATTGAAATGGTATACAGGAAAAAGTCTCCATCCATTTCAAAAATTGTTGGACTGTAAACACCCCAGGCTGGGTTGTTGTATGACATCAGAAAATAGATAGATAGATAAAAAGAGAGCCTGCATTATGCAAGGTCCACAGTTTCAATGGAGAAGTCAAAGCAGAAGGGCATCTCTGAAAAACTACCATTCTAAAGAGTATAAAAATGATGACCAGAAAAATGTTCTAACTGGTTTGAACTTGGATATATGGCTTTATTTGGTTAATTTTTTATAGCAATATTTTTCAGGGCGAAAAGTTGTTCTGCAGTGATGGAGTAACTGAAAAATTCTGTGAGCATTTGGGCAGAAAAGAAAAAAGATAAAATTATTTCCTCCCCCCCAAAAAAAAGTTGGAAAGGAGATGGAATATATTTACTGGGAACTTACCATTGATAATGCCATATTTCTGAGCAAGGAGAGCTGCCTGTAGACTTTTCCCACTACCCGTGGGTCCACAAAGCAAAATCTTTGGAGTAAAAGGAGCGTTTGACCGATGCTGGCTTTGGACATAGGTTAGAGCTGAAGAGAAAGGATATAGGGATAATAAATTCTAAGTCCCAAATAAAAAGAAAACCACCTTACCACACCTTTGCTTTGCCTTTCTTAATGGGAACAATTATTCCCTTCTTTTATAACCCCATGGACACTCTGTCTCTGCTGAGTAGCCACCAGAGCAGCAGGGAAAATAATTATATTTCAGAAACTCTGCCCTCCATGGAAGGCACAGGAAAGGCAGAGGGGCAAGGAGGGGAGCAATTAATTTCAGGAGAAGCCGCAGAAGCACCTGAGCACTGCCCAGCAATCTCTATAAAATACAGTGGCTCCCATTCTTTGCTACATGTTCAAAATACTTGTTATTGGCGTGCGGGCTGTACATGAATGGCCCCGCACTGTGATTTCTCAAAAATCAAACAGGATTGTGGACTTCTTCATGCTTTATCTCTATTATTATTTGCATGAAAAAGAGGGATGGCATGAAGCCCCCAGACTGATTCTGGTCTCCCTTGTCAGAATCTGCTTTTGATTCTACTGATCATGCCTGGTATGAGATGGAGGGTTCTAATAAATTTATTAGTCCAAGGGCCTCTCTCCTGGGAACTTCTAAAGGACGGCAGGATTTGTGAAGAATAATCCGTGCAGCTGCACTCCAGTGACACAAACTTGGTTGCAGGTCCCCAAAGAGACATGATCAAATAGGTCAGGGAGACAGTGGGGTTTAGCTCCCTCCACAGGACTGACTAGGGTGTGCCTGGCATTTGATGAACAAAGAGAAATAGAAACACAGAGGTGAGATATTCCTAGAAATAAGGTGACTATCACAGCAGTATGCTTCAGGGACCAGGGAGTCATGAGAGAAAACAAGTGAGACCACCTGAAACCAGAGGGGACGAAAGCTTGGGGAAGTGAGACAGCCTCATCAGTCCAATGAAAAGGCAGATATTTTGGAGATCTAACAGCAGGCATTTTACAAGGTTGCAGCCCCCCACATCCTCTCACTCCTGCTGAACCAGATCCCCTTCTTAACCAGGAGGGAACAGCCAAAGACCCTGGCTTTGCAGGCAATTTGCAACTGGAAAGACAATTAGATTGCAAGTGTGTATGTAAACTTTTAGTCTCAGAATACCTTCCAATTCTCCCCGATTCTCCCCAATGAAAGAACATAAGGAGGAGATGCGGATGCCCCTGATTTTAGGAAACAGAGCATTTCAAAAGGGGAGAACTATTACCTAGTGTTGAAATTGTGGGAATTTCATAGTCAACAGTCTTCATAGAACCCAGATGGGGATTCAGGCTGAAACTCAGATCCCAGAACGTTAAAGTTTAAAGTCATCACAGACTAAAGAATGTTAGAGCATAAAATATTGGAGCTGGAAGGGATTTTAGACCAAAGTTGTTAAAAAATAGAGCAATGAATCTGGAAGAGTTCTGAGAATAAGAAGTGTTAGAAAAGAATAACCTAGTCCACAGAACGTTAGAACATGAAGCATAAGAGACTGGATGGAAAACCTTAGATCGCAAAATGGCAGAGTTGGAAGGCAGATCCTTAAGTCAACCCCAATCATCTTATTAATGAGTAAACTGAGGCCCAGAGACATTGAGTCCCCGCCAAGGTCACATAGCTAGTAAATGTCAGAGATGATACCAATACTATTTTCACTGTTAACGGGTTACCTGCATCCACTCCCCCAAAAAGAAAAAGCTGGAGAAAACTTGCCAAGTAAGATTCTTTATCCTCAATCCTTTTCACAATCCAAAATGTCTAAAAGAATACACACTACAGGCAAAGTAGCCTGCTTACAAATGATGCCTAATTTACAGTAAATAACTAAGTTAATTAGAACTAATGATCCCCCAGACAGTCTAAACATCTAATTATTCTTTTAAAAATATCTGGCTGGTTGATACACGGCAGAGAGGAGGGGGAAAAACAAACTAGAGATTTTTTTATTCCAATTTTCAATTTATCTCTCTACATTATTAATTAATAATAATTAATATTCAGAAAGACATTTTTTACAATTCCAAGCATGAATTCTTTATGAACAATCATAAGTACTTTTAAATTTAATTAAGTAATTTGGAAGTAATTAATGTATAAATTCAGAATCGTGGCATAATATAAACTTCTTGGTTGTTTATCTTAGAAGTATAGTGCTTGTTATTAAAGATCCTTTTGAGATGCAAAATAACTAGAAAATTATAAGTAATCACAAGACAGATTTTTTAAAGTGTAGTATTCTCTGGACTTTAAACTGCTGGTTGATTTTTTTCTTCTTTAGTTTTAAAATATAGGATTGTACTTCAGATATCACTCAGGTAAAATCAAGTTTCAAAAAACTCCTCAAAGCAAAGCCAGCTTACTCAATACACTCCTTAATACAGTAGTTTTTCTTCAATTAGGTGCCCTGAGGATGGATAAGAAGACTCTGTCTGTACGGGTAACAGGATCGAGGGTGATTTCTATGAGTATCTGACCTGGATAATTCAATCCCTCAAAACCCAAATCTTCTTTGCTTCACGAGGTTTATTCAGATAATTGCCTCAGTTTTCTGCATTGCTATGTTGACAGACAGACAGACACTCCTCAGGCATCAATGAGCACCTTTAGGAAACTGGTGAATTTTCCAGATAACTGAAAGTTCAGCCTTTAAGCACAGGGGAAAAAATATTTTAAAATGCTAATCCTTTGAAATGAAAATATTTCTAAAACATATTACACTCTTTTTTGAATAAACAAGATTGCTGAACATATTTTCTCTTTTTCTTTATGACTCAGGAAAATCATTAATGACAGCTATTATACTGAGCCATACAGAAGCCACAGTGATGTGCTCAGTTGCCTATTGAAGTATACAAAGCTCCTTGCCCCCAAATTAAATTACCTCCAACTTTTTGAGAGGTTAAGTCCACTTTTTATACTTTTTCCTAGTCAAGTCCCTTACTATCATTTCTTTTTACAACTTTTTTTTTAGTAAACAATGCAGGGGGTGGAGAAAGAAAAAGAAAGATGAAACTTAGGTAGCAATATGCATAATTCAATCAAAATAAATTCCCACATTAGTCATGTCCAAAAATGAATGTGTCATTTTGCAGCTCCCTGCCAGGAGGTGGGTGACACACATTGGGCTTCTGGAACTATAATTAAGTCTTTGAATTGATCAGAGTTCTTAAGTTTTAAAAATTTGTTTCTTTTCACATGATTATTATTGTAGAAATTGTTCTCCTGGTTCTGTTCCCTTCACTCTGCATCACTTTGTATAAGTCTTTCTAGGTCTCTCCAAAGCCATCCCGTCCATCACTTCTTATGGCTCAATAGTATTATTATATGTCATCACATTTGCTCAGCCATTCCCCAATTGGTAGGCACCCTGTTAGTTTCCAGTAATTTGCCACTATAAAAATAGATGCTGTAAAGTATTTTTGGACAGGTTAGTCTTTTTCCTATTTTTAAAATTTTCTTTAGACCTAATAACGGTTTGGGGTCAAAGGGTTTGGCCGGGAGAGGAAAGAAAGGGGCAGGCAGCATAGTTACAAATTGCTTTCCAAAATGGCTGAATTGATTCACAGACACAAACAGTGCCCTAGTGTACCTTTTTCCTGAAACTCCTCCAAGATTTGTTGTTTTCCTCCTTTGTCATCTTTATCAGTCTGATAGGTGTGAGGTGAAACTTCATAATTGCTTTAATTTGCATATCTAATTATTAGTGATGTGGAACATTTTTTGATATGACTATTGATAAAATGGGATTTTTTCCTCTGAAAACTTCCTTTTCATACCTTTCAACCATTTATCAACTGTGAAACAACACTTATTCTTATACCTTTGAATCAGTTCCTTGTATAGCTTGGAATTGAGACCTCTGTCAGAAAAACCTACTGCAATGATTTTTTCCCCCAATACATTATTTTCTTCCTAATTTTATCTAAGTCAGTTTTGTTATTGCAAAAACTTTTAAATTTTATATAGTCAGAATTGTTTATTTTTCTTCTTTGTCCCTCATTTGGTGGTGAATTCTTTCCTTATCTGTATATTTGAAAGGAAAGTTCTTTGTTCTTACCATTTCTAATGAGGTGACCTTCTATATCAAAGTCATGTATCCATTTGGAGCTAATCTTACATAGAGTAGACTCAACATTTCTTGTTGTTGTCAGTGTGACTCTCCTCTCTTCAATCAATCAATCAATAAACATTTATTAAGCAATTACTATTTGCAAGAGACTATGCTAAAGCACTGGAGATACAAAAAGAGGCAAAAGACAGTTCCTGCCTTCAAAGAGCTGAGATATATAATACACACAATAGCCTCAGACATTACTGTTATAAAGACACTGGATAAATAAGATGTCATTTTGATGTTCTTCTGTAATATTTCAAATGATACCATGAGGTTGTTATATTTACCCTGGTAGAAGACATCCACACAAGGCTGATCAGAACTGATCACTTTCAAAATTTTAGGATAAGAAGGGAGAATCCTAGTAATGTTCCTGTGATACTCAATTAGTCTCTTGGCTGTTTCCTCCTCAGAGATGCCCAATGGTGCCTTCAGCCGCTTCTGCACTTCAGGGTCCGAGGGCCAGTCAAAAGTTGTGTGATAAACCTCTGGGGGAAAAAGAAGGGGGGGATCTATTAGAACAAAAGGCAATTGCTCCAAATCACCAATGCTCAGACCACTGAAGGCCATATATACCATCTGCCCACACTTTCTACTTTGGACCTAAAGTTATGCTAATATAAACTTTAGAAATCTTTCATCTATGTTGTTTGGTTATGATCCAACATTCATCCAATTATTCATTCAATAAATATGGGATGGAGTGGACAAGTTCTTAGTTCAATCCCCAGATCTTCTCTTGGGTTTCATTAGACTAAGAAAGAATTCAACTTCTTTCTGCCTCACCATATTTGGAAGGGATGAACAATCACAGATTACAACTGAAGAAAACACAGAAAGTGTTTCTCCAAAACATAGAAAATCTGAAAGACAGCCAGAAGCTAATGCAACTCCTGAATGAAGACTAGTAGAGATCTTCACTGTAAGTAAAACCTAATTAAGAAAGTGATACAAAACAAAATGAATTGTTGTAATATATTCCCAAGCCAAATAGAAATGATTTTGTGAATTATTTACCACTTTGGGTTATCCATGCCACTATTCACCACCTCTTTCAGACATTGACTCTCAAAGTAGACAGAGAAGAAAAGCTATTTCCCTTGGTCCCTGGTAGGTTCCCTCCCTCAAAAGATGGAAGAGGCTCTAACAAAATTAACATCTTCATGTATTCCCCTGCTCCATCCACTAAGGTAGATACATAGTTGACTGTCCAACAATAGCCCACAGACATAAAACCACACTCCTGAAGTCACAATCTCACTTCACTGATGTATTCCCCCAAGTGCCGTGGGCTCTTTATGCAGTTACCATAAGCTTCCTGCTTATAATAGGGTCCAGAGGCCAAGTGAAAAGGAAATTCTCATCTTTCTGCTCCCTAGCATAAAATCAAAATATTGGAGCGGAGGGAGAGATGAGGTCCTAGTCCAGAGAGAGACCCAATCCTGAATGAATGAATGAAGGATTTAAGTGTTTACAAGCCATTAAGTGGGAGCTATGCTAAAACCAGGAGACACAAAAAGAAAAGCAAGACATTCCCTCTTCTCCAGGACTTCACACTTTAATGGGAATTCGAGTTGGGGGGGGGGGGCAGAGACAGGGAAGAGACACAATGAATACAGTAATGTTCAGTTGCAGGGAGGATGAAAAGTTTCAGAAATTCTAAGCATTCAGCACTAGAATGGATAACAGGACCTTGGGGACTGGAAGATGTAGTGGAAGGGTAGATGGTAAGGTCTTGAGGTTCTCCATCTTACCAGAAGAATTGTAATTGGTGGCTTTCTGCTCATCAAAGTCAATAGCCATGACCACTGTGCAGGAGGAGGTAGGGAACTAGAGGTATCTAGTCCCCCACCATTAGAAAAAGGGGAAAGGGGCTCAAGCATTTGAGTGAAAAGGGGATTCTGAGTTCCCTTCCATAGGTGAGGAGGGGTACAGTGTCAATGTTTAGCTATGAAGCAAGAGAGAGAAGGGAGGACTGACAGAAAGGTTTAGGGGAAAGGGGACTCATTGGCCACTACTTGGGTTGACGAGAGAAAGTACTCGCCCATGCCCCTTGTATGGTTGTTAAGGACGTATCTTTCCAGAGTGACCTTGGACAGCTCTTAAATTCTCTGGTCCCCACTTTTCTCCTCTTCAAAATAAAGAAGTTGGACTAGATCAGTATGTTCTAAATTGATTTCCACAAGATGAGAATAGACATCCTATGACAAAATAATTAGTACTAGAAATGTTACCCTCTAAAATATCAAACAGTAATTATGTATGTCTGAAAAATACTACATGCCACAAGATGTTTGTTATGAAAAGTAAGTTTTCATTTTAATTTCCTCGATCTTAATCTACAATTTCCCTGACGGCTTCTAATCCCCCAAAACAGTTCACATCCTCAGGACTGTTCAGATTAGTATCTATGGGTTCCATCAATTTGTTTCACACCTCAAATTTTTCCAAGGTCAATCTGGACTGTTAGTAGTTCCCTTAAATTCAATATTCATTTCCCAATTCTATACTCAAGCTGTTTCCCAATGTTTCATCTTCATCTCTAAGAATCCCTGTCTTCCTTCAGGGATCAACTCAGTTGCTACTTCCTCTATGAAGTCTTCCCCTCATTCCCACAATTGTTCACGGTCTGTCCTTCTTCAACTGTTTTTGCAATATATTTATCTATACACATGTTAAATTCTCCTAATAGAATGCAAGCTAGTTGAAGGCAAAGACTGTTTTGTTTTGCCTATGTATACACAATACCAAAAACCATACATAGTAGGTGCTTAATATTTGTTTAATTGAATTGTCAAATAAGTTTGGGAAGTGTTGAGTTAAACTTCTGTCTCACATTTTATGAGTCTATGGATTTATGAGTCTAAGAAAAGAACTGCAGCAAAGGAAAGAATATGTATAACACAGTTATGATTTCCTTACAAGACTGATTCTACCCTCTTGGTATTAGTGTCTGCCATACTATTTTTTAAACTCTCCATTAGAAAAGACGCATTTGCAGGAATAAGTCAGTCAGTCAGCCAATAAACAATGATTAAGTACCTACTGCGTGCCAGGTACTGTGCTATGTGCTGGGGATACAAAAAGAGACAAAAGACAGTCTCTATTCTCAAGGAGCTCACAATAACATTACCTCCATTATAAGGATCAATTCTTTTGCCCAGATTTCTCTCTATCAGGACAGTGTCTGGAGCTTTCAGCACAACTAGAAAGAGAAGGGGAAAAAAGGATAAATAGGTTAAAGGCACTGACTTTCTATTTTGTTTCTGTATTGGAGGAATTTGGGTGTCATGTGAGGTTGAGACTGAATGCTACTTACTGACATGCCTGGGAGAGATTCCAGAAGTCTGTATCATCAATGCCTGTTCTCGAGTTTCAGGAATGCCATCCAAAATCCAGCCCTAGTCAGAAAAATCAGGAAAGGCAGTTTTTGAAATGAGGACAACTTCCACCCTTAATTAAACCTGAAAAGTCATATGGGAATGAACAAAACCCTAAGGCACAGATGTCACTATAGAGCACCAAGACATTCCTCCCCACCTCCCCCTGCACCCCCCCTTCTAATACTACTTATACCCCTCTTTCTTTTCTCATTCTCTCTTCTGTCTCTCTCCATCTTTTCTCCCTTTTCTACTTTTTCCTGTTCTTTTCTTCCTTAATCCTTTTCCTTCCCCTAAATTATAGCCTCGGTTTATCAGTGGTCCCGACAGGTTGATGATCTCCTTTCCTTTCTATCATATAATTTCATCAATTAAGGGAACTTGATTGATAAAGGGTCCCCTGATTAACCCCATGCTAACTTTACAAAAATAGTATTTCTTTCTCAAAGTAGCTTCTTAATGCTAAATTTGACTTGAATTATTACTACTCTTTATATTCCTGAGATGATTGACAACTTTATGATTTCCTTTGACAATATGAAGATGACCAACTATGGGTGAAAAGTTGCATTCTATGGACATTTAATAATAACTTTGTATGCATTTTCCATGAAATTATCTTCATTCTGGAGTTACATAATTTTATTTTTAACCTGTCATCATAAATTACTTTCCATTTCAAGCTGCTCTCTGCCAAGTTGCTCTCACTATTCAGAAATGTATTTTAATAGTAATGGAAAAGTACATGATGAGTATATGTAGATTATAACATGCTGCCAACAATGTTTTGTGTACAAGTATCATTTTTAAAAAAACCACTGGTTTTGAGAACATGTGAGACAGGTGGACCAGTCATGCATCAAGAATAAGGAATAGGAGATGAACCATCTGAATACTACAACCCTGATATCTACTAACTACTTTTTTATTCAGCCAGCATTAACCTTTTCACTTTCCCATCTTAATCTTCCTAACCCCACTGAGGAGACAAGAAAAACAAAACCCATTACATAGATGTATAGTCAATCAAAACAAATTTCTACATTGTCCATGTTCTAAAAAATATTCATCTCATTCTGCATTCTGAGTCTTTCACCTTTCTATCTAAGATGTTTCCTTATTAGTCTTCTGGATTCCTGATTCATCATTACACTGATAAGACCTCGACTCTATGGTATTCTGTCATATTCAAATGCCATAAGTGGTTCTTCTATTCTCCAATTTATGGGCACCCCCTCAGATTCCCATTTTTTACCACCTCAAAAAAGGATATCAATATTTTTGCATTTCCTTAGAGTTAGTTTTGCCTAGCACTAATCTCTCCCTTAATTTACCCTCTAATTCCTACTCCCATTTTCCTTCTACTTTCCTGTTAAATGAAATATATTTCTGTTCCCAATTTTGTGTGTGCATATGCATTCTTCCTTCTTTTGACAAGTTCCAATGAGAATGGTGCCCAAGTATCAACTGCTTCCCTCCACCATCTCCTTTTTGCTTGCAAAAAATGTCTCTGATTCTGTGAGATAATATTCTATAACTTTCCTTTCTCTCCCTCCCTCCCTCCCACCATCTCTCAATGTATCCCTCTTCCCCTCTCTTTCCATTCTCTTAAGATCATAAAGATATAATAGAACCACCGCCAGGCCTTGCTAATTGGATTCCTTCTATGAACCCTAATTATGATATAGTGCTCATAGGGTACACATGTATTATCTTCACATATTTGAATATAGTTTGTCTTTGTTTAGTCTTTTATCATTCTTCATTCATGTTTACCTTTCTTTTTTAAAAAAAACCATACATCCTTTTTATTGTTAAGTCATAAAGAGGTATCAAAATTAAAAGAGCAAAATTACAGGAGACAATGTAACTCCTAGGAGAATCGAAGGAAGTGGCAGAGGGACTAGGCACAGGGCAAAATTAATGAACATGGGAAGGATGAAGTTGGGTACAACAGTGAACATGTGCTGGAAGATACTAAGGGAGAGGATCTGGTGAAAAGTTTGGTCAAAGACAAGCACCTAGATAAAGAAATAATGGGATGAGAGCACCAACATGTGCTTAAGAGTCATCCTCTCCTTCTTCAGGTTCTTTTTCAGCATCTTTGACCAATTCCAGATGGTCATCCCCCCATCTTCATTACCATCGTCATCCAGTAGGTCCCCCTCCTCAGCAGAGTCAGTTGTACCCCTCTCAGACTCCATCTTCACATTAGCCTCATCTTTCCTCAGGGAGCTGCTTCTCTACTCCTCTTCTGACTTACCATTCTTCATCTCTACGGTTTGTTCGCTTTGCTCTTTCTCATTTTTTTCAGGCTCTCCAATAAAAAAATCCAGTTTCTGTTTTATCTGAGTCAACTCCTTCTCAATTATCTGAAGATTATCACCTTTCAATTTGCCAGATTTGGATGAAGAGCCCCGCTGTCCATTCTTGGAATTAAAGCCATTTTTGCCCCTGCGGGGAGTGTTTCCCATTACACGTTGGCGTTTGGAGAGCACCACTGCACGAGCGATGGGAGGAGGAGATGGTACACGTGTTGGGTAACAGTACATTCTGTCATAATCATCTCGTTTAAAGTCATAATCCAGGTCAAAAGAAGAGCTGAGTAGAGTAGAAGGAATGGAGAAGGGTGTTCTGATACTGACCCGTACATCTCTGCTGCAGAACGCTTCACACCTGCTTTTCCTCGGTTCACTTTTGGCTCCGCAGTCAGATTAATATCTAGTACCCGGCCAGCCATCATTCTGCCATCCTCTCCTGCCACAGCAGCACGGGCATTTCGCTCATAAACATACCGAACAAAAGCAAAACCTTTATGAACAGAGCAGCCCATGATCTTGCCATACTTGGAGAAGATGGCCTCAACGTCAGTCTTCTTAATAACCAGAGTGTTGAGATTCCCAATGAAGACACGAGAGTTCATGGATCGGGGGCCCGTCTTGTTGGTGACATTGCTGGCCATGGTGTTTGATGGCAAGGGTCAAACAGCCACAAGTGTTGCTGAAGAGCAAAACAGTCTCACCGATGGGGAGAGGGAGAAAAGGGTGGTTTCTGAATCTCTGCCTCCCCCATCCCACAGCGGCAGAGAAACGCTCTACTGCTTCAGGACCCTCTTCAACCGTTACTATTACTTCTCCGTCCCAGTCTCCGTCTCCTCACCATGTTTACCTTTCAATATTGCTCTTCACTCCTGAGTTTGAACTTCATAGTTTCTCTAAATCTTTGCTCTTTTCATTAGGAAACTTTTGTTGTTGTTCAGTTACGTCTGTCTCTTCATGACCCCATTCAGTATTTTCTTGGCAAAGAAATGGCAAAGAGTGTAAAGAGTGTTTTGCCATTTCCTTCTCCTGTAGCTCATTCTACAGATGAGGAAACTGAGGCAAATAGTGTTAAGTGACTTGCCCAGGGCCACCCAGCTAGTAAGTGTCTGAGGCTGAATTTGAACTCAGTTAGATGAATCTCCGTTTCCAAGCACAGCACTCTATCCACTGAGCCACCTAACTGCCTCCTAGGGATCCTTGGAAGTCCTCTATTTCATTAAAAATCCATTTCCCCGCCTCTTGCATTATACTCAGTTTTTCTGGTTGTTATTCTCAGCTGTAAGCCCATATCCTTTGCCTGTAATGTCACACTTCAAATTCTCTACTCTTTTATAGTGGTGGCTGCTAAATCAAGTGGGATCCCAATGGTAGCTCCTCAGGAATTCAATCCTTTTTTCTTAGCTTCTAGTAGTAATTTTTTTTTTTACCTGGAAGCTCTAGATTTTGACTATAATGTTCCTGGGGCTATGATGTTTCCCTTTGAGATTTCTTTCAAGAGGTAACCAGCAGATTCTTTGTGGCTCCCTTTTGCCCTCTAATTCTCAGAGTTCTAGATAATTTTCAGATTTCTTGAAATAGGCTGTCTAGGTTTTTTTGTTTTGTTTTGTTTTGTTTTTTGTCATGGCATTCATCGTCTAATGATTCTTGAATTTTTTTCTCCTCAATCTGTTTTCCCTTTTCAGGTAGCTTTCACTTTCTTTTATTGTTTTAGTTTTTTTTTTACTTTGTTTTAATATTTCTTGTTGTTTCATGAAGTCATTAGCTTCTACTCAGTCTATTCTAATTGTTAACCAGTTTGTTGCTTGGATGAGATGTACCTCTTCTGCCAAACTTATGATTTCCCTTTTCATTTTTTCCTTCCTTAATTCTCATCTCTTTTCCAGCTTTTTCATCATATGGTCTTATTTCATTTTTTAAAAAAAATTAAACTTTTTAAAAAACTCTCACTTCATCTCTTCCAAGAATTCTAGCTAGTTTTTTTTTCCTCTCTGTAGCAATACTTGAAGATGTTTTGGAGTCATTCTCTTCTGCATTTGTGTCTAGAGTGTCCTTGCCACTCTAGTGGCAAAACTCTAGAGAGTTTTTGGTTTGTTTCCCTGTTCTTCCAGGATGTTGTTGCTGGTTAGGGCTGGTCTCTGTACGCTTCTGAAGGGAAGGTCTGTCCTGTTTCTACTTTCTTGGGATATTTAGTGTTGTGTTATTCCAATACCACAGTCTAAGGACCTGCAAGCTTTCAGTGCTCTCAAAGCCATCTGATCCAGGGCAAAGTCTGATTATTGCCCCCCTCATCTGAGCTCTATGAGTTTCTGACCTCAGTTTTGGTCTGAGCAAGAGTAAACTGCGTTTGAATTCAGCCTCTATCAGCTAGTTGGAAAGCTCTGTTGGCTCAGAGCAGCAGAACTATGGGCTTCCAAAACACTGACAACACAACTGTTAATACAGAACAATTCAATCCAATTTAATTTAATAAATATTTATTAAGCACTTACAATGTGCAAGACACTGTAGGAGAGGATACAAAGACAAAAATAAAAAAAACATTGTGCTAATTTTTTTTTCTCTCTAAAAAATACTATTTGTCATATGAGATTGGCTCTTGGGGAGAGGGAGAAGATAATGAGGATAACTATGATGGTGCCAGAAACAGAAACATAGATAAAGTTATTTTAAATGTAATTAGGAAATGTTTAACAAAATAAAAATACAATAAAACTTAAAGGAAAAAGAAAAACAGCTTCTGTTTTCCAGTTTACCTTACATTAGGGGATGCACATAAGAAAACAGATAACTAAGACAAATAATTTGAGGAAGGAGAGGGAATTAAGGGGGAAGAGGAAAGACTTCCCATGATTGCTGGCACATGAGTTAACAGAAATCTAGGGATTCTAAGGGGTGGAGGTAAGGAGGGAGCACATTCCAGATGTGGTGAAAAGCAAGCCTGCACGCAGGGGCACAGAGACAACAGATGTAATGTCAAGCTCAGGAAACAGCAAGTAAGCCAAGTAGGATGTGAAGTGGGAGAAAGTGAGTAATAAGAAATCTCTTGAAAGACAAGCTGGACTCATGATGAAAAATGCTATCCACATCTAGAAAAAGAACTGATGGAGTTTGAATGCAGATTGAGGCTTACTATTTTTCTTTTTTTTCCCTTTTGGTTTGTATCTTTTTTTTTTACAACATGTCTAATATGGAAATACGTTTTCCAGGATTGCATATATATAAACCTATATCAAATTGCTTACTGTCTTGGGTAGGAGGAAGGTGAAGGAAGAAATTTGGAATTCAAAAAAATATTTTAATGAATGTTAAAAAATTGTTTTTACATGTGATTGGGGGGAAAATTAAAATATTATTTTAAAAAAAGAAACGTTGAGTCCAAATTTTGAAAAACATAAGGGCCAAGCTAAGGAATTTGCATTTTATCAAAGAAACACTAAAAACCCCTGAAGATTCTTGAGGAGGGTATGACTTGGGCTTTAAGAATTTTGGTAGCTGCATGGGAGAAGGAATCGGAGAGGAGAGAGCCAAAAGTCCAATTAAGAATCTCAATAACCTAAGCAAGGGCATGAAATAGAGTGGTAGCCACGAGAGAAGAGGAAAGGAGGTAGATGCAAGAGATGTTACAGAGGGATACAATCCACAGGATTTAGCAGTCAAGTGAAGTCAGTGATGACTATTCCGTCAAAGTGTAATTCATCTTCCAACACTCCCCATGTTTAGATTCATGTCTACCATCATGAACTGGTATGATCCTTCCAGTCTCTTTCAAAGGATCATATTCTCTTATGTTTATTTCCCCCAATTCAGATTTTACTCTGGGAAAATCTCCAAACAATATCTCAAGTTCCAGGCTCCACAAATGTGGGTAACAGAGATCATTACTGGCTCTGGATGTTTGTCCTTCGTTATGGATGAGAACAACAGGAAGATGTGATGTCATGACTTGCAAGTGAATTGGATTTAATGGAGGAAAGCCTATCTAAAGTCATCAGCCTCACTCTCGCCTTCAGAGAGATTTGGGTCCAGTGGCAAGATATAGATCAGGACAACTGGAGATGGCCCTGGATGCAGTGGGTGAGCTTGGCCTTTTTAAGCTAAGGTCTTTTCCAGTTGTCAGTTTGATTGAGGCAATGAACATTCAGTGATTAAAGTTAGGTAAGAAATGAGGCAAATCTGGCAGGGGAAGACCCTCTAGGGTTCCTGGTCAAAACAGAAACAATTGCTATTTACATTCACGCTGAGCCACCAAAGTGCAATCGATGACAAAGGGGAGGCTTGGACTGGGACTTGTTGGTGGCCAGTCAATGAGAGTACTGGCTCCCATACAAACATTCCAGGAAGTCAATGCATTTGGATTAAGGACATTATTTCACACCACAGAAAATACAGAATATGCAAAGGAGTTACAGAAGCCCATCAA
This sequence comes from Potorous gilbertii, assembly GCA_028658325.1. NCBI lineage: Eukaryota > Metazoa > Chordata > Mammalia > Diprotodontia > Potoroidae > Potorous > Potorous gilbertii. Next base: position 301,386,766 of record CM053769.1, on the reverse strand, counting down.
GGGATAGAGTAAAAAAATATATCATAAGGTACTTAAAGAACTCAAAGGAGTACATCAGCATTTTTCCCTTTAAAAAGAACTGAACTTGGGTTACCACTGCTGCAACACTGGCATTCTGAAGAATGCCATACCTTTCAATGGGTACCTTACACAGTTCCTTCTCCAAGAAGCATAATGCTCCTTTTTCTAGAAAATAAAAAGAGAAGAAATTCCCTCCTCCTACCCTCTCTCTTCCTTACTCTGAAAAGAGCCACAAGGAAAAAGGACCAAGAACCATCTGTCACTCATTTATATAAACCAACATTATATAAGTCAGACTGACAAGGTTCTATCTTCTCAAGAGGCCTAGCCAGCTAGTCATCTTGGGAGAAGCCTCAGTCACTTTAGATGAATAAAGAGCTCATGCCCTGTCTTCTCAACAGAGTACCAATGGGTACATCCACAATTACCAAGGAGAGGGTGCTCATTTGATATCCCAAAGGCTCATGCTATAAACATATCAAATTGATCAAGTAGCTCATTAAATTGATCTTAGAAATTCCCACTGCCCCTTTTTTCTTTGCTTTTACAACCCTCTTGCCCCCCCCCCAAAACCTGCAGCTGTTTTATTAGAAGCAATGTAATTCAGAAGAACTACTGACCCAGGAGCAAAGAGATTTGAATTTTGATTCTGGATGGACCGCTAACTTGCTGTGTGACTTGGAACAAGTCATTTGCTTTCTCTGGACGTCTTGGTCTCTTCTAATCCATACAATAAAGAGACCGGATTAGCTGGTCTCACATATTCCTCTTCCAGTTCTATCATCCTTGAGTTGTTTTTAAATATTTGTGCATAATATATGTAAGTATTCATATGTATGTATAATATATGGGTGCATATATATATGTTGTATATATATATTATATACACACACATATTTATGTTATACACATACATACATGGTATGCTGCTTTAATAAGTCAAATTAATTCAAACAGAATCAGCTTTGGGGGACTAACATTGCAATTGGTAAGACACAATGCTATCAAATGAAAACTAGAAATGAGCTTTGGCTCACTGCAGTGATTCTTTGCAAGAGATCTCATTTTAAATCAGATACTTAATAGTATTTGGTAACTCTACAGATATATTTGTTGGAGCCACACAAATTCCCACAAAGGTCAGAGGTAGATTGATAGGCACGAAGCAACCACCAAGGTCATACACAAAGAATAACAGTTGATTTAGGGAAGGAAGTCAATTTTACCCTACCAACAGCATGAGGATGAACTGAAAACAAATGTCTTTCCCAACGTGTTATGTGGAGAGGAGAATTTTTCCAATATTAAAATATTTAGGTTGCAGCAGCAATTGAGTAAAGATAAAAACAAGCCAAAGAGATTTAAAAAGCAAAGAACATTGGCAAAAATCAGGCTAGCTTTCATTATTTTCTTAAATTATACAGCAAAACTCAGAGTCACTGAACCCCTCATTTCTGGAACTAATGAAGCAACAGTGTTAAAAAAAATGTTAACAGCCTTTTGCTCCCTTAAGTCCTTGTTATAGCCAGCTAAGTGTTGGATTGCAGATCTTAGAAAAAATAAACATTTACAAATTTAAGCAATACTACAGGAGTACAGTGGAACACCTCATTTTTTAGAGGCACTGATATCTCTCCCACTTATAGATCTTGAATATGAATCAAAAAATTCCCAAAATATATCAAATTCTTAACTCATTTTTCTTTTCTTTAAGATATGTAAAGGAGGATTTTTTTTAATAGAATGACTGTCATTATACTTCAAATCACTTTGGGGAATGAAGGAGATTGGTATAACATCTTCACTCAGTACCTTAAAAAAGGTATCTGCTTTTAATATTGCATTAGTGAGCAATCATTTTAATCTCTCCCATAAATTTTCAGCTGATAACAGTATGTGGTCCAGAGCTTTTAGAACTATTTCAGGGGAACATATCTCACTGACTTCTTTTGGGGAAAGTGGGACATTCCAATTACATAGGAAAAATGCAGCAAATGAGGAACAACTCCCTAATTAGCCTGGCTTCACTGATGCACCATTCTCCAGGTGCAGGAATGAAATTAAAAAAAAAAAAGGAATGAGCAAACCAGCAGTCAGCCGTTCCCAAGGTCTGCTTTCTCAGGCTAGGATGAACGATAAGGTCACCCAGGTGCCAAGAAATGAATTATTCCCTACAGGACTCCCAGAGGAAGGAGAATGCCAGTCCACATAATGGCAGTATGGATGATATCAGAAGTCCAGAGCCCCACCGCAGAGGCAGGCTATTTAGCCAGCCAAGTGAGACGTTTTATCACCATGCCTGCCCAAGTCAGCTGGCTTGAATTCCAACGAACTAAAGGGAACCATAAACCAGATCTCTGGAATCAAGGCAGTTTCAATATGGCGAGTCTCCAAGACAGAAGCTCTGAGTCTAGCCGTGAATCTCGGAGAACATCTTTCTCTTTCAAGTTGCTCCTAATTTTACAGAAATTGTACGCAACCGCCCAACTTCAAAATGGACATCACTTTCTAGTCTAAAAGAAAGTACTTTAAGCTAGAGAGCAGACAGTTTAATGCCTGCAAATTCCAGAGAAACAAGAGGTTATAAATCAGTAAAGAGCATCCTATCACTAGCATTATGAGGCACCAAACACATGTGGAATAAAACGATACAGTTAGGTTTCTAGGTCTGATTTCCAAGTCACTGGATTCTAAGGTATCAGTCAATTCCTAATTAGAATATATTATCCGTCTTCTTGGCAGTTCAGTGAAATGTCTATTCCACTCCAGAGCTGCAGCTTTGTTCAGAACAGGTTAATTGATATTCTGATGCATTCTCTCACCATACCCCCAGTGGCTCGGTTCTGTTTTATCACACATCAAAAAGGCCTTCTGCTCAGGGCACCCCATGCACCAGCACGGGGCTGGAGGTCTGAGCAGCTGCAAGGGGTACGGTATCACAGGAGGGACAAGCACTGAGCAGATGTCACAGATAAAAAAAGAGAGAGAGACAATAAAAAGGCAGGAAGACTTGGGAACCAAGCAAGGGGAAACAAGGCACAGCAGAGCAAGACCTGACTTCAAAACATTCTTATCATGCTTTATGCAAACACAGATCCTTCCTGCCCTCATGATTATCATTAAAGTGCAATTAGCTGCTTCACATGCTAAGATTTGGTTACTCTCTGAATCCTCTTTTCTGATGAGTTGCTCTTCATCTCCTACATCTTCCTTTAAAGTTTAGACTGGATGTGTTCCCGTGTGTTTTAAGCTCGTTGTGGGCAGGGACTTATCTTTCTATCTCCCCTACATGTATCCCATACAGCGTCTTACACACAGTAGGCTCTAAATTGTTGGTTGGTTGAATGAACGAATGAATGAATGAACAAGTTTTCTCCCAGCATCATCACTTCTCCCTACCCCAAATGCAATCTACCATAGGTTTTCAATTAGTAAGCAATACATTATCTCTTTAGAGAGAGAGTCTTATACCCTACTAGTCTTCAGAATCAGATCTGGATCCAGTGCTGAGTGCTTCCAGAACCCAGATTAAAATTTATTGGGAAATATTTAACAAAATAAAGAAAAATACAGTATAGCGGAGACAATATTAATTTGTGATTTTGCAAAATCAATAGGTAACCTGCAGGGATCTGTTTTTATTTGAATTCAACACTACTGCTCTATACTATGTAATTAAACTGATCACTTAAATTTACTCAAATGCCATACAAAATTCTCCTTGACAACCTATGCTAGCAAAACCGGTCCTTATTTTGAA
>CM053769.1:301259650-301374274 GCA_028658325.1 Potorous gilbertii | reverse complement strand
AAAAACAACTGACCTGGAAAATAGATCCAGGAGAGATGATTTAAAAATTATGGGACTACCTGAAAGCCGTGATCAAAAAAAAGAGCCTACGTATCATCTTTCATGAAATTATCAAGGAAAACTGCCCTGATATTCTAGAACCAGATGGCAAAATAAATATTGAAAGAATCCACCAATCACCTCCTAAAAGAGACCTGAAAAGAGAAACTCCTAGGAATATTGTGGCCAAATTTCAGAGTTTTCAGGTCAAGGAGAAAATATTGCAAGTAGCTAGAAAGAAATAATTCAAGTATTGTAGAAATATAATCAGGATAACACAGGATCTGTCAACTTCTACATAAAGGGATAGAAGGGCTTGGAAAAGGATATTCTAGAAGTCAAAGGAAGCGGGATTAAAACCAAGAATCACCTACCCAGCAAAACTAAGTATAATACTTCAAGGGAAAAAATGGTTATTCCATGTTATAGAGGACTTTCAAGAATTCTTGATGAAAAGATCAGAACTGAAGAGAAAATTTGACTTTCAAACACAATAATCAAGAGAAGTATGAAAAGGTAAATAGGAAAGAGAAATCACAAGCAACTTACAGAAGTTGAACTGTTTACATTCCTACATGAAGGGATAATATTTGTAATTCTTGAGACTTTTCTCAGTATTTGAGGAAGTGGAGGGATAACACACACACACACACACACACACACACACACACACACAGCACAGGTTGAGTTGAATCAGAAGGGATGCTGTCTATTAAAAAATTAAATTAAGGTGTGAGAGAGGAATATATTGGGAGGAGAAAGGGAGAAATGGAATGGGGCAAATTATCACTCATAAAAGAGTTAAGGAAAATCTTTTTCAATGGAGAAGAAAAGGGAGGAGATGAGAGTGGAAAAGTGAAGCTTACTCTCTTCACATATGGCTTAAAGAGGGGATAACATACTCACTATAGTATGAAAATCTATCTTACCTTACAGGAAAATAGGGGAGAAGGGGACAAGTAGGGTGAGGGGGATGATAGAAGGGAGGGTAAATGGGATAAGGGAGTAACTAGAAGAAAACAATTTTGGGAAGGGACAAGGTCAAATGAGAGAATAGAATAAAGGGGTGACAGGGTAGGATGGAGGGAAATATAGTTAGTCTTACACAAGATGATTATTATGGAAGTCTTTTGCAAAACAACATACATATAGCCTATATTGAACAAGAAGTAAAATTTATTAAAAGTGTATGTTAAATTATTTAATTCTGCATTTTTTTTCTTTTCTCATGTTTTTATTACTGCTAAGATTCAAGCTATATAGTTTCCTGGTTTTTAAATTTTAATTTATTTATACCCCATTGCCTATATATCTTATTTCCTAGTAGCATGTGAAAAGAATTTTTAACATTAATTTTTTAAAGCTTTGAGTTCCACATTCTCTCCCATCCCCCCTCCCCATTCACCCTCATTGAGAAGACAAGCAATTCAATATAGGTTATACATATGTAGTCATGCAAAACACTTCCATAATAGTCATGTTATAAAAGACTATATTTCCCTCTATCCTGTCCCACCTCCCATTTAGTCTATTCTCTCCTTTGACCTGTCCCTCTACAAAAGTGTTTGCTTCCAATTACCCCTTCCCCCAATTTGATGTCCCTTCTATTATCCCCCTGCTCTTACCCCTTCTCCCCTGCTTTCCTGTAGTACAATAATTTTTAAATTATCTCTCCTGGATCAATTTTCCAGGTAAGTTTTTTTTCCAATGAGATATTTCACATTGTCTTCTATTTTTTCATAATTTTGGTTTTGTTTTATAGTTTCTTGATTTCTCATAAAATCATTAGCTTCCATTTGTTTCATTCTAATTTTGAAAGAATTATTTTCTTCAGTGAGCTTTTGGATCTCTTTTTTCATTTGGCCATTCTGCTTTTTAAGGCATTTTTCTCCTCATTGACCTTTTGGACCTCTTTTGCTGTTGGGGTTAGTCTAATTTTAAAGGTGTTATTTTCTTCAGCATTTTTTGGGGTTTCCTTTAGCAAGCCATTAACTCCTTTTTCATGATTTTCTTGCATCACTCTCATTTCTCTTCTCAATTTTTCCATTACTTCTCTTACTTGATTTTCAAAATTCTTTTTGAGCTCTTCCATGACCTGAGACCAATTCATATTTTTCTTGGAAGCTTTGGATGCAGGAGCTTTGGCTTTGTCATCTTCTTCTGGTTGTAGTTTTGATCTTCTTCATCACCACTGACATAAGAAAATACCTCTTCACCAAGAAATTAAGAATCTATAGTCTGTTTCTTTTTCCCATTTGCTCATTTTTACCAGTCAATTACTTGACTTTTGAGCTCTTTGTTATGTAGAAGACTCCAGAAACAGCCTTTGCTTCAGCAGTGGCTGCCACTGCCCTAGGATTAGGACCATGCCTGGGGTCCGGCCATGACTGGGGCTGGGGCCAGGGTCAGGCCGGACCATGCTCCCCTCTCAGCCAGAGGAGAGACCCTTCCCACTAACCTTAGAAGGTGTCTTTAATGTTTGTGGATCAAGAAGTTTGGAAACTACAGCAACCACAGCGATTCCTCCCCCTAAGGCCTGCTCTAGCTGTGTCTGCATAATTCCATTCTTCTCCATAGGCCCTTTCTGTCGATCTTCCAGATTGTCTTGGGCTGAAAATTTGCTTCAGTCTGTCATTTTGTGACTTTTGCTGCTCTGGAATTTGATTAGAGTCATTTTTTATAAGTTTTTTGAAGGGTTTAAGTCAAGAGCTCTAGCAGATCTCTGCTTCTACTCCACAATTCTCAAAGTTACTTTTATCTGAACCAAAAGAAGGTTAAACATGCACACACATACATACAAATATGCATATGTACACGAGTATGGTATAGAAATACATTAAATTCAAAAGGAAAACAGGCAGGGACAGGGAGGACTAGAGAATTTAAGAGGGAAGATAGAATATGAGACAGAATAGTCACAAGCAAAACAAACACTAAATCCAGAGAGTGAATCATGAAGGAGAAAGAAAAAAACTAGTCATTTGAGTCAAGGATAGAAGAAAAGAAAAGGGGTTTGGGAGTGAGAGGAAATTGCTTCAATTATAGATCATTAGTGTCGATCATATTTCCTCATCTTTCAACATTTTGTTCTTTGTAAAGAGTTGAGTAAAGAGGAAAGAGAGGAAAGAAAGGAAAGAGAGGAAAAATGAATTAATGGATATGATAGAAGTATATGTACAATTAATAATCAAAATCATGAATATAAATAGAATAAACTCACCCACAAAACTGAGGATGACAGCAGAATGAATTATAAAGCAGAATCTAACATTACATTAAAAGAAACACAATTGAAACACAAGGATTTACACAAAATTAAACTGATGAAATGGAGTGAAATTTATTATGCTTTAGGTGACTTCAGAGAACTAAGGGTGGCAATAAAGATATACAGGGCTAGAGTAAAAATTTTTATCTCTAAAAGGACAGATTGGGAAACATTATGCTTAAAGGCATCATAGAAAACAAAACAATTCCAGTACTTCGTATAAAGGCATTAAGTGGCATAGCACCTAAGTGGCAAGCACATATATGCGCCTGGCGTCAGGAAGACTCATCTTCAAGAGTTCAAATTTGACCTCAGACACTTCCTAGCTGTCTGATCCTGGGTAAGTCACTTAACCCTGTTTGCCTCAGTTTCTTCCTCTATAAAATGATCTGAAGAAAGAAATTAGCCAACCCTTCCAGTATCTTTATTAAGTAAACCCCAAATGGGGTCACAAAGAATCAGACATGACTGAAAATGACTGAACAACAATAAGAAAATTAAATTACAGGAGGAAAAGATGGAAAAACTATAATAGTTGGGGACTTTGGTGTTCCCCTTTTATATTTATGCAATCTATCAAAAAGATAAACAGGGAAGAAGTCAAGGCTTGTATCATCAAGGACACCGGCATATACAGGAGGGCTTGCTGTAAGGTACTTAGATCTACTTTTTGTAAAAGGAAAGCAACTTTTGAGGGGTAAACACTGACTTTAATCAAGCACATATATAATTTATTTAGTTCAGGGGAAAAAGTCAGCAACCTGAACTTCAGAGAAAACACAAAGAAATAATAATCAACAAACAGGGCTTGCAATGGTCTGACTGTAAGCAATACATACATCATAGATCAAAAGACAGATCCAACTGTCTGACCATACATACATAGTTACCAAAAAGAGAAGCACCAACATCTAGGTTTTCAAAGCTGGGAGCTCTTTAGCAGCTGCCCAGAGTCTCATCTGGCCAAACAAACACTTCCAATGAGTAAGCCCCACCCCAGAGTATTTATACAGTTTTCAGAGCCAGAGGGCATCACAACCCTTGAGAACCAATTCCTTATTAGAAAATTAACAAAAGGTGTGGACCTCCCCTAATCAAGCTTCCCTTAATAGTTAGGCCCATTAATGGGTGAAGAAGATCTTTAATTCTCATAATTACCATTATAAAGCCCTGAACAGAATTTCAGAAAAGTTAGCTAGAATAGATCTCTGGTGATGATGCAATAAGAATCAAAAGGAGTATGTATATTTCTCAGTTGTCATGGCATCTTTATAAAAACTGAGTGTTCATAGACAAATGAGCATTTATCCTGAGATGAGCACATTCAAGTTTGGAAGAGAGTTCAAGGAATCTCCAGGTTGAATTTAATAAGTTGAATTTATACCTGGAGTGCAGGATTTGTTCTATGTAGGAAAACAATAAATATAAAAGACCTTATTAATTACACAAACAATCGTGATTATATCACTAGACACAGAAAAAGCTTTTGAAAAAATACAGCACTCATTTATGTTTAAAAAAAAAGTTTGAAAGTTTAGAAACAAATGAACTTTTCCTTAATCAGGTATATAAAAGCTATCTAAAATCAAGAACTAGTATCTGTATTGAAGAAGTACTCTAAATATGTCCAGTTATATCAGGGGTAAAGGGCAGCTAGCTAGGTGGTGCAGTATAGGGCATGGGACCTAGAGCAGGAAGACTCATCTTCCTCAGTTCAAATCTGTCCTTAGACACTTACTAGCTGTGTGACCTAGGGCAAGTCACTCAACACTGTTTGCCTCAGTTTCCTTCATCTAAAATGAGGATCTAAATGAGGATGTAAAATGAGATGTTGAAGAAAATGACAAACCACTCCAGTATCTTTGCCAAAAAAACAAAACCCAAATGGCATCACAAAAAGTTGGACAGAACTGAAAAACAACCACAAAAAGCAAGGATAGTCACTGTCCGAATGATTATTTTATATATGCTGATCATAAGACTTTAAGAAGAAATTGAGATTATAGGCATTGGCAAAGAGGAAATAAAATGATCATTTTTTGTAAATGATATGATGGGATTTAGGAATTTAACTAAAATTAATTGAAGCAATTAATTTCTTGAATAAAGTAGCAAGATAGAAAATAAACCCACAAAATCATTAGACTTTCTATGTTTTACCAGCAAAACCCAGAAGGAAAAAAAAAAGAAAACGAAATTTCATCCAAAACAATTTTATATTGCATAACATATCTGGGAGTCCACCCATCAAAGTATACTCATCCAGGAATTATATGCCTAGGACTATAAAATACTTTTAAGGAAAAAAAGAAACACACAAAATAAGGGTAGAGTTAACTGATTAAATTGATTGACATACCCTATGAATCATCTATAAAATAAAATAACAGTTATCTGAGCCCCTAGCAGAGGGCAGATCACAGTGAGACATGAATGAGGAGATCAAGTTCTTGCTAAGTCTTGTTAGGAGGAGCTGCCTAGAGTGTGGAGGGTGGAGATCACTTGGCTTTGGCCTTGGTCCCCTCCTCTCCTCCACTGACCAGAGGAGGAGACTTTGAATGGTCTGCAACAGAGATGTGGCTTGCAATAGGCAACACTCTGAAGTGCTACCTAAATCAGATTAAAATGTAATTGGGAAATAGTTAACAAAAAAAAATACAATAGAACATAGATAATGTTAATATGTAGTTTTCTAAGCCAATATTTTGCTAGGGATCCTTATTTACTGTTTAGTTTTAAGTTAGACACCACTTATCTAGAAGATTTCTCATTTTCCCATCAACGTCCTTAGCTGTATCCCTGTAACAGCTAACGGTCGTTATATAGAGAATCAAGCACAGCCTGGATATTGATTCATAGGATGTTGATTCTACAAATCAGCCAGGAAAGAGACCAGGTGTGGGGAACCTGTGACCTTGTAGGTCCTTGGGTGCAGTCTTTTGACTGAGTCCAAGTTTTACAAAACAAATACTTTTTCTAAGGGAATTTGTTCTATGAAGTCTGGATTCAAAGGGTCTCACTTGAGGACCTAGAGGGCCACATGTGAACTCTAGAGCAGAGGTTCCTCAACACTGGCACTATACTATGCCTAAGGGAAACTTCTGAGCATTTCATAAAGGGAAGAAAGGAACTTCCAACAACCAGGGACTGTGAGTTACCCCTTGACCACATGTTTTCTAGGCTTGAGTCCTCTTTCATCTGAATTCTGTGTGTACTAATGGGAAGATGCATCATGGAATTCTGGATGGGGAATGTTTTGTACCAACTCTCCTTATTCACGGTTTAGTAATTATTTCTTCCTAAAAGCTACTTATTGCTGGCTAACTAAAGTCATTCTCAAGTGATAGGCATTGCAGGAAGCACATCAGTAGGGAATTCGTTGAGCTTTAACACTAGGAAAGTCACCTCCAACTCCTTCAGGGATATGCCTAGATCCCTAAGGGAACAGAGCAGCCATGCCCTGGGGACTTGACTCATTAAGTCAAGTGGGCGTTGGAATAGTTGACTCAAAACATGCACTATATAAATAATTATAGAAATGCTCATTATAATAAAAATCATAACACTGCCTAAACTAATCTATAGATCCAATGCCATGATAGTCAAATTATCACAGAATTTCTTTATAGAAGTGGATAATAACAAAATTCACCTAGAGGAATAAAGGGTCAAAAATCTCAAGGAAAATATATATACGTGCGTGTATGTCTGTGTGTATGTGTATATATATAGATATTTATGAGTATTTATATAGCTAGAGATATAGATATGGGGGGAGAGAGAGAGAGTGAGGGAGAGAGGGGACCTGGTAGGTGCATATCCAAAATATATTACAAAGCAATAATTAATCATCATGACTATCAGGTTATAAATTTTAAAACTGAGAAAGATTAGGTACAAAAAACCCAAAAGAAACTGAACATAGCATAATATGTATAAACTCAAGGACACCAAGACTGGGGTAAGTATTCACTCTTTGACATTAAGTACTTCGTGTTGTCTATTCCCACTCCCTTTCAATTCTAATACCTTCCATTCATTAATAATTTCCTATTTATACTACAAATAGTTTGTTTTGTATATGTGCTTGCATATTGTCTCCCCCTTAGACTATAAGCATATATGTATATGTATATATGTGTATATATATGTATATGTATACGTATATGTGTGTGTGTGTGTATATTCATATATATATATATATATATATGAGTTCTAGCCCTAAATGAATCTAGTACATTTAGGCAAACGAAGCAAACACCACTAGATATTTGGCCTAATGGGACACATTGCTATTGCTGATGAAAAAATAAAAAGTAGCTCAGCTTTAAAGGGCACTGAGAGACATGAGGCAGACCCAGATAATTCAAGCATAGTGATTTGCAATGCAAAAGTCCAATTCTACTTGGAAAATTCAAAATAAATTATGGATTAAGGCCTACAGCATTTTGTAAAGAAAACTGCAGACCATTTCCAGTCAATAAGATTTTGCCCACCCTTTTTATTCCAAGGAAAATTGTTATTTCCATTTTCTGTGATGAAAGAGAAAGAACTCCTCAAGACACAATAAAAAGTTATAAGAAAAGAAGATTTAAAGTATTTTGAGCAGAGTGGTCCTTCTATGATATTTTCAGTTGAGAAGGTAAACCACTTTGGAAGGCCAGAATTCACAAGGGGGACTTTGGGTTAAAAGAAAAGTTAGCCTTTTCTGAGATTCTTTTTCTGCCTTAGCCTTTGTTTGGCAAGTTTATAACTTCTAAGTTCTGTTACTTCTTACATGGAAGACGAAGCTACATACGCTGAACTCTGCTTCTCTTTATCTATATAAGTTTGGCCAAATAACTTAACTTCCCTAAGCCTCAGTTACTTCATATGTAAAGTAGGGTTAATAATATTTCATTTATCTACTTCACTGAATCATCATGAAGGTCATCGTGAGGGTGACACAATGAGCACGGTAGGGTGAATCCCCTCCTTAGCCTCAGTACTGTTGTGTTTGTCCTTCATTCTTGAAGAGGACCATGACACCAAGGAGACAATGACATGACTTGCAGCTGACTTTGATTTGAGAGAGGGAGGGCTGAGCCTCAGTATATGTGTTGTGACTCATCACAAGCTGCTGTCTCAATAGTCAACCTTTTCAAAACCAAGATTCACCAACAGAAGGCTCATCTGCCCTCCTAGAACAATAACCAGTGTTGACCTTTACTCCCTCAAGTAACTCCCACTACAATACTATCCAAGGCCTATAGCCTAAACCCTGGGAATCAATCAATCAACAAGCATTTATTAAACACCTACCATGTGCAAGGCACTGTGACAAGCGGTAGGGGATACAAAGACAAAAACCAAAACAGTGCCTTCCTTCAGAGGCAACAGAATGTACACAAAAGTATATATAAAATACATTTATCAGAGTTGTTGTTGCGTTTGTCCTCCATTTTCAAAGAAGACCATGACATCAGAGAAATGATGACATAACACGCACTTGACTTTGTTTTTGAGTGAGGAAGGACTGTGCAAGGTCACCAGCCTCACTTTCTTCTCCTGAGCCATCTGGGTCCAGTGACCAGATATTCTTCAGGATGACTGGAGATGGTCCAGGGTGCAATGGGAGACTTTGACCTTTTTAGACTAGGTCTTTTCATGTACTCACATAACACCCATTGCATGAATAGGCTTCTCTAAGAAGCGCTAGTAGCAGAGGGAATCGGGAAAGACTTCATGTAGGAGTGGCATTTGATGTGAGCTTTGAAGAAATCTAGGTATTCCAAGAGGTGAAAGAGGAGCATATTCTAGGCATGGAGAACAGTACATGCAAAGGCATAGAGATGGGAAATAGAATGTTATATGTATAAGGAACAGTAAGGACAATTTGGCTGGAACCTAAGAGGGCATGTAGAGAAATAATGAATAAGAAGCCTAGAAAGGTAGGCTAGAAAGGAAAGCTTTTTTAAAAGCCAAAAAGTGGTGGGAAAAAAGTCAAAGAACAAGTTTATAGTTGGTCCTCAGGACATTAGGAAGCCTTTGGAGCTATTAGTAGTAATAGAATGGAGAAAGGAGAGACTTGAAGCTGGGAGACCAATTAATAAATTATGGTCTGTCTAAACTAGGAAGTAGTCACACGAGTGAGGAGGAGAGAAAGAAACAGATGCACTCTTGCATCCTGTTAGGAGGTTAGAAGGAACAAGATTTGGCAACAGACCAAATTTGGGGAGAGAAAAACTGGCAAGTCAAGGATTATTCCCAGGTTGTGAGCCTGAGTGACTAGAAGAATGTTGGTACTCTTGATAGGAACATGGAAATTTGGAAAAGAAGTAGGTTTGAGGGGACGATAACATGTTCCGTTACAGACATGTTGAATTTGAGATGAGACTTATAGCTTTAGATAGCAAATAAGCATATCAGAAGAGGGCTGGTGATTAGGGTAGAGCCAAGATGGCAGAATAGCAGAAGCAATGTTACTGAGCTTCCCTCCACAGCTCCTTCATACACATCTAGAAAATTCCCTAAATCAAATCCTGATGAGAAAATTATCAAAAGTCACAGTGAATTGTTTGTCCAGCCCAGGTCAGCATAGAAAGACAGATAAGAGATGACTTCTGACACTGGGGACTGAAAAAGGGCTGGAAAACTCCTGAAGTCAGGTAGAGGCACCAGAGCAGGAGGTTACCCCTGGACCCATGGCAGGGCACTTCAATAGGGACAGATACCAATTGCAACTTTGTTGCCCACTACCCAGTGCCAGCTCACAGAACCAGGCTGGACTAAGAAGGGGAGCCTAAGTAGGGAGTGGGCAGTATACTAAGATAGGAGCAAGTTCAGAAGTAAGCAGCAAGAGCTTGCCTTGGACCCCAGGAACAGAACAGGATCTCGGTTATAGCATTTAGCACAGCTAACGGAGGAGTAACTAGGACAGAAATCCCAGGTGAAAGGGGAATCTGCAGTTTTTTCCACTCTAAACCAGCAGAATTACTTAGCTGGCTAATAGTGGGTGAGTACAGTACAATCTACTATTGCTCTAGCTGAAATCCAGGTCAGGGAATTACAGAGTTCAGACTATGGGTTGTAATCACTTTTGCTTTGGATCAGACCACTCTGAGAGTGCCAAAAGGAACAGGCTAGCCTTCCCTCCAGAGATGTGTCAGAGCACAGCCCTAATATCAGCTCCAAAGTCAGGAAGTAGGCTGGAAGAATGAGCAAACCAACAAAAACCAAAAAAGAGCCCTAAGCTATTTTGAGGGCATGGATGCTCAAGACATAAAGTGGGATGGCAGAGAATAACTCTGAAATATCTACAAGCAATACCTCAGAGAAAAATGTAGTTTGGGCACAAATTCAATTAGAATTCCTGGAAAACATGAAACGAATTTTTTTTTAAAAGTTTCAATGTTTTTTATAAATGAAATGAGAGCACTTAAGAGGAAATATGGAAAAGAAATGAGAGATATGGAAGAATTGGAAAGGAAACTAACATAAAATGTACAAAATCTCACCTAAAACCTCTGAAATTTAGGATAGATCAAACAGAAGCCAATGAATCCACAAGAAAACAAGAAATATTAAAACAAAATTGAAAGGCTGAAAATATAGAAGAAAATGAAAAGTATCTCACAGCAAAAATTTAAAAAACTGAACTGGAAAACTCATAGAGGCGAAAAAGTTTAAGAGTCAGAACTCCATGACCAAAACAAAACAAAAAAGCCTAGATATCCATCTCAAGGAGTCATAAAAGAAAACTTCCCAAAATTTGGACATTCAGAGGGCAAAGTGGAATTAGAAAGAATTCACTGGATGCTTCCTGTAAGAAGTCCTAAAGTGAAAAGCCTCCATCATAGCCACATCAAAGAAAAAAAATGCTTCAAGTAGCCAGAAAGAATTCCAGTACTGAGAAGCCACAGTCAGGATCATACATGATTAGCAGTCACTACTATAGAGGAGTGGAGAACTTGGAATGTAATATTGAAGAACACAAAGAAATTGAACTTACAGTCAAAAATAACCCACCCAGCAAAACTAAGTATTATGCTACAGAGGGAAAAAGGAACTTTTAAGAAACAAAGCACTTCCAAACATGCCTGATGAAAAGACCAGAGCTGTTTTGAAACTCTGAAGTTAAAACATAGGAGTTAAGAGAAACATAAAATGATAAACATGAACAAAATGATAATTAACTAAATGAGGATAAATTGCTTACATTCTAATATGGGGAGATGACACCTGTGTTTCCTATGAACACAGGGATCATAGAGGGTGTCTAATCAGACAAGGACTAAGAGTAGTTTTGTTATGTCTTGATGATTTTAAGAGAAGAATAGAAAGAGGAATACAAGGAAGGTAGGGAGAGGAAAAGGAAAGAGAAAATTATCTCACAAAATCAGGACACACAAGGAGAAGGGGATAAGGAAGAGTGGCTGACTCTTGAATCTTACTATCATCTAAATTGGTCAAAAAGGGAAGAATACACTACACACACAAACACACACACACTTACACTGTCACATTCATGCACTCACGCTCACAATTGCACAGAAATGCATTTCATCCAACCAGTAAAAATCTGCCTTCTAACCCTCCCATCCCACCCCTCACCACCTCTTGAGACATAAAGAAAAACAAACTCCCTTAGAAACATGTACAGTCAATCAAAACAAATATCTACATTGGCCATGTTCAAAATTTTTTTTTTATTTCGTTTTGAGCATGGCCACTCCAACATTGGCCTTGTCTGTCTGTACCTCGAGTCATGACCTAGTTGTAAAAAGAAGCAATTTGACATTGCTTCCAGTGATAGGACACTAAGCTTCCATTTATACCTAGTGTCAAGTCCATATATCCTTGTTGCTTTGAGAAGGAGGGGCTAAGTCCTGGGAACCTAATTTCCTAGTTTTCACCTAATGACCAGACCTATGAGATGGCATAAAAAAACACCAAATGGAAAGCAACTCTATGCTCTTTCACCAACTCCAAGGAGGACTAGCCACTGGGGGCTAAGCAGACTGAACTGTGTCTTTTATGGGTTCAGAGAAGCCTACGTAACTTCTCCATCTGGAGAAGTAGTCACACAGTAGGAGTTTTACTGTTCCTATGCCAAAAGTAAAACATTGTATATGGAAGAACATGCTCTGACTCTTTCTGTGGAAGGAAACTCCATTATAGCATGGTCAAGAGACTACAGCACAGAGAAAATCAGTAAATTCAGGATAGAGGTGGAGGTTCCAGGAGGATGAGGACTTGGGATTTGATTCTGTTTGGATAAAACCCCAATAACTATATTCCTTCTATTGACACAGTGTCTAGCACATTATGGCTACTGAATAAATAGCTACAGGTTGACTGACACATTGGCATGGTTACCCAGAGAAAGGCAGAAATGTAGAATAGCTGGGTTCCCTCTGAGAACAAAAGACTTTGGTCTCTCCTCTAGTATTGAAATTCCCAGAACCTAAGACTTCTTGTTTAAAAAAGATCAAGTCAGTGGTTAGCTGCGATACCTAGTGGTGAAATTTATACAGTGTATCTGAACTGCAGTTATCTGAGCTCTGTTTAGTTTTTGTTTCCAAAGGAGAATACCTTATGAAGAAGGGAAAAGGGAAACAAGGATTAGATGACCCAGGGACGAGTCACTATCATAACGTAAATAATTCAGTCATTTCTAAAGTCACGTAGATCTCCCTAAAGAGAAAAGAAAAGAAATATACCAAAACTGACTTCTCTTTTCTTCTTCATCAAAGGTGAAATGCAAATCCAACCATTTGGTCTGCATATGGTTTATGTTTATCTGATTTGCCCATCATCTTTCTGGGCCTGCCACAGGCTGCCACAGGCCATCAGCAAAGTCTCCCATGTTCTGCCTTTGATCATCTCTACCCTAGAAGATGAGTATATGCATATACTCATCCTTCTCTTTATGCTGCTTATAATACCCCTACCCTCCCAGGTTGTTGTTGAAGAAGGCCATCAGATTCAAAACCCCCGAGTTGATCCCCTCCTCTATTCCCATCTAACGGCACTCCCAGACTACTCTGCCGTTCTTTAAGGAATAATTCTTACCTTTGAGATACACTCATCTTTTTCTAAACGTTCCTTGATTAATTCCATCAGTATTGAATCAGGAATTGCCTAAAGAAAGCAATGTATGAAAGAAAAGAAAAAGAAGCACTGACTATTTGCAGGGAAGGTAAAAAACAATTTTAATTGGCAAGAGCATTGGTTAAAGTTAAAGTAATATACTTTTGAAATTAAAGTTCCCCAGATCTCATATCATATGATATAATTCAGATAGTTTTAGAAGTAATTTTAAAAAACTCAGGCAATTTTGTTAAAAAAAAAAAGAAAAATAAACTGGAAACACTTTTCCTTTGTTCTAACTTTTCTCTCTTCTCTGAAATTGATTGAGCTCCCTAATGCACATTGGTTACCAGATAAACATAAACAATATAGCCCGTCAAACTGCAAAAAAAGTATGTGAAAACAATGAAAATTATAAAATGCCCAATATATGACACAACTACTGTTATCATGTTAGTTGGGGGCCTCAGTAAAAAGAGGCCTTGTGCCAGCCTCCAAGAATAAGTACAGTTCTGGTCCAGCCACAGTGGTGGGGAGGCCAGAGATACCAGTTTAGCTCAACATCCATTTATACTCTGAAGACACTTAGAAGACTGAGTCAGTTTCTTAGACCCTTCATTCTTCACTCAATAAATAAGCCACTCTTGGAAGGGTTGCCTTGCTCTAGGATGAAAGGTACAAAGTCTCAGAGAGAAAAAATCGATTTTAATGAAGTTGCTAATGTCTGTTTTAGTACATCTCCCAGGAAATCTAGAGTCCTATGAATTTTCCAAACTAGAGATATCCAATATCCCTCAGAAATTGCACTAAATTGGTGAAAAAGAATCCCCATAGGGCCTACACCTGCAATCATTCTCCTGGTTAGTACCAGGTGTGATCTAAGGGGAGTGGGAAGCCTTTCTCTATGAGGTTTTCTAGAACTGTGTCTAACTCCCTTCCCTGAACACTTGTAACTCCATCATGATGTGAATTCTGTGGGAAGTGAGAAATGTACTTTGGAGTAGAATGTTTCTAATCCTGCATAGCCTTTTCTTTATCTGTTGATCATTTGGAATGGGCATCATTCATGTATTTAAAGATGTCTCAGTTAAAAAGTCTCGGTTTTTCATCAGTGTGCATATTTATTAAAATCTATATTTATGGGTGATTCACTAGAGAAGGGAGCACTACAGTTAGATTGGGGGCAGTGTTTTTTAAATACCAGAAAATGTTCATATACACAATGAAAATGTAGGATCTGCTCTATCACAGTGCCTCCAAACAGGACAATGGAGCACTCACTCCACAGACATTGCCAGAAACTTGTGCATAGTTAGTATAGTGCATAGTCTGGAAGAAATATCAGTTGGTCTCATAGAAATAAGTTCTGAGAATCTAGAAAATGTGGATCTTCAGGGAGGTGAACTTAGGGGAGATGATTAAAGAAGAAATGAGCTGTATGCATTGTCCATAAAGTTTGCCTGGATGGAACAAGATGTATGTGCAAAAGATATAAAATTTCCAGAAATCTGGAAGTAAGAGAAACAAAATAAACAAATTGGGTTTTTTAGGAAAAGATAACTGAAATGTATATAACTTTGTTAGTCTAGGAACATAAAAGATACGTTGTGAATAATTTGGTTTACTTATAAAAATTTTTATTCCATTTAGAGAAGCAAAGGTTTGGGGGAAGAGGATTGGGAAGATACAAACTTTTTTTTTTCACTTTTTTATGATTTTGAAGAGTCTTCCCTCGAATTAAAATTTCCTCCTGATTTTTTATTTTTTCTAAATTTCTTTTTCTCCCAGTCTTTACATCCCCATGTGGTTTTGAATGTGGTGAAAGGGGGGCTAATTATCTAAATGATGGAGATAGGGTGGGGTTTTGAAGTAGGGAGAAAAGGCAAATTGTTTGAAAACCTGTAACTCCACACAGATGAACTTTATTTTGAGTTCAGAAGTAGCTAACTGCTCAAATCTCAGCTCACCATCAGGCTAGGTAGGACCTAGGAAAGGAAGCCCAATGGGTCCCCTTTCTGGCGGGACCTTTTTGTCCAAGGTACTTTGTGGAGAGGAGCAGGAGAAAAGAGAGGGCATCTGGAAGAACTGTCTCCATTCAAGGTGGCCCCTCTTTTGGTCCATCACATTTCTGTCCGGTCCCATCCCTCACTCCTCAAGTCCTCCCCTACCAAACAGTCAAGTCTAGGTGGTAGGTGCCCAGGTTGGAGACTAAGGAATGGAAAGAAAGAAGGTGAATAATGTTTTTGAAAAAGCAAAACTGCCAAGGGCACAAACTCCCAGAGCAAGGTTGGGTTTTTGCTCTTACTTGATTTTCTCCAACTAACTCTCCCCTCCCCTAACAACAACCACTCGGGAAGTGGCATTCAAGAGGTAAAAGTGGGGGTGGGGGAGGGGGTTGGAATAAGTCAAAGAAACCTGGGGTTTGAAAGACGACAGGTCCCACAGAGTGGAACGTCAAAGCCTCCCGCAGCCTCGCGCTGCTGGAGCATGGGGCTGTGGCTTTGAGTCTGTCACCTTCCAAAGGTGCATCACGCTGCTCCCTGAAACTGCGAATGTCTTGCTCAGCTCTTTGATGTGTCATGTCAACAGGGGCTAGCAGTTTCCAGGGGGTCCATTCCTCTAAACCTTGCCAAACCAAGCTGAAGCAGAAATTAGACGAACTCCTCTCAGAGTTTGCAATAAGATTCTGCCCCAGCAGCCCTGAAGGGAGTAAGGGGGCACATACTGGCAGGAAGCCCCAGTCAAGCCAGTTAACTGCTGTGCCCAAGCACCCCAGCTCAGTGCCAGGTTGTCTACTGCTCAGGATGCTCTGACTACAGCCAGCATGCAAACCCACTGTCTGCTTTTTCTCACAGAAAACTGCAATGCACTGAGACTACTTCATCCCTTTTAAAGAGCAAATCTGTTGGATTTTTCTAAATTTGGAAATCTCTTCACTTCTTGTTCCAGGTCTCCAAATGTTGAAGAAAGCAATGTCCTGATGGGATTATGTCTCATAATCACCAAGATAACTGTTAACTCATTCTTTCCCCTCTTACTGTAATTACAAACACCAGTTTAGGTGATGAATCTGTGACCTTCTGGAGAACAGGGACTGTCTTTTGCCTCCTTTTGTATAATCAGCACGTAACATGGTGCCTGGCACAGTGTTGTTGGTGTTCCGTCACGTCCAACTCTTTGTGACCCTGTGGATCATATCTGTTGTCCCTGAGGTATTCCTCGCAAAAAATACTGAAATGATCTGCCATTTCCTTCTCCAGGCAAACAGAGGTTAAGTGACTTGCTGAGAGTCACATAGCTAGTAAGTGTCTGAGGCTGGATTTGAACTCAAATCTTTCCGACTCCAGGCCCAGCACTCTATTCATTGAGGCACCTAGGTGTCTCACCTGGCACATAGCAGGCACTTTATAAATGTTTATCAATTGAGTAATTCTCCATAGGTATGGTACCTTTGATCTGCAATTACAAACTTCTTAAAACTTAGGTTTCTTTTTCTTTTCTTTTCTTGTTTTTTAATAAATAGAGGGGAAGGATTTGGGTGAGTTATGCTGAGCTGCCTCCAGGCCTCTCCCTTTATGTTGTTCTCTGGAATGAATTCCCCCAAGCCCTCTGCGTATGTGAATCCTCCCCATCCTTCAAGACTCAGCTTATCATAAGATTTAAAGCTGAAAGGCACCTTGGAGATCATCTAATCTAACCCCCTCATTTGACAGACCAGAAAGCTGATATTCAGCGCAAGTCATTCATTCAGTAAATATTTATTAAGATCCTCCTATGTGCAAGGCCCTGTATTAGGAGCTATGGGGAATGCAAAGAAGTAAAAAATGCAGTTCCTTATTGTGAAGAAATTGAAATATAAGAACTACAAGCCCCAACTCTTCCTTGGAGCCTTCCTGACAACCGCAGCATGCAGTGACCTCTCTGTCCTCTGAACTATACATTCGGGACTTACTGGGCACCATTTTGTATTCATAGTTCTTATATTCATTTTGGTTTTTTAAAACATATATGAAATACCTATTATATGCAAGACTGTATTAGGCCCTAGGATTATAGAGACAAAAACGAGTGCATCCCTGACTTCAAGTAGTCTACTCTACTACATGCATCTAGGGAGACAAGGTATAGATTCATGTAGTAGAATATCAGTTACTCAAGAGAAAGAACCATGTCTAGGCTCTCAGTATGGTACAGTGGAAAGAGAGATGGTCTGGAGCCAAAAAACCTTAATTCAAATCCTACTTCTGATGCTTACAACCTGTGTGACTTTGAACAAGACCTTCACCTCCCAGGGCCTCTGCTTCTTCATCTGTAAAATGAAGATATTTAGCTAGATGTCTTCTGAGGTCCCTTGTGGCTTTAATTCCATAAATATACAGACACACATGTGTGCATACATATATATAGTTGTTGAGTCGGACACAAACAAAACAACTGAATATATATGTGTGTGTGTATACACACAAAATCATAAACACATGCATAGTCATGTATAATGTCATATATATAAGATTTTGAATATATATACATATATGATTATGGATTTAAAACCAGAAGGGCCTCATATATATTATACACACATATGTATATATTATATAAATGTCATATATATGATAGGTACATACACACACACACACACACACACACACACATATATATATAGCCTTTCTCATAGTACATAGCATAGTTCTTACAATAATAATACTACCTAACATTTATATAGTGCTTAGTGTGTGTCAGGCACTGTGCTAAGGCTTTACAATTATACTTTCATTTGATTCTCACAACAACCTTAGGAGGTAGAGGCTATTATCCTCATTTTAAAGATGAGGAAACTGAGTCAAATAGAGGTTTATTGACTTGCCCAGGATCACACAGCTAGCAAGTGTCAGGTCTTCCTGCCTCTGGGTCCACCTTCTCTATCCACTACACTATCTAGTGCCCCTTGCCTTTAGAATAAATTTATCAACAAATTTTTACTGATACAACTTTTTGACTGAAAATACTGTTAAGACACTTAGGTATATTACAAAGGAAAGCTGTAGGGTTTCCCTCTCTCCCTCGGTGGACAGCCTTCAGTGCAAAGGCAGGTTCTTATCTTTCTGGTGATCTTATGTACCATTAGTGTAAAGGAGGAAAACACTTGAGATGACCATTATGAGAAAAAACTGAAAGTAGGACAAGCACTGCTGCTCTGGGAGGCATAAGCCCAAAGTTGGAGTCCTGGCTCTGACACTTACTGATTACCTGATCTTGGCCAAGTGCCTTGAGCTCTGTGAGCCTTGGTTTCATCTGCCATCTACCCTCGGAGCACCACTGTGCTTTGTAAATTTTAAAGTATGAGGTATGTGTCAATAAGTGGGTCAAGGTCCCTCCCCACATCAATGCCTGCCAAACTAAGGCAAATTCCAGGCCCTCATTATTTTGAAAGAAGATTCTTCTTCAGCTTTCTTCTTATACACAGGACCTCAGAAGGATACATGAATGTCCTAACAAGGGAACATAGCCGTTGTACAACATGATGAAAGAATGGTCCTCCTCAGTCTTTACAGGTCATCCTCTATGAAGGAAGACAGATATAGACTAGTAAAGAAGAAAAAGGATACCTGTCTAGCCATCCAGTCCCAGTGATCAATCCATAAGGAGACAGACAACCCCAGAGTCAGCTCTCCCTACCACAACACAAGTATTCTTTTCTCTCAGCTAAATCCTTTTGGTTCCTTCTAACATCTTTGTATGGCATAGCCTTCTCACCCTTCTGGTTGCCCCTGAAGTTGCTAACTTTCCCCCTAAAATATAGTACCCAGAACTGAACACAATACAATTCAGATGTGATCTGACAAGGGCAGAGGAGAGCAAGACCCTCACTCTCTCATAGACCTCTATTAATGTAGCCTAAGACTAGGTTAGCTTTTGACTACCATGAGACACCTGACTCACACTGAGTTTGCAACCACTGTTATCTAGCTATTGATTCCCCTTTATACAGTTCCTTGATGTGTCACGATTGCAGAAATGCTCCCATGCCCACAGTGATATAAGGGAGTCTCTCTCATTATAACATAGAAAATCTGTAATTCAGGGGCTATCTTTGTTTTAATGTCTATGATGTAACTACCTTTATGGAGTTCTGTAGTCCCTACAGATATACACTAGGCTGAGAGGGCTAAAAGGAGCAGGTGAAAAATAACATATTTGTGCATATTGAAAAGGTTTGTTATTTCTCCTAAAAAAGAGCCACAAGGAATCCCAATCATCCAAAGGATCCCAGAAAACCATATAATACCTGTTTTCCTAGCAAACTATATTCTACAGACTCATAGTCAACCACCAAGACCTCACCAATTTCAGTCCTTCAGAAAATCTTTTAACTATCTGATTAGTCCTGACAGCCTTGCTTTTCATCTTCCCTCCCATCAGTGTTTTTAAACAAAATAACCCCAACCAAGAACCCTTGAAAGTACTTGATAAGATCTGAGATATGTTGATAATTCATATAATTAAACCCTAGAGAGTTCTCTAAATAAATTCTGTCATCTAAGTTGAATTTTACGAACCTAATAAAATCATCTTTACAATAGAAATAAACATTTTTCCCCATAAAAGCTCATTGTAGTATATAAAATTAGGTAATTTTTTTCGACATTTATGTTAAGCTCAAAGATGTTTTCCAGTACCCCAGGGTAGGAATACAAACCATTAATATTGCAAATATACATAGACATTGGGCAAGATAGTGGGGAATTCCAGCACCCCTAAACTCTTTCATTTATTAATGCTGCCAGAGAAGGGAGACTGGAAAACAGAGGTAGCTGGAAGGCTGCAGGTCATGCCTCAGTCACATCATCCACCTTGGCAGGTTGTAAGGTTAATGTAAGATTAATGGTGGGGGAGGAAAATTAAAGATCTTTACCCATTAATTTGGACATCTTTTGTTAATTTCTAATGAGACACAGAGTCATGCCAGTTGTGCCCTCCAGCCCTGAAAAAGTATATATATTCTGAGGAGAGGTTTTGTGATAGGGCTTAGTTTTTAGAATAAGGTTTATGTGGCAGATGAGACTCTGGACAGCTGTTTTAAGAAGTCCTCTGACTTCTTAAATGTATTTCTTGGTTATGTATATATTGTCTATGTTCAGACAGTTGGAAGCCCTGTCTGTTGGTCTTTCTGTTTGAAATTTCTACTTGTAATTTCTGTTTGTATTTTCTCTGAAGTTCAAGGTGCTGACTATTTCCCCTAAACTAAGTGAATGATATATGTGCTTGATTAAAGTAGATTGTTGATCCCTCAAAAGTTGCTTTCCTTTTAGAAAACCAGATCTAAGAACCTGTACAGCAGGTCCTCCTGTGTATGCCTGAGTCCTTGCTGACACACAGGTGCTGACCCTAAAAATGAATTCTTTCCTTTCTCTCTTCCAAAAAGGGTGGCAATCTAAATGGAATATCACCAGCTGCCCTCTTTTAGATGATGTCTGAGCAAGCCCAAAAGGGCAAAAACAACACAGGTACAATGTTATCTGAGGAATTGTATCCACACTTCAGTGTGGATTAACTTTGCCAAGTTGTTTTGGAATGGGATACAAAGATATTTAGTTATAGTTATCATCAAAAGGCTAGAATGACCCCAGATGAAAATTAACTTATTTGAATTGTTAAAAAAGATCTGAATATGAAGATGTAAGAAAGCTTCTGAATAAAATCTATAATACATAGGTACAAAGGTTTATCACTGCTTACGACCTATAGAGATATAAGTGCAACTAATAGTAATTGATGTGTATATAGCACTTTAAAGATTTAAAAAGTGATTTCTTCAAAATAACCCTATGACGTATTTAAGTAGTAGAAAATAGTTATTTATCACACATGTTTCTTATATGTGTGCCTCACTACTGTTATGGTCTAAGTTTAAGGTTACTCCTCCCATGGATGCTGTGTTTATTTGTGGGAAGGAATGAACTGGAATGTTTTGTGTTAACTGTCTTTATCATATTATCTGAGAGAAGTAGTAACTGCCCTCTGAATGCTTCTTCTTCTTCTCCTTTTTTTTCCTTTTCCTCCTCCTCCCCTTCTTCCTCCTCAAAAAATTGAAGTCTTTTGCCCATGGTGCCATGGCTAGTAAACATCAGAGCTGTCTATTTTCCTGGTTTTGCTGCCTTTTGGAAGCATCTATTCATACACTATTTAAGAGGAAATACAGCAATCAAATCCTATAGGCAGAAGAGGTATTTGCCCTTAAATTAGGATTTTAAGTCTCAGAGGGTTTTCTGCTTATTTCACTCATCTTTTGCCCATGGTATGTATAATGCTAAAGTGGGCCACAGAACTAAGAACACTTAGGCAAATCTAAGACTAGTCTTCCTGCAATGCCGTACTAGATTATACGATCCATGAGAACAGAGAATGCGTATTTATCTAAGCTTTGAAATTAAGTACCTAATAAACATTTGAGAAATGTTACTGAACAAATGATGATCCCAGCTTCCTGAAGGACATGACAGTGGAGTTTAAATACTGAGTTTAACAAGTTGAAAAGACTTCCAACGTAAGCCTAGTGATAGATTGTGTATCTGTAAGCCAAGGACCAGCCTAGAGGAAGTGCAAGGGATGGCATCAAAAGATCAGACACTAGACAATGAGTGGTTCTGGTCAAACCAGCTCCCAAAGGCTATCTTCTGCAAGGGTTTGCAACAGGTATTCATGGAAGTAGTAGAGCCACCCTGATGACATCTTTGAAATAAAAACATGCAAGTAGAACTCTTTCTCAAACATGCCCCAACAGGTAACATTTGTTCTCATGGAATTAAATGACATAGCAGGATGCTCAGGAAGTGATCCTCTTAATTAAGATGTCAGAGGCAAGGGAGTAAACAAATGGTTCAGCTCTGCCATTAAGTTGCTACATAACTTGAGATAAAAAGCCTCTTACTGATGTCTCAGGGCTTCGGTTTTACCATCTGTAAAATAGAAAAACTCATCCTCACTCCCTCTCAGCTCCTTGTGGAAAGTGTGCGAGAGAGAGAGAGAGAGAGAGAGAGAGAGAGAGAGAGAGAGAGAGAGAGAGAGGGAGGGGGAAAGAGAGAGAGAGAGAACTTAAAAAAGAAGCACTCTGAGACTTTGCATTCATTCAAAGCAATTCTTCTATCATTATTTATTATTTTCTCCTATCTAGTAGTTAGCATCATAGAAATCTTTCCTCAATTCCTACCAGGCTCACGGCATGCCTGAGAATTCTCTCCCCATCTGAAAGTGTGGGAAAGACACTAACTTATCTACGATGCCTTAAACATGTCTTCTTTCTGTCTCCTGAAAAGGACCATTTTCTTTCATTTGATTCTGGCAGAAATTGAGACTAGTCTGTCTATAAACTAGTACTTTAGCAGCATTACTACCCTAGGCTACCCAGAGAAAGCCCGGAAGGAGGGAGAGCAAAAATTCATACCTGGTTTATTCCATAGATTGCAGCTGCTTTAGCAGCTAGCATCGAAAATTCATTCCATATTAAGTTATACTTTGTAATGAAGCAGGCATTCAAATGTTTACAAAGCCACATTGCCTGAAGAAAGAATGGAAAAAAGGAAAACATCAGTACAGAAAATTAATATATTTACCAAATTAAAATTCAATGATGCTGTAAATGGATTAAAATGCTTAGATCCTTCTACTTTCTATCTTTTGTAAAAAGAGTATTTAAAATGTGTCTATTCTTACAAAGCCACACTGCCTTAGAAGGTTTAGGTACAATTATAGAGACAGGAAGCTGGACTATATAAATTCATTAGATATAGATAGAGCTAGAAGGGTCTTTAGAGATCATTTATTCAACCCTTCTCATTTTAACACACTAGGAAACAGATGCCCAGAAAGATGAAATGATTTGCCCAGTTACCCAAGTTACATCTGAGATTCAAACCCAGATCTTCAGACTCTGCACTTAACTCATTCACTCCTACCATGCAGCCTCTTGAAGTTCCTGCTACCTTAAGGATTCTACTTATCCCTCCTTCATCTCTTGAAGTATGAACTGACTGCAAAACAAAGTAGAAATGCAATAAACATACTGCTTTCTTGGGTCTAGTGTTATGTGCATTAGCTTCCCACATTTTTCCTTTTTTTTTCTTATTAATACCTTTCATTTGCCTCTGACAGTGATTTCCCATTATATCTCCCCATTCATGTAATAAAAGGAAAACAGTTAGGCAAAGCCATCCAAAACAAACAAGTGAAAAAAAAGCTTCTGCATCTTCCAGACTTTGCATCCCCCACCCACGATCTTCATCCTCTTGTGGTCTAGGAGATGGTTCATTGCAAGCACACAAATCTGACTAATGCCTTTTAGTTTCTTTTCATTTGCATTATTGCAGTCATTGTTGATACTATTCTCTATGTTCTGATTAAGAACTTCACTGTGTATTAGTTCATAAAAAGTATTCCTGTGTTTGTAAATTTTGTTTTCACCTTATTTTATAGTATTTCTTAAACCTCAATAGTATTTCATCACATTCGTAAACTATAATTGTTCAGCCATGGCCCAGTCGATGAGTTCCTAATTTGTGTTGTGTTTTGTTACCACAAAAAATGCTGTGGTAAGTATTTTGGAATAAAATGTAGCCTTTCTGACTATGATTAATGAGGGAAATATCTGTGTGTATATATATGTACATATACCTATACACACATGCATATACATATTTTATGTGTACACACACACACACACACACACACACACACACACATCCAGTAGCTACATATCTGGATCAAAAACTATGAATAGTTTAGACTATTCATAACATCTACTATTACTAAGAAGATTTTCTAGAAAGTCCCTGATATATAGGTTTGTTTCTTCCTAAAAAGACAACCAAGCTATTCTCAAGGTTTAACTAGTCCAGGGCAGGGGTGGGGAACCTGCAGCCTCGGGCCATATGTGGCCCTCTAGGTCATATGTTCACCACCCCTGGTTGAGAGGATTAAGGCTGAACCACTGGCAAAACATCTCAGTTGCCTAAGGCATAAAAGCTAGTGGGCACTCCTCAAGCTTTCCAATTTCCCACTGCCTTTCAAGTCAATACACCCTTCATTCAGATCTGGTGAGCTGTTGTGGTAAATGTGGAGGTAAGGGGAGCTACATCCAACTAATGAAACACTGTATCTTGACCAAAAATACTTGCCATGTTATTAATGAATAAAATTCTTTATATTAAAAATTATATCTATTTATATCAGACTTCTTTCCAGGTGAAGGCAACCCAGGAACAGAGAAAAAGACACTGGCAAAAATAGTAACCCCACACCATTTTCCTGGGATCTGGGCTACCTAGCCCACCCAGGTTGCAGAAAAGGCCACAGCAATCAGTAAAACTACTTTGCTTGGCATTCAATAAACTACTGCCACTGGGTATCACCTACTTCCTTCACAAATCGCTCAGGGTTTTTATAAGAGGAGTTTGTGTAGAAAAGTACTCTGGTCTCCATCATCCATTACTAGGAAGGAAACAATCTTTGCCCTTACCTAGGACCTAGTATTATTTTATCTATTTTATCTATCCAGAATGGTTCAAACAAATCCACTTTACTCCCAAGACCTCATAATATTCATGCTCATGATTCATTCACCATGACTATAACCCAGATTGGTGGGGAGGGCAGTGAGCCTGCCACCTACCTCCACCTAAGAAGAGTGCTCCTTCCTAGAGTAGTCTTCTCCCCCAAATCACCAAGAGAAATGAAGGTACTCAAGTGGACCTGTTGCAGGCCCTGGAATAATAGTAAGCTAGAAGCCAGTATCTACATATGATTGGTGACCCCACCTTTCCTAACCTGAATGACTTTAACATATGGCTTCCAGTTCCCTCAAGGACCTGTAGTCAAACCAGCCCAAACCTCAAAAGATTCTTGGCCCTCAACTAAGGGGATTCATCCCAACCATCCCTTAAATCTAGGTACAAAGAACTGAGTAACCTGGATTGACCTAGTGGAGATGGGACTTTCCAGGGACAGAAGAGAAAAATACTTACTGCACAAATCCTAGATAACCAAATACAATTTTACTAATACCACCATAGACCAGTGATCAATAATTTTGTCATCCCTATATTTCAGGAGCTCATCAACCTGCATCCAACTAATGTAGCCATCAGTCAGTCAATAAATATTTATTAAGCACCTACTGTGTGCCCGGCACCATGCTAAGCACTGGGAATACAAAGGAAGGCAAAAAATAGTCGCCGCCCTTGAAGAGCTCACAATCTAATGGAGAACATTAAAAGAAGCTAAAAAGTAAGGCAGGTGAAAAGGATAGCCAGTGGGACTGAGGATTAAATTGTGAGGCATCTGCCCTGGGAACTCTCCTTCAATATTGGATCTGGGAGGATCTCTCCTATGTCTATCATGCATCCTCTCCAATCAGAGGGAGGGAGAGGTCTAAGGGACAAGGGGTACTGAGGAGATGTGAATTTCAAAGTTGAATTGATCTTGCTGGAAAATGAATTTCTGGAGACAATGACTAAGTCCGGGTGAATGGTCATGTGGGAAGTGATAGAGCAGATACAGTGCCTCTTCCCATCATCCCCAGAGTGCTTCTATGTGCGGACAGCCCAATTTGCCCAGATAGTCATTGGTGCCATCCCAATCTCCTCTTCAAACTTTAACAATTGATCTGCCCAAGCTTACATGGTGGCCTATCAGGGAAATCCCATAGATAACATTTGAAATCAGTCAGGTGGGGTTCAATTCAAGACCTAACCACACCCAAAGTAGGTCATAGAAAGCATGTGCTTTGGGGGTAGGCAGTCAATATCAGTCAAACATTGAGTCAACCTCAAGGAAGGGGCATTGATCCAATATACCAAATTCAATTCTTTGAAGAATATAATTCCCTTGATTGCTTTCCCTGATGGGTAACCAGATGCAGAGGGAATTCATCTTTGTAGGGTAAAATTTGAAGAACCCCCCAGAGATAAGGAACAGTTCTTATCTAGGGCTTCTAACTGATGATTTAGCTGATTTTGTAAGATGAAATCTTTTGTAGTTTCCCCAAACAGATAGCCACAGCAGGTGCAAACAGATGGAATTCTCTATCAACAAAAATCAAGATGGTTAGGTCACAGCAGGGGCAGAGGAAGCAGCTATTTCTGGAGCTCTAGGCCCACAGATTGGGGGGTGTGGGGGGAATCAAGTAGCTGACAATACACACCCCTGCCCCCACTGGAATCAGAGAACTACCTTGACAAAGAACTCAAAAGTCAAGTAAATGGTTGGGGAAATGAGTAAAAACCAGAAAAAGAATCAGACTGTAGAATCATACTTTGGTGAGAAGGAAGATCAAAGTGTACAAACAGAAGAAGACAACAAGGTCAAAGCTCCTACATCCAAAGCTTCCAAGAAAAACATGAATTGATTACAGGCCATGGAAGAGCTCAAAAAGGATTTTGAAAATCAAGTAAGAGAAGTAGAGAAAAAATTGGGAAGAGAAATGAAAGTGATGCAAGAAAATCATGAAAAATGAGTCAACTGCTTGCTAAAAGGGACCCAAAATATTGTTGAAGAAAATAACACTTTAAAAAAAAAGACTAACCCAAATAGCAAAAGAGATCCAAAAAGCCAGCAAGGAGAAGAATGCCTTAAAAAGCAGAATTTACCAGATGGAAAAGGAGGTCCAAAAGCTCACTGAAGAAAATAATTCCTTAAAGATTAGAATGGAGCAGATGGAAGATGGAAACTAATGACTTTATGAAAAAATCAAGAAATTATAAAACAAAACCAAAGGAATAAAAAAAAAATAGCAGACAATGTGAAATATCTCATTGGAAAAACAACTAACCTGGAAAATAGACCCAGGAAGAGAAAAGCCATAGTAAAAAAAAAAAAAAAAGACTCCAGACATCATCTTCAAGAAATTATCAAGGAAAACTGTCTTGATATTCTAGAACCAGAGGTAAAATAGATATTGAAAGAATCTACTGATCACCTCCTGAAATCTACTGATCACCTTCTGAAAGAGATCCCAAAAGGAAAACTCCTATGAACATTGTAGCCAAATTCCAGACCTCCCAGAACAAGGAGAAAATATTACCAGGAACCAGAAAGAAAGAACTTGAGTATTATGGAAGCAAATCAGGAAAACAAGACCTGGCAGCTTCTACGTTAAGGGATCAAAAGGTTTGGAATGATATTCCAGAGGTCAACAGAGCAAGGATTAAAACCAAGAATCACATACCCAGCAAAACCAAGTATAATACTTCAGGGGGAAAATGGCCATTAAATGAAATAGAGGACTTTCAAGCATTCTTGATGAAAAAATCAGAGCTGAATAGAAAATCTGACTTTCAAACACAAGAATCAAGAGAAGCACGAAAAGGTAAATAGGAAAGAGAAATCATAAGGGACTGAATAAAGCTGAATGAACTGTTCATATTCCTACATGGAAAAATAATATTTGTAACTCTTGAGACTTTTCTCAGTATTAGGGTAGCTGGAGTGATTATATACATATAGACAGGGGGCACAGGGTGAATTGACTATGAAGGGATTATATCTAAAAAATAAAATTAAGGGGTGACAGAGGAATATATTGGGAAGAGAAAGGGAGAAATAGAAGGGGGCAAATTATCTCTCACATAAAAGAGGCAAGAAAAAGCTTTTTCAATGGAGAGGAAGAAGGGAGAAGTAAGAGGGAAAGAGTATATATGAATGTAGATGTGTATTCTTATGGATATCTATGTATATGTGTGTGTATATATATACATACATACACACACATACGTGTGTATGTGTATCTGTGCTTAATTGTAGGCTTCTTTGTGGGGAGAAAGAGGGGCAAAGGAACAATAAAAAAATAAAGTAAAACATAGCAGAGGACAAAAGAAAATATACAAGGAAGCAAAGAAAAGATGGATAGCTTTGAAAATAATGTGGAGTATTTATTATATAGGTTCTCTTGAAATAGAAATTTATTGCTTTATATTTAATCCTTTCATGGCATATATATGGCAATGTTTTTCTTTCTTATTTTGTATTTAAGTTTAAAATTCAAATATAATTACAAAGAAAAAGAAAAAAAAAGAGATTTCTCTTCTACCACTCAACTTCCTAGGTGGTAAATGGTTATGAACCCTATAATTTCTTTGCAGCAGAAGTCATTCCCCAGGAGATAGTATTGGGAGAGGGGCAAGAGAATAGGCAAGAGGTTCTCTTCCTTCTGGTGCTAGTTCCAAATTCTTGTCCTCACTCCTGTTCCTATTCTTTTTCTTATAACCCTAATCTCATCAGAATATAGCATGTTTTTCATCAAAACCATTGGGTTTTGGCTTTCTAACTGCAGCCTATTTGTCTCTTCCAGCACTGCCATTTTAACCTATGCTGTTACTAAATCCATAAGTCATGTCTCTATCTTTAAGGTAGGTTACTTAAAAATTACAAGTGCATCTACATCTGCTTCTAGTTGCTGAATATACAGTTTATTTTCACTTTCCTTAGGTTAGTAACCAGGCTTTTCTAAAAGTTTTAAGAGCCAGGGAACACTCAGTCTTGCTTTGTTTTTACTCACCTTGTCAAGCTCTTTAACCATCCAATGGGTGAATCCTATAGGGGATATGTCAGGGCTTCTCATCACATTGAAAGAATTCCTGATATGTTTCTAAGAGGGTCACAGTTACAGAGTAGCCTCTATGCCAGTTATTGTAGGTATCAATAAATGGAAATCCCTTTATAGTTAATGCCAGACAATATTGGATCCCAGGAGGGATGAAAGATTTCCTTCCTAATGATAGAAGCTAGATCACTTCACTACACCAGCTCCCCTTACAACAGCTCTAATATGGTCAGTGAAGAAGATAGCACCAGGAAGCTGTGAGTTGACTACAGAGACTTAAAACAAATTCATTGCAGTAATTATTACAGTCATTCCTAATCTCATCATTGTGGTGAACTGGGCATCTCCAGTTCACCAATCAATCGCTCAATCAGGCTCCAAGCAGTCAACAAGCTTTTGTTAAAGTGTTTACTATATGCCAGATCCTGGGGTGGGGGATACAAAAACACTTCCTGTTTTCAAAGAGTTTCATTCTAATTAGGGAAACAACATGTAAATACCTAGGAATAGACAAGATATATACAGAGTAGAGGGAAGGTAATGTTCAAAGGAAAAGCTTAAATAGCTGGGGAAAGACCTATTGAAGGTGAGTCTGGAAGGAAGCCAGGAATGCCAGGGGCAAAGAGGGAAAGCATTCCAGTCAGGTGGGACAGTGTATGCAAAGGAGGCAGTCCAGAGTGGAGAGATAGAGTGTCATGTTTGGAGACCAGCGAGCAAACCAATATAGTTAAATGACAGAGTGTGTGCAGGGGACTAAATTAGTGCAAGAAGATATTAAAAGTGGGAAAAGCCAGGTTGTGAAGAGTCTCAAATGTCAAACAATGGCCTTTATATTTGACCCTGGAAGTAAAAGGGTGACATATAGTCAGACTTGAGAAGTAGGAAAATCGCTTTGACAGCTGAGTGGAAGATGGAGTGGGGAGAGACTTGAGGCAGAGTGTCCAATTAGAGAGCTACAGCAAATAGTCCAAACAAGATGTAATGAGGGCCTGAACTAGGATGGTTGCAGAGTAGAGAAAAGGGCATATATGGGTGTGTGGGTGTGAGTAGGGGTGGGTGTGTATCCAAGAGACACTGTGAAAGTGGAATCAAAATTTGACAAATGATACTGAGTGAGATTGAGGAGTCTGGGAAACCACCAAAGCTGCAAACCTGGGTAAATGGGAAGACGCTAGCTCCACTGCTGAATCTGTTGCAGCTGCTGCTGGTACCTGCCTACATCACTCACTGCCCATTCTTCTGGGGACTCTGCTGCTGCTGCCTGAAGGTCAGGTTCTGTTTTCCTTGTCCTCCCTTTCTTTTTTTTTTTTAAACTCCTCTAGAAGAGGTAGACTTTTTGAGGGATTGCCCAGGTGGGCAATGTGGGTTCTCTAAAGAATCTCATAAGTCTTAAGGCTTTTTTAAAACTACAGGAAAGTAAAATTCCCTAAGTATGGTACAGAAGGACGTGGGGGAAAAGTTGAATTTTATTTCAAACATATTGAATTGCTTATGGAATATCTAGTATGAAATGTCCAATAGTCCAATGGGCCTAGAGTACAGAAAAAATACTAGCACTTGAAATACAGCATTAGCAATCATTTGCTCCTGATTCAAGGTGAGGCAAGTAGAACTAGAAGAACATCGTACATAGTTGTAGAAGTATTGTCATGATAATCAACTGTGAAGATTGAACTACTCTGATCAATACAATGAGCCACAACAATTCCAAAAGACTCATTATGAAAAATGCTATCCACCTCCAGAGAGAAAACTGATGAATTGAGTGCAGATTGAAGCATATATTTGTTAAATTTTATTTTTCTTGCTTTTTTTGTAACATGACTAATGTGGAAATACATTTTGCATGACTTTGTATATATAATAGGTATCTTAATTCTTACCTTTCCTGTAAGTGGTGGACAGGGTAGAAGGAGGGGGATAATTTGGAACTGAAAACAAAAAAAATTTTTTTCAAAAGGAATCATCTTTTCAGAGATGATGGCTGAATTCATGGAAATTTATGAGATGATCAACTGAGACAATATAGACAGAAAAGAAGGCCTTGGATGAAATTTTGGGGGCACCTTTAAACATGATATCCAACAAAGAAGACTGAGGGGAGAAGTATAGATTTTCATTCTTGATAATACACATTTTCCTCTGTTTCAATAGTTGAAAGTAGTCAGTAATAGTTTGCCTTCTTTACTGTCCTTCAGAGCTACCTGAATCTTCCCTCATACTGCCTCAGTCAAGTGGGCAGAGAACTGAAAGAGGCCCCACTTCCTAAGGGCATTAATGTCTATTGCTATATTTATTTTATATCATTCACTAGTACGGATGAGGCCACAATGGGGGAGGGTCTAGATTGGATGATAGGTCTTTTGAGAATCAAGGAATAGGAAATCCAGGTGCCAGTCCACATGGTCACGGAGTTTTTTTGTTTTTGTTTGGGTTTTTTTGGAATACACTGTCTGAGAAGAACTCAGACGATTAGACAAAGTCTGGGATGCACTACTAATACCCACTTTCCCATAGTTTAAAGAAAGCCCTGAAACTTACTGGATTCTTCAAGTTTTAGAAAACCCATGTTACCCACCTGGGCATATTGATAGCCCCCTAAAAGTTAGCCTCTTTCTGGTGAGATTTAAAAAGACCAGGGAAGGCAAGCGGGACAGTCCTAGCCTGCAAGAGGCAGCAGCATAGGAACCAGAAGAATTGGCAGCAGTGCAGGCAGGTACCAACAAAAGCACCAAAACTGGCAGTGACATAGGTAGCCTGAGTAGTGATATAAGCAACAGTGCAGGTAGTGATGTAGGAAACAGCACGGGCAGTTTAAACGGAGCAAAAAGGCAGCAAATATGGGCCCTCCTGCAACACCAGCGTGGGTATACGTGCAGCTGTGCTGCTAGGGCACTAACTTCACTAACTATAATCATAACACTGCTAAGGCCCCTCCACACTGTTGCCAGTACCATACTTAGAGATCAGCTCCATAATTTCCCTCTTTTAATGGATGAGGGGACAGAACAACCCCATGCAAGTACTGGAATGGACTCTTGAAATGATCGTCACAAGATTATGGCAGTCATTACCAGGGCTGGGTGGCCCACTTCCCAGAAAAGTGAACTAACTATCCGGTCCAGTGGTTTCTTGGATCCAGCCTCCAAGAAAACTTACCCAATAAGGGCAAGCTACTATGAGACATTTTTTTGGTTAACCCTTTCCATCCCCTTCCATCTTTTATGAAATTGTCTAGGGTTTTAGGTCCCTCACCCTTGGAAGGATATCACCAGGAAAATGACTTAGATTTTTCCCTAGGATGGTTCAGATAACTCCTTCTTAATGAGGCTTGAGAGACCAAGGGTTAAAATGGGGTGAGGTGGGAGTGCTATACTTTCTAAAGAGGAATGGGACTGTTTCTCCATAACTGTGGTGTGAGTTTACCAGAAAAAAGAAATCCCTTTGCCGGTTTTGTGGCAATCTGAGTCACTAGATGAAAGTGAGGGAGAGTACTAACTCAATCCTGATGGAAGAAGAGAGAAGTCCCTTAGAAAAGGGAGCTCTCTCTCTCTTGCTCTCTCTCTCTCGCTCTCTCTCTCGCTCTCTCTCTCTTTCTCTCTCTCCCTCCCTCCCTCCCTCCCTTCTTTCCTCCCTCCCTCTCTCTCGACTGCACTGCTAGACTGACAGACTGAGTGGATAATGGTTCAGTATGAGCCTCAAGGCTGACTCAGTCCTTGTATTGATTCAGTCCTTAGGATAGGTTGCATGCAAGTGGCTTAGGCTGTCTTAGCTACCTTACCAAAGATGATTTCTAACTGTGCCCAAGTGCCATCATCTGAGTTGTGGCCCTGTTCCTGGCACTACCCTTACTCCTCAACATTGTTTTATATTGAGATATCTGTTTTACTCATTGAATGAACTGCCTGATTATCAATCCTACATGCATGAAATATATTATTAAGATCTTAGATTTAGTTCCTACAAAGGAGGGGTGGAGTGGGGAAGGTGAAGTCTGGGATTTCTGAAATTGGTTTTATCAGAAGGTAATTCTGTGTTTGGGGTATCTCTCCCTACAGTGCTACCTTTGCCAGGTGTCTTCCATCCCTGAGGTAAAAGTTGTACAGTAATGATGATAAATACCCCTAAGGTATTCATTTAAGTGGTAAAAGATTCCCTACAAAACCTTTAGGATCTTGACAGCAAGGGCTGGAACATGGTAAAAGCAGCAACATGCGTTACTGTTGGGAAGACTCAAAGGTCCCGCCACATAGCTAGTTTTTCTGTTAAAAAGAAAAAAGGTAATGAAATTGTCCTTGAGGCTTACTGGTTCAAGAGATTGACATAGCTTTCCCATCACCTATGGAATAAAATCCATCACATGAGTAGTTAATGCTCAACGGGCTCAATGGGCTTCCTACTGCTGAGCTAGTTAACTCACCCTTCTGATTGGGCAAACCATAATAGCAAATGTATGACAGAGAGCTATTCCCATCTGAACCAATACTATGTCTTTGTTAAATAATCTTTCCATGATGTTGTTGAGCAAAATTCTTTTTGTTAAAGATTATATGATCTACAAGTCTATTCCAATCCCAACCATGAACCATTAGACTGACCTGCAACACATGTGGCTCAGAACATTAGTGATTTTAAGTGTAATAGGGACTGGCCAATGAAGGTCCAGTTCTCAGACCTATCCAATATTTCCTGATAATTTCAATACAATATATGGAACTTTGGAGATCCAATTTCTGGCCATGAGTGACCAAGGGATTAATTTCTCTGGTCTGAATTGCAATTTTCCAATTGGCCTCAGAGCCAAAAGGACTAATGATGGAACCCCAACTGAGTTCACAAACAAAATTACCTCTCTCTCAGCCCTTTGTTCTTCTCTGGAGGCTTTTCAGTAAGGAAGAAGAAAGGCTATGAACCTATCTCCTCCTTGACTATTATAGGGCCATGAATTCATGATGCCTATTTCTTTTACTTTGTGTTTATTCTTTACAGATCTAGAATGTATCAAGTTATCACCTTCTAAGCTTTGAAAGATGGCAAGACCCATAAAAAAATCCCTTCAGCAATAAAAACTGATAGTGATAATAGCTGGGTCTAGCGAAAAGATATCCCTAAAGCAAGACCTGTTGTTTCTACCCAACTGCTAAGACCCTATGTCCTATAAGCAAAAGAGTAGCTTTGCCACCCATGGAAATGAAGTTATTAGAGACTCCAAGAAGGAAGAAAAGGACTCCCAAATCCATGAGATATACCTTAAGAACATATATTCCTTCCATGTGTTTTAATCATTGTATATGTATTGAATAAAAGAGTGTGCCCCCAGAAACCCTAGTGATTTCTGTCCTCACTAAATCTCAGTAAATAGTCTTCTGTAAAGGCTAATTGATATCAGCTGGTTAATCAATATTAGGAAGGCTACCCCACATGGGGGCAATAGTAACAGAAAGCATCCAGTCTGAGGCCTGTCTGCCAATACAAATGGGAGTTAAGAGAATGAATCCAAAAGGGGTACAAGGAGCATTTTTAATGTGATTGTTGAGAGTCTGTCATTTTCCTTTGAGAAACTTTATATTCCTTGACTACTAATCTAACTGGGAAATAACTCCTGATCTTATTATGTTGTATCATATCTCAAATATCAGGCTATTATCAAGATAGAGGATGTGAGTTTTCCCCCCACTGGATAGTTTCTCTTGCAGTTTTAGCTGCATTGATTTTGCTCATGCAAAAGCTTTTTACAGTAACTGAAACTGTCTCTTTAATTTTTTTTTATGATCACCCCTGAGAGGCAGTATGCAATTATAGAAAACTAGCCATGGAGACTAAAAGACCTATGTTTAAGTTACACCTCTGACACATATTGTTTGACTCCAAGAGAATCACTTAACCTCTTATTGTCCTAGGCAACTCTTTATAACAATTCACAAATGAGTTGTTGATCCACACAGGGAGAGGGAATTTCTTCATAAGAGTTACCCATGAAATAAAAGGTCCAGATTTTTTAAAAAGTGCACAATAGATGAACCCAAGCTTTCTTACCTTCCAGGGATTATATTATACTGAGGACATACAATGTGCAGAAAAAATAAACATAACATGTACAATGTAATTTGAGGAGGGACATACCAGTGAGAACTAGAGAAGATGGGGAAGAAGGGAAGGGTGTGAAGACAAGGAAATTATGTGAACTTGGAGAAAGACATAGATTCTGAAAGGCAGAGATTAGAAGTGAGTATATTCGGACATCAGGGTAAATTAGGCAAAAATGAAACAATCTTTGTCCCCAAGGAATTTACATTCTGTAGGGGCTGGGGGAATACATCAGGTACATAAATATATTCAGAAGACATTCAAAATAAAGACAAGATAATTTGGAGAGGGAGAGCACTAATAGCTGGGGACGGTCAGGAAAGGCTTTATATAGAAATATTTGAACTAAGTCCTGAGGAAATGATAGGGGAGCACATCCCAGGTAAGGCGGGGGGAAGGCAGACAGTAAAAAGGTATGGAGATAGCATACCATGTGTGAGAAAAGGCAAGAAGTACAATTTGACTGAGACATAGAGAGCAGAAAGGGAAGTAATGTAGATACAAAATATACACCAAAAAACCTAGGAAGGTCCAGGCTGATTTATAAAGGACTTTAAATGCCAAAGAGAGGAACTTCATCTGCTCCTAGAGTCAACTGAAAGCCACCAGAGTTCGGTGAGTAGGGGAGTGATATAGTCAGACCTGTGCTTTAGGAAAATCAGTTTGGCATCTTTTTGGAGAATTATATGGTGGAAGGGAGAGAAGAGGCCAGAGAACAATCAGGAAGCAATACTGCGTAGTCCAGACAAGAGGTGATAAAGGCTTGAATTAGGATAGTGGTCATGTGAGTAGAGAGGAGTCAGATGGGAGCAATGTCGTAGATTTGTAAATAACAGAATCTGGTAACCAAATGGATAGATGGGTGAAGTAGAGTAAGGACTTAGGGAAAACACTGAGACTCTGACCCTTGGAGACTTTTAAGATACCAACATCCAGGTCAGAAATAGAGAAATGTGGAATAGGAATAAGTTGGGTTGATAGATAATGAGTGCTGTTTTGAATATGAAAAATCTGAGATATTTATAGGACAATCAGTTAGGTATTTCCAATAGGTAGTTGGTGATCCATGATTGGAACTCAGGAGAAAGACAGAAACTGGATATAGATCTAGGAACCATTAACACAGAGATGACAATTAAACCTATGGGATGTAATGAAGCCACCGAGTGAGAAAAACATGACAGTTTAGAGCCAGTTTGTACAGAAAGAAACAACTCAATAGGACTTTCATTATATGACAGTATAGCATAACAAATGAGATAAAACAAAGAAGTTCAGCTAGATATCCAACCCAATTACAAAATTCCAATCCTATATTCAGAATGATGGCCTTGAGTCAAAAAAACAAGCTCGAATTATGTTCAGCATTCTCTAAGTAGGCAAGGAAATGCATTATCTGAGAAAAGTTTCAATCAACAATGGTCAAAAAAATTTTTTTAACTGGGTAGATTCATATAAAGGCGTAAGACTCAATTATCTCTGTGATCCTCCTCCAAAATATGTTCTGCACTTTCGTGTTTCTGTGCCTTTGCTGATGTTGTTTCTTATACCTGGAATACCCATCTTCCTTTTTTTCTCTACTGAATTCCTAGTTATCTTTTAAAGCGTAATTCAAGTGTCACCTCTTGCATTAACTGTGGTTCACGTCTTCTCCTCCATTAATACTGACCTTTCCCCTTGGATTTCAGGTACCATTGTTTTATATTTTTCATGTAATATTGTGTACTTCGCTGTAAGTAGACATTTTCGTGACTTTTCCCCTTACTAGGCTCCTTTGACAGCAGCATCTTTATCTAACCTTTGGAGCTCCCTCTGTGCCCAGTACAGGGCTCCATACAAAGTAGATGCTTAATGAATCTTGCATCTCAGAAATTCACTTACAGGGAATGCCTAATTCCCTATCAAGGCTGGGTGAATGAGATGGTGCTGTAAAATAACACTTAATACAATGCACTTACAATAGTCGTTTTCCCAGAGGCAGGTGGGCCCAATATAAAAATCCTTGGCACTGTGGAATGAAAAGATTTAAATATCAAATCTCAGCATCACAAAGCATCCTCCTATGTCTGCTGTACTCTGGGTGTATTTATTCTTCTCCTCCCCAGGATTTCATTTTCCTTAAATGACACAACCATTTGTAACAAGGCTACACTGGAGATACTATTACTGTAGAACATATTCTCTGTGTTTAGAGAGGTAAGTGATCACTGAGATGGTTTATTTTTCTTACTCCAAGGGGACACAGATAAGGTAGCTTACTTGCTGAACTAATAAATATCAAGAACAGTTGGGATTTCAAACAACATAAAGCATTTTAAACAGGAACTTTGTCTCTGAGTCGCTCTCCCAAATAAAGCTGTATTTTATGTAAATCGACCTTCAAAAGCATTTTTATATTTATGCTTTTTTATTTAGCAAATTGTATTCCACATCATTTTACCAAGAGAAATAATGGGAGGGAACACAGAGTGTCTGAACTAGATTTATAAAACCCAAGATAAAAATGTCTTTGTTTTCAGATATGGGTATTTCTATGCAAATAGGAAATGCTGCCTGAGAGCTTCTATGTCATAGTCTGATGCTTCCTGCCCTAAAATAATTCCAAAATGGCCACAGAATTAGTTTAGGGTCTCTGGTGGTTTTGAAAGAAAAGACTGCCCTCTTAAGAGTTAGAATAGATAGATGATTAACTGCAGCCAGGACTGAAGGAAGAAGAGACCAGATGTCCCCTGCAGAGCCTTCCAACACCAAGGTGCTACAAGGATTCCTTAGGGAATGGATGGACTCTGGACCATATCCCATTGTTGCTGGATCTTTTTTTCATGCCCAGTAAAAGAAGGATATGTTTCATCCACTAACAAGGGATGGGGATGTTGAAGATTCACCTTCTGTTCCTTGCTTAGCTAGTGACTCAGTGAAGATAGCCAAGTTAATTGAGCTCTCTGCAGGCCTCTTTTTTTTTTTCCTATCATATTTACCTGGTATTTTAAAGGTTTGGGAAGCACTATCCTCAAAGAAAACCTAGGAAGTAGAAAGTGAAAATAGTAACTATTACCGTCCCTATTTTACATACGAGGAAAACTGCTAATGCAAGAGCTAGCTCCTTTTGGCCGCAAATGACAAGTTTCTTCCACATTCCCATGGCTCCCTCTGTCAGGCATAACTTAAACTCCTGATAGTGAAACCAATAGGCAAAGACTGATTCTTCTCCCAGGCATGGATCTCACCTGCTCTTGCAATCCAAGGCCTTTTTCTTTTCCCAGTAGTGTTTTTGAGGGGACACAAAGAAGGGACTAAATGGTACCCCAACTGATACTATAAGGAAGGAAGCATGGTACCTTTCAAAAAGAAAACTAAATGTTAAAAGTGAATGTAAGTGACCTCCGCAGTTCCCAGGGGGATATTCTCTTTCAGGCAGTTCATTGTCCAAGTTCAGTGTCCTTTCTCATCATTTCTAGGTAGGACTGAGAAAACTGAATTAAAATTACCTCTGGGAATCCTTTCCCTAAGAAGTCCTGTCTACCTCACTCTTCTTTTGTCAACATCTTTCCATCCTATTGTTTAGACAAACGACACATACCTCAGTCCGTACTCCCTACTCCATTTACCATTAAAGGGAGAGGCCCCTTCCGTGTCAGTTTCTATGCTTTTATAC
This sequence comes from Potorous gilbertii, assembly GCA_028658325.1. NCBI lineage: Eukaryota > Metazoa > Chordata > Mammalia > Diprotodontia > Potoroidae > Potorous > Potorous gilbertii. The sequence continues at coordinate 301,335,562 of CM053769.1, read as the reverse complement.
TATCCTTGAACATCTCATGCAGCTAAAGATCCAAAAACAGACTTTGGATAGATCGATATCCACAATAAATAATGAAAGTCACTTACTACTATGGATCATCAATCTAAATTCAACAAGATATCTGGACAGGCACATGGATGCTGCCTTCAGATGTGGATACAATAGCCTTGTCCTCTCTCTACCTTCCCTCCCTTTCCATATTGAATGGAGTAGGAGGAAGTGTAATATGAATAGGAAGGACTCATAAATAAAATAAGACTACAGTACAAATAAGACCAGAATTTAGACTATCCAGAAGGACTGCTGTATAGAGGACTTTACCTAATTTATCCCTGTAAGCTGATCTAACTCTGGCAAGAAGAGCTGTTTCCTTTGCTCATACTATTCCCTAGACCTGAAATGCCTTCCACAGTCTATCTAGTCAAACACTTCCCACAGTTCAGTTCAGGTCTCCTCTTTTCAATGAAACTTCCCCTGAACAGTTCAGCTCTTATTATCCTTTGAAATCCTGTAATATCCATCATCAGTACCACCCATGTTCATGCTTAAATCTATATTGTGTCTTGTTACTTAGTTTTTCATTTGTGCCTCTTTTATCCCATCTAGACTGATTTTCTTGGTAAAGGGATCATGTCTCAGACATTTTTGTACATCCTACAAAGCCAAGAATGAGGGTATTCAATGAATATCTGTCAAATTAATGAATGAAAGAGATATAGTAGCAGGTATACCATGTGCTACCCATTTTTTGTTACCCATTCTAAATCCTTCTTTGTAAAGTTCAAGTCTTTCTTCCTCCTCCTCAACAACACATATTTGCTGGTCACATGCAATATAGTTTATCTTTCTGCCCCTAGTCTCTTCTCTTTTCAATCTGTTTCACAAGGCTACCAAAATTATCTTTCTAATGCACAGGATTAATGGCACTCCCTTTCCTCAAAAACATTCTGTGGCTAATTACTGACTGTACCAAAAAATACAGACTCCTTAGCTTGGTATTTAAGGTCTTTCACAGTGTGACTTGGAGTTGCCTTTCCAACCTTTTTTTTCATATTTCTGTCTTTCACCTCTATCTATGTTCCTGCCAAATTAGACTAGTAGTTGTTTCCTGGTCTCTGGGTATTCGCCTGCTTCTGAGAATTTGTGCAGGCCTAGAATCCACTTTCAGCTCATCTTTGGCTACTGGACATCTTCTCTTCCTTCATGTACCTCCTCCTCCATGAGCCTTCCCTGATCCTCACAACCCAATGTTATCCCTCCTACAACTCCTCCAATAGTCCTTTGTCTGGACCTCTTGTTGATGCTAACTCACTGAACCTTTGATGATACTCATTTGTGTGCATGCTACATTCCCCCAGCAGACTGGGAGCTTGAGGCCAGAGACTGTATTATTCTTTTTCATCTATATATTACCAGCACCTAACACAAGACTTTGTACATAGAAAGTACTTAAAATAAATGCTTGCTGAGTGACTGTAAGGCACTGTACTATACATTAGATGAAACAGGACAAGCCTAAGACTAAGTCTCTGTCTTCTAGAAGCTTACAAGTTTACCAAAAGAATACTCTGGATACTATAGAAATTGAGAAGAAAGAGATTAGCATAGGTTATTATGGCCATGAAAATCTTCTTAGAGAAGAGGGGCTTTGACTCAGGCCTTTGGAGGAGGAAATTTAGATAAGGAGATATGTAGGAGAAAAGAAGCTATTCTGAGGGGGAAGCATGGTCTGTCCAAAGGTCCAGTAGAGATTTGTTCAGCCAACAGTGAAGGGGAGTACACAGGGAAATGATGAGAATTGAAGCTTATTTTAGCTTGAGCTGTCCATAACTTCTACCTGTTCTTCCAAACCTTCGGTTCAACTGAGTTGGCCTTGTGTTTCTGTGTACTCTTCCTCCAGTGATGGATCTCTGTCTCTGTCTCTCTGTCTCTCTCTGTCTCTGTGTCTCTCTGTGTGTCTCTCTCTGTCTCTGTCTCTCTGTCTGTCTGTCTGTCTGTCTCTCTCTCTCTCTCTGTCTCTCTCTCTCTCCCTCAGGAAAAGGAAGATGTATCCAGGCTGGTGCACTCCTAGAATAAGTCTGAGACCCAAATTATACATTCATCTTGACAAAGTTATCTTACTTGGAAGGCTGCAGGGAAAACCCTCCCCTTATTGGTTTCTGTAAGTGGCACCAAAATTGTACACAATCTATGAAAATGCTTTAAAAGGGGAACATCAGCTGCCTTTCTCTCCACCTAATTTCTCTCTCACACATTATGTGATTAATTCTGGTTTCTTAAAATCTCACACCTTGAAACTCCAGCCCTGCTCATGAGTAATTATTTATAAACAGTGTCATAAAAGACTGCTTGAGTGCCAAGAGTAATCAAGTTCTTCAAACCACTTCAAAGGAAATCAAAAAACCTTTCCATCCACTGATTCTTTTGAGGTTGAACTAGGAGGGTGATTTAAAATTCACAAGAAAACCCTTAGGTATTGGAGCTTTAATACACAGCTTTCTTGGACAAACGTTTGATAAAAAACGAAACATACCATTATATACACCATCTCATGCTTTAATATTGCCCAGGGCTACTGTAAATGCTCACTTTGTACTAAATCTGCTTTTCTCTGTGCTTAGGGGCTGGCAGCCAATGTGGCAGCGGGCTAGCCCTCCTTTGCTCATCTGCACACTCTCCAGGGATCTGTCTGAAGGCCTGCTCCCCCTTTGCACCTGACACTGGGCATGTCACTGTGTATTGTGTTTAACCCCCACTCACCCAAATCCAGGACCAATTAGCATAGGAGTTGAAGACTGGTGTGCCAGTTAACAAAGGCTCCTTTATTTATCTATGGAGACATGGTAGGCTAAGGCAATGGCCCAGATAATTCAAGCCTCTTTAAAAAACGTCCTCAAATTACAGCGGAAAAATGACTAACTGGATAGACAGAAAACCCAAGTTCTAACCCCAGCCGGACTACAAACTAGCCATGTGATCTTTGATGAGTCACTTTCCTTCTTTGGGGCTCAGTTTCCTCATCTGTAAAATGAAGGGAAAAATACAAATGCCAAACTATCCATAACAACTCTTTTTCTGGTAGGAAAGAATTACAAACAAAAAAGTGTCTATTCATTGATTGGAGAACCACCCACTGTGGTACGGTATAGTATGTACGGTATGGTGTGCTATGGCCCGACAAGGTATGGCGTGCCATGGCCCGACAAGGTATGGCGTGCCATGACCCGACAAGGTATGGCGTGCCATGGCACGACAAGGTATGGTGTGGTACAGTATGGTGTGCCATGGCACGACAAGGTATGGCGTGCCATGGCCCGACAAGGTATGGTGTGGTATGGCATGAGAAACACAATGAGTCATTACTGTTACCCCATAAGAAATGGAAACTATGTCGAATTCAGAAAAGCATAGGAAGACATAATGAACTGATGGATGCAGAATAAAGGAACAAGAACGGAAGGGAGGGAGGGACACTATACACAAAGACTGCAACACTGCAAATGAAAACAACAAAAACTGAATGCTGTGCAAATTAAATGAGTTTGATCCTGAAAACGAGAAGAGAAAACACACCCCTCCTTCTTCCTTAAAAAGGTATTATTAATCACATAGACTATCTGAGTCAGTTGATATGCTGGTTAGCTTTACTCAACTGCTCTTTCCTCTTTTTTATTTTGTAACAGGGGATGGGTCACTGGATAAGGGAGGAGTAAGAGGGATATATTCAAAAGGTGCTATATAAAAACAAAAGACATTAATAATTGTTTTCAAATGAAGGAAATAATTTTTGAAATCCCATCCAGCTCTTACATTTTAGTCTATGATGTCAAGTAAAGGAAATTTACAACTCCTATAGGATTCACTATCCAGAGCACCATTTTGGTACGTATCTCTTTTTTCAATGTGTTCTTGTCTCTCTTCAAGATTGTAAGCTCCTATCGGACAGGGACTTTACCTTAGACTTGTCCTATTTCTCACACTGTATAGCACAGTGTCTTGCAGTCAACACTGAGAAGGCGAGTGTTGACACTTTTTCCTTTTACTTAGCTGATCTCATTTCTCAGCTTGTCTGTCAGGTAGATCCTATTAAAAATGGTAATACTATCTCACTTTTATGGAATGTTTAAGGTTTACCCAAAAAATACTCTAATAGAAGAATGTCAAACACTATTCATTAAATAAGAGAGACAAAACATTTTTGAAGCAAAGAAGGGAGGCACATCTTCCTGGTGACACTTCCTAGCTGTGTGACCCTGGGCAAGTCACTTAGCCCTGTTTACTTCAGTTTCCTCAGCTGTAAAATGAGCTGGAGAAGGAAATGGCAAACTACTCCAGTATCTTTGCCAAGAAAACCTAAAACAACTAAACAACTCCATTTAAAATTCTACAAGGGCTTACCTGCAAAGGAACCTTCAAACTCCTTTGTCCTGATATTCAATGCCTTCCCTAATGATGGTGCTATACAAACTTTTTCCTCAATCTACTTGTCACGTCTCCTTCCACAAACATGCCCAGCACTTTTATGCCCCCCATGCCCTTTCTCATGCTATTCCCTATACCTAGAACATTTTACATGCTCCTCTTCAGCTTTTGATTTTTTATCCATTTTTAAAGCCCACTTCAAACACTACAAATTTCCCTCCTTGAGACTCATATAGCAATACATTTTCACACTTTTCTAATGCAGGAACTTTGTCCCATCTCCTAAAGGAGTATCAGAATATAAAGATTTCTTTGCACTTAAGTAAACATTTACTATTCTCTGTTATGTGCCCTTAGGTCCTATAAAAGTTCCCCTGATTTCAGGGAAATCAGTTAATCAGTTCTCCTGATAACCCACCCCTCCCCCACACTACACATTTATTATGGGATATTGAGTATTATGGTTATCTACAAAAAGTGTTATAACTCCCAACTAAGCCCTAAATTCCATGAAGAGACTATGTCTTATCTAAACTTCAGATCTCCCCCAGCCCTAGCACGTAAAAGCTCTTCTCATAGTTGGTGCTTAGTAAATGATTATTGAATTGGCACACAAAAACTTTTGTAGGAGGTCCAGTCAGACCTAAAAGCAGCAGGAAAAACTAGTTTCTAGATTAGAAGAACTTTCCTACCCTAAGAGTATAAGATTAATTTGATAGGTGATGATGACCTTGGGTTATGCTAGAGGCCTGAAAAGGAAAAGAACTTGGTTTTTCTCTTTGGACCACACTTTGAAGAGATATAAAATAGAGTTTGGACAACTGATAATACCAAACTCCAATTCCACCTAGGCCATCCTGAGACTACATTTGAGCTACAAATGATGTAGGCCAGGCATGATAGAGTCAGCTGGACACAATTTGCATGGTAAGAGAATTTCTTTCTCTCCTTTGTTCTTCTGCCTCTGTCCACTACTACTTAAGAGTATTTCACATTGATAGCCATCTGAACACCACCATGAAGCATTGATGCACAAAGCCCTTCTCAGAATCTCTAAGCCCTAATTTCACTGATGCTCTAGTAGGTCTTTCATAATGGCTTATGTTCTGATTTGAAAGAAACATCAAAGCACCATGACACCAGTTCATCCTGACAGCTCATGCAGAACAGAAATGATAGTTCACTTGTGCGTAGCCAAATATAATCTGCCTAAGGGTGAACAGTTTGTAAATCAAAAAATTTGAGAGAGTGTACAAGCATTCCTTGTTCCGGGTACATCTTTCCTCACCAATTCATCAGCTTTGGATTTCTGTTCATGCAGATATGTTCTTCAGCAGAAGTGCTCCAAGCACTGGAACTCATTAACAGATAATGAACTAATCAAAAAAGCAGAGATGCTGCCTATCCAGGTAGGATAGGAAGCCAAATTTACACCTGACAAGAGGGGTAATTAGAGAGTTTTAATGACAACAGGAAATATCAGATGGGGCACCAGAAGCATTAATAATTGATACTGTGGAAGGCTCCAACATTCTCATTTTTATAACTGTTCAAGTGCATTTTATTACATGTGCTATCAAAGAAATTAAAGCATCTAATTAATTAGCCATTCCAAATTCCCTTCATTCCATACTCCCCTTAAACATAAGAAGGAAAATTAAACTCTCAGATTTTCTATCAAAGATAGATCACCATAATTACAAATATTGAGTTGTAGTTGTTGAGATCTTACCCATATCATTGTCTCGTTGCAAGTGACTCAACATAAACTGAATGGGTTCCTTTGGTTGGTGAATCAAGAGTTCCTGTAGCATGATCTGCAAAGAATTGGGGTCAGATCAGAAGGAAACAAAGTTAGCATCTCATGAGATTGAAAGGTTTTTTTAATGCCCAGCCATAGTCTGGCAGATGCTGCCCCAGATATAACTAATCATAATTTCCTATCTTGCTACCAAACTCTCCCCCTTCCCCTACCTCCTACAGGCTCACCCAAAATGCCTAGGGCTCAACATGCCAGTTGGCAACTACTTGTGTCCAGATGGACAGAATGACAAGAGAGATGACTCTTTCAACTGAAATTTTGTGTATTTTGGGTGAGGTGGGAAATGGGCACACCAAGAGACAAAGTGGATCTACTTGTCTAGTGAACCTTTTCCAACTTTAGGCCTGAGCGAAGTTTCAGAGATCTGGTAACATTGTATACAATATTATTAGTGGGATAGACATAGGAACAGGGAAAAGGATAAACAAATTTATCCACAGGTCTCTCTCTGTCTCTCTCTTCGTACCCTCTACTGAACTTCACTACAGTCTGAATGGTGTCTGGAATTATCTAGCCATGTTCAGGAAAAAAAAAAAGGAAACAAGGAGAAAAAGCATGAAAATTAACAGTTTCTGATGGAAGCTGACTATGCATGTATGTCAACAAAGATTTTTTTAAAATTTAAGATAATTACTAAGAAATTTTAAATCACACCCTAAAGGGAGCCGATACAAAAGTTCTAGGGATTACACTGGCCCCCAAGGTAATGTTCCACCTTTAGGCCTCAGTTTCCTCTATAAAACAAAGGAGTTGGAATAAATGGCTTCTAAGGTCCCTTCTACCTTGATATCCAAAGATTCTGGGGTCTCCATAATCACTCTTCATCCCCATAAGTAATATGCTAAACTCACTGAATATAACACTTCGCCTTTTCCTAACAGTTTAAATTTATCTACTTATAAAAGTTCATTTAGCTCTTTCTCTCTTCCCAGTCTCCTAAGTGCTTTTCAAAGGTGTGGGCTATTTTTGCAAGTATCTGTTTGCCGATAAACCTTTTCCAAAGCCAAACTCTCCCTTTAAGTATTGTCAGGAGCAAATTACATCAAACTTCTAAGCACTAAGCCCTGCAAACGGGGAGGGAGGAGCTCTGTCAATCCCAATTCTCCATTGGAAGGGCATCTAGGAATCCTGATTGAGTCCCTGACGCCCCTAAAGTTGGTCCTGAATGTCTGATTTAGCGGGACGCATCCTCTGGGGCCTGGGTCCTTCGCTGACTCAGGTCAAGGCCGGAGGGAGGAAAGCCCTTCTCTTTTCTCTACTCAGGCGGTCCGAGGAGATGAGCGGGGGAAACCATCCGAGGACTTCGTTTTCCTACCGACGACCTAGCTGCAGAAAAACCACGATCCCCCTAAACTGAGGCTAATAAATGAGGGATGGCGCTCCCACCGGCCCCTCCAGTCCGGCTGTCTATCCTGTCCACATACACAAGATAGGGGCGGCCCCCAAAGTCGCGAGGTTGCCCACGCCCGGGCAGAGGGAGAGGAAACCCTGAAGGAGCTTTCCGTGGCACCTGCATCAACTCGAAGATGTGATGGTGCTCCCCATATTTAGGCATTTCCACTGGGATATGGTGGGGGGCCGTGGTGGCGTCCATGTCGCCGACAGTTGTAGAAGAAACAGTTTTGGCAACCTACTGGTCGCTAGGGACGCGAACGCGCCGCCCGGTGCGTCACCAAGCCCTGGCCGCCGCCCCCTCCCCGGCCACCGGGCCACCGCTCCGCTCCCCCTGCCCCGTACCCGCCCTTCACCCAGGCTGGGCTGAAGGCTTGGATGGCCGCTGGTGTATACCGGCGCTGGAGCCCCAGACCCTGCCAACTGGTCGGGACCCCCTTACGTGGTTCCCTTTGCCATCCAACTGCCCAGGTCCCACCTCTGGTTTCATGACACCCCCCTTTTAATTCCGCGGGGCAAGGGCGCTTGTCTGCACAGCTCACCCCCTCCTTCCCCAGAAACTGGATAAGTTTCTGGATAAGGAATCCCCAACTTTCCCGGCGCTGGCCCCTGTAAAGGAAAAGCACACCGCATCTGGACATCAGGAGATTTAGTAGAATACTGTTTTTGTCACTCTACCACTGTGGAAACTCGGCTAAATTCTTTTCCCTCTCTGGGCCTCGATTTCCCCATCTGTAAAAGAAAGTTGAGGTAGATGATATCCTCCCAGAGTGACCTTAGGCAAGTCATTTCCCTCCAAGATCCATCCACATTTTGGAAGCAGGCATTTAAATCCGGCACTTTGGGTTAGCTCGGAGCTCAGGATGGTCCTCGTTTTGGGAGGATGAACTAGAAGAAAACTTTGGGGATCGTTTAGTCTAATTCTCTTGTTTAAACTGAGGCCTTGAAAGATTCAGTGCTCAGGTTTACAAGGGAATCCGTGACAGAACTGGAACTGGAAACCAAGTCTCCATTTCTAGTCCCATGGCTCATTCTACTCAAGCTTATATGGCCACTTCAGGAAAAACTACTCTTCTGCTGCCCTTCCATTCTCCCGAGCACCCAGGAGCATAAAAAAAGACCATCCCCCTTCCCCACCCCCAAACTGAGAACCAAGATCCTGGAGTAGGGTTGCTTACTGAGAAGGGGATTGCCATGGTACCCGAAGCAACAATAGCCCTCTAGCCCCGCCCCCTTCCTGCCTCAGTCCTTTCCCCTCCCTCTTCCCCTCTCCCCTCTCCCACCCCGGGCAGTGCCCGGGGTCCACAAGCACCAGTGGGGTCGCAGCAGCTCAACCGACTCCAAGCAGGAAGCCGCAATTTCTGGACATGAAAGGTTAATGAAAATGACTGGGGGGTGGGTTTACACCTGGGCGGGGGGCAAGGATCAGTTAGTCCCCAGTATCAGTTTTCCTGCCTCTTCTCAACCTTATTAACACAGGACAGGGTTGGCTAGAGGGATAGGATTAATGAAAGGAGAGGATGAAGATGCAGATATGTAAGGTGTCTCCTGCTGGCTACTAAATCTCCTATACTGGAAGCATGGTTTCTTTGAGTGCTGCAGACCAGTGGTCTCTGAGTCCTGACTTTGGGCAAATCATTTCCCCTCCCTGGGCCTCAGTTTCCCAATCTATAGAATGAGGAGTTTGGATTAGATAATCTGGTCTCTAAGGACCTGTCCCTTCAAATTTCATGACCCTGTGATTTCCATATCTGTTAAGGGAACGCAGGTGAAGTCATCACAGCCAAGGAGAAGTGGCCCTGTTTTGGGGAATAAGGCAAAAGTTTGGATGTAGTGGCCCCTTTAAGCCTGGGAGAGACACCTTACAGAGAATTAGAATTAGAATCTCTCCAACCAGTCTTTCTGGGATAGTCATCTGGCTCGATATCCTGGGTGGAGGTTAAAATCTCGGGGGTTTTTACTTGACTGTTAATTCTTTCTTTCTGCAAAACTTGCCTCTACCCTTGGATGTTTTGAACTTTGCAATTGGCAATGTAACTGCTGAGCCTGATCCCTTAGGGGTTTCCATAGAGTCTAGAGTTACCCTATGCCAATTTCAAAGCAGTTTCCTCCAAAGCATTCTCTTTATATAAATTAGAACAGTTATTTCATTATTATTCTACAGACCAGCATTTCCCATACTGCTGTTCTAGGAAACTCTGGAATTGATATTCTGTGGGAAAAGTTTGAAGTTAGTAGTCTTGTTTGCATGCCCCCCCCATTTTAAAATGAAATTTATATATAAATATACAATGAAATTCCATATGTATCAGACAATTTTTCTATATGAAAATGTTTTCTACATGTAGTATAGCCTCTACTTTGTTTTAAAATGTCCTCAATTCTTATTTTTCCCTTGAGGAAAGAGGGGAGAGGGATTCTCACAAACTGCACTCCTCTCCCCCTACTCCATTTATTTAGTTTGAAATTTTCAGTGCTTTGGGCCTGTCATTTATGCCCCCACTTCTGAAAAACTAGAATCGTCCTTGTTACTCCCTCTGCTCTGTTTGTTAGAAATCCATCTACCGTGTATACACACTACCCTGAGAGGTTGAAATCTTGTCAACCAAATTGAATCTGATGAGACTTAGCAAAGATGTTCTGCTAAGGGCCTACTGTGTGCAAGACAGAGTGAATGTGTTTGAAAAAATTAGAGAATCAAACTTAACTCTAGCCTTGAACTTTAGTCCTGCAATGCAGACTTAAGGTTTTCCAGTATCCTAGGAAAAATTTTCTACTACAAATCAAATCATGAAGCCAATACCAAGCCATGAACTGAGAAACATAGAAATTCATTTCCTTTCTGGGTTGTGCTATCGTATGTATATCTATCATGCTTTCTTTTAAACAAAAATTATTCAAGGAATTTGTTTTAAGAGTATGTGATGTATGTTGAGTATTGCCTAACCAGTTCAGCAGACCCAGTAGTGTTCCCTTGTGTTACTAACACCTGAGTAACATGGGAATTAGCTTATAAATTCAATAGCAGAAGATAAATTCTTATCTCCAGTTGTGGGGCAGACAATTTTCATTAAGAGCAATAGCATTTGGTGTAACTGTAAAGAAGGTTTGTTTTGTTTTTTGTTTTTTGCTGTTGACTATGATTCTTGAAGACTTTACCTGGTGGTTCTTTAAACCAACAGTTGCCACCTCCAGACTTGGTTCTCTCAGCATTCAGACAAGATTTACAAGACACGGCCCTTCTGCCAACTCCTCATGTGGCCTTGGGCAAATAAATCACTTCCTCTCTTGGGTCTCAGCTTCCCCACCTATAAAATGACAGGGTTGAATCCAATGCCCTCTAAGCTCCCTTTCAGCTCTGACCAGCTGGAGGTTTGGAGGGTCATGGTCCTGGCTCCGTATGACTTAAGGAAGACTCTTCACTTCTTAGGTTGTCAGCTTCCTTATATACAATTTGTCTCTAAAGCCCTTCACAGGCCTCAAACACCACAATTCCTTCTCTAGCAAACTGTTTTCTTAAAGTGTACCTCACTTTGTGGGTTCATCAAACCCAAATGAAGAGAAAAAAGGGGGGAGGAAGGGAAAAGACACCACTGCCACCCCCACTACCTTTCCTTGAACAGGGAACAAAAGGAAACTTGCAATTTGCACTGGAGAGGTTCACTTCCTTCCCTGGACATTTATGAAATGGCTTGCCTTTCCCCTCGTTTATTTTAGGCCGTAGGCACTTTTCATACCGTTATTTAATCTCCTTTTGCAGCCTGGAAAAATACAAATCAATTAAAGCCTAAAACCTATTGGGTAATCATTTTTTCCTCACTCACTTCTCCCCACACATCCTGCGCTTTGTGACTTTCATCCAGACTAATTTGGTTGCAAGTGACTCTTGTACAAGGAAACATCACTTTGGATAGCTTATTACAGCTGCTCTCTTGACACGGATTCTGTGTGCATGTCATAAGTCACTAGGATCAAGAGCAGAGGCAGCTTCCCTCTCCAGGGCTTCTAGAACCACTAGATAAGATGACTTTTGCATCCCAAGAGAATTTGACATCCAAAGGGGTACATTGTTGGGGCCTAAGCTCTTTATTTGGTAGCCAAACTTGACCCGTCTCTTTTAGAGCTGAGCATTCGGAGGCACAACATAAGTCAGACACTCCAGCCATAGCTACCACATATGGGATTGTGAGTAAGAGTAAGTTTCACTAGAATGGACTGACAGGGCAAGAAATGAAACTTCTGTGTAAGTGTAGAAGGAACCCTACCAATGTACAGTCCACGGCCTTTGTCTGCAGCCTACTGGAGGACCAACATGCTTTCTCTCTCCCCACTTTTGCATTTAGCCCATCTAATCCTGAAGGCAGATTTAGGTAACAGGATGCACTTGAACCTGTGGATATATTTACAGAGTGAGCTCATATGCATGGAAATGCTACCTTCATTCAACACACCTTAAGTGCTTTGTATATTGCTGCAGTTAGGCTTGAGAAGATATGTTCTCAAGCAGGTTATAACCTAGTTAGGAAGGTAAGACAGGTGCAGATGAATGGAATACAAACTAGAATGTGCAGATGTTAAAGTCTGAAATGTTATAAATTGAAGGTAGGATGTTTCCTTGTGTCTCCTACACACACACACACACACACACACACACACACACACACACACATACACACACACTCATTCACACACTCACACAGGGTTTTTTCCTACATTAGTGAGTTCATGGCAATGGAAACTCCACTAATACAGAAGATCTGCAACTCAGTCTTAAGAGAGTTGGGAAGAGGGGAGCAGGACTAAGAGGTCAAAAACCACACATCATACACCTAGTATATATGTAGAAGAGAAAGAAGCTGGTTCCAAGTTTTTCTGCCTGAAGGTCTAGTGTCAATATACTGCACAGAGCTGCCTATTAGATGAGTTTTTCAACTTCCCCTTATACATCCTGTTCTTTCACTCAGTTCCCATGTCTGAGATTGGCTCCATATCGTTTTTGTTAAGTCATTTCAGTCAGTTCTGACTCTTCTTCACCCCATTTGGGATTTTCTTGGCAAAGATAAAGTGGTGCGATTTGCCATTTCCTTCTCCAGCTCATTTTAAAGATAAGGAACTGAGTGAGACAAAGAGGGGAAGTGACTTGCTCAAGGTCTCACAGCTAGTAAGTGTCTAAGGCCAGATATGAACTCAGGAAGATGAGTCTTCCTGATTCTAAGCCAGTGCTCTACCCATTGCACCACTGAACTGCCCTGGCCCTATATCACTTCTACCCAAATTTTATTAATACCCAGGGGAAAACCTTCTGTTTTTTCTCAGTCATCCCAGCCTAAAAATTTCCTCCTAAATGACTAAAGCATTTAACTGTTGCCTCCCTTTGGCATCTGACTTCCTATTTCCTTCCATCTCCTGTCATGAACTTTTCCTGTCTTATTTCTTACGTTTTTATTTTACAGGAGTTCTATAATCTTCTCTAGGGCAAGGTCTGTCTCTTTTACTTCTGTATAAAGCACAGCCTTGTGCAGGCACATATTCAATAAACATCTATTTGATTGATAGTTGACCAGGCAGGCTAGTTAAGGTCACCTAGTCACAACAGGCCTTATCTTGTTCTTTCACTATTTTCTCTTGTTCCAAGGTTGGGGAAAGGGCAAGGCCGACAGTAAGTCCATTTTCCTTTCTTCTTATACCCATCTAGCCCCAAATTAGACTTCCATTGCACTTCTCACCAATTGTCCAAGGCCTGACTTTCCACCCCTAACCCCAGTAAAAACCCTACTCCTCTCAACATATACCTATCCTCCCATTAGAACATCACTAGTTAAAACAGATTTTTTCTTGATCCAGGAACATTGAAGTTTCCCTTGTACCCTTCAACACCAACAATAGCAATCATCCTCTTACCAACAAGAGCCAGAGGTTAAGCAGAAGTCTTATCTCTCCCCACCAATCCCCAAACTTCAGAGAAGGTGGCATCTAGACAGCATTTCCTGCAGAGTAGGTATTGCTCTCCTGGACAGCTTGAGGACTTGACTTCATCATGGTTGATGGATTACTCCATTATCTTTACAATAGACTATGAGCACATGATCATCTATAGTCCCTCCTAGTTTCTCAGTTCCTTCATGACAGCCACACTAGCTTACTGCTCCTGATGCTGAGACTGTCCTGGTTCTATAGAGACAAGACTAAGCTAAAAGGGCCTCTTTTTTTTTCTTCTGAAGTTTACACCTTACTGACACTGTCAGCTTTCCTTAAGAGTTGGCTTTACTTGGGGAGAATGATGACCTTCCTTCCCAGCTTTACTTTTCTGAGATTCCATCACCTTTTGTGTTAGATACTTGGGCTGTCATTTCTTATCGTCCCCAAGATTCTGGGAAAATCTATAGAGTACTCCTTAAAGAAGTCTAAAAGAAAGGAAGCAGAGTCAGGGGAAACTTTTTGTTTTTTTGGATAGCGTGAATGATTTTAGGTAGAGAAGAAAGAGAAGGGAATTGCAACAGATATTGGGAAATATTGTAAGAAGCAAGATTCTGTGGCAGAGAAAAGACGGAGGCATGAAAAATAGAATTGAAAATATAAATAATAGTAAAGTTATTAATGACTTTAGCAGTCTTCTAGTCCAACCAGCTCATTTTTCAGAGGTTCAGAAACAGGAAACGATCTACCCAAGGTTAGCGGCAGAGCTCAAAGTCTCCTAGACCTAGGTCTTCCGAATCCCAGAGACTAATGCTCTTTGACTACACCAGTTTAGAGGGGTTAGCCCTGGCAAGGAAAAGGATACTTCCTTCTCAGAACAGAACTGACTAGAGAAAAGGAGAGAAGAAAACTGAAGACTTTATGGGGTATGCAGAAAAAGAATCAATGAATTTCAAGTTGGATAATCTCCATATTTCCAGAATACAAAGTGAAGATATTTATCAAGAGTAGGGAAGGAAGGAGTTGGGAGTCCATTGCTGAGAAAGGTTTAGGAAAGCTTCTGGTCGGGGATGGAGAAAATGAACCAAGGGAAAATGCACCAAGTCAAGAGATGGAGTGATTTGTTCTTCTTGAGAAGCAGCAAGGATACCAGTGTCACTGGACTGCAGAATATGAAGAAGTTGGGGGGGGGGGAGATAAGTAAGAGACAGGAAGACTGGGATGGTAGGAGTATGATAGGTCATAAGGGGCTTTGAATGCCAGATGATTTTGTATTTAATCCTGGAGGCAATAGGGAGCCACTGGAATATATTGAAGGGGGGCAAGGGAAACTGAACACATATAGTTACCATTCATTTCTTCACCAAAATAGAAAGGAAATCTAGATACATATATGTATAATACATGGAAAGGTAGTCTCTTACTGTATAGCTAGCAAATTCCATGAGGGCTGAGATCAAGTGAGCTAATCTTTGTATTTCCCTCCTAGGACATAACCTAGTTTTTACTGGAGTAGGTGCTTAATACATGTTTACCAAATAGGTGGATGAATTTGTAAAAGATTCAATTTAGATTCTACTTATTAAAATCTCCCAAAAACTATTTCTCAACTCCAGAAAACCAAAGTAATGCCTTGCGCCTCTGATGTTCAGAATTCAGGACCCTCCCAGAAAAGAAGGTGTGGATGGATGATTTTCTCTCTTTGCTTTTGAGCACATGTGGGGAAGATGCCCACTATTTGAATTTAGTGCTCTGGCCAATAGAAGACTCATTCCTTCTTCCTTATCGGTCCCTTAGGATTTTAAGACTTCTTAAGTGACCTTCAAATACAATGAATGAGGTGAAAGAATTACTCAGGAACATCGAACAGAATTACAAACTTTTCCAGCAACAACAGTTCACTTTTATTGCTGCCTTGGAGCACTGCCGGGAGAATGCTCACGACAAGATCAGACCCATCTCGAGCATCAGTCAGGTATGGGGGGTCTCTCCTAGGAAATATCGGAGATGGGGGGAGGGTGATGAGGCAAGGAGAGAGAGGATGAAGAGGCCACAGAAAGACACAGAGAACATCACCAGATTCTAAATCAAGCCAGCTCACAGGCACGTTCTAAATAGTAGGGGGCAGTGTCTTGTGCAAAGTCGAGGAATCCGGAGGGACCGAGGTAAGAAGTCACAAGAAGAAGGTGTTTATGTTGAGCTCTTAGAACCCTTGACCAGCTCAGTGTTTGCTGTGATGTCACCCTTTACTCTCGTCAGCTGAACCTTCTAAATTTGCCGGAATGAAGGGACTCACTTACTGAAGGATCCATTCAGATTAGGGAGAAGAGATAGGTGGGTTTTGTTCTGCAATCTCAAATCTGGAGGGCAGGCCTTACTAGATCTCTCCCCACTTTGTGAATAGACATACCCCTCACAAAGCTCTGAGGACATTATGATCTAGGGAAAAGAACATAATTGGAGTTCAAGGGCCTAGGTCCAAATCTTTCTGCCATGTTATCTTGGGAAAGTCATTTTCCTTTTCCGGGCCTCAGAACTATCATTTCATTTGTAGACTAAAGGGGTTGAAACAGATTGTTTCTAAGTCCCTTTGCAGTTCTAGATCCTAGGGTCTCTACGTCACTAGAGGTCTGTGGGTTTGGTAACAAGGGGTTAACAAGACTCCCTGTTTCTTAGCACTGTGTACCTTGTCTAGGATCCTCTGTTAATATTCAATCAATGTTCAAACTTATACCAAACTGACTTAGCCTTCACAAGTGCCTAAACTTCTGATAGGAAATAACTATGAATATTCTTGGTAAGTAATGTTTGGTTCTGTTTCCAACAATGTTCAACTTGACAAGCCCTGACTTTCTTAAACAGAATAAGGTGCTTGGGAAACAAAGTTCTTGTTAATCACCACACATACACACCTAGATACCAAGGACCTTTCCTGGTGGTTACCAGGGACTGGTTTAGGTTCTCCCTCTCACCCCCACCCCATTCCGATAAGCTGGGATGTGCTGGAACCTGCCCCGACAGGGCACAGAGTCTATTGTTAAGTTTTCTGTAAGAGCATTTACACCTAGTGGCAAACACTACAAATCAGGGTTTGCCTTATTGTTTTGTTGATTGTTTAGTGGTGAGGAAAATGTTAACAAAGAAGATTAAATTTAAAAGTGTGTAATACATATCCCCCACTTTCACTCCCACCCTGCCCAGCACTGGCGATAGGTATGGCAATTGCTTTGTGTTACTACTCCCAGCCCCCCGGCACGCTCAGAGCAGACCAAGATTGGGGCAAGGGTCCAAGGTTACATTCCACTCAAAAAGATAAATCAGAAGGTAGTGGTATTCTGTGGAAGAAAGGAGAAGGAATGATCTGAGGGGAAAACAGCTTCGTTAGGAACAAAAGACAACTGCACCAAGAAACACCAAAGCTAGACCTTAAAGGGAAGACTTGCTGATTATAAAGCTGCTTAGGGGAGGTTGGGCCACTCAAGATGAGGTGTAGGAGAAACTCTTGTGGCTGTAATGGTGAGAAGCAGACCTTTCTGGTGGAAAGAGAATGGGTTCCTTAAACTCTGGGGTCCCAGCCAATCAGGCCACTCCTATGGCTTAGATGATTGTTAAATTTTCAGTGTGAGCATTTATACCTCAGAAATTGCAAATGCTAAAAATTGGGGCTTGATTTATTGTTTTGTTGATTGTCTAGACTTGAGAAACTGATGGGAGAAAATGTTAATAAACTCAGATTAAACTTTAAAGTACCTAGTGTTTAGTCAGATGGTAAACATTTACTGGGATGCTTCCAAGCCTAAGGTGTTTCCATTCTTACACTTCTCTGCACTTATATTCTATTTTGTATCATGGTGGAGGTGGTGGAGGTGGCAAAGTACTCCTACCAAGTTGTGCCCTACCTTACCCATTTTTGTGTCTTCCCCAATGCCTCACAAAGTTCTTTAACCCGAGTAGGTATTTTACAAAGGTTTAATTGAATCTTATTTTAGCTACAAGTGAGCTACTGAATTCAGTCACTTGAAAACTTAATGGTCTTTAGCAAATTTTCATGACCAAGGAAAGACTGTCATCCAGTTTTACTAGTTCAGTAACCAGAAAGTGAAAGTGTTCTCAAATTTCTAGGGAAAGGGGGAAAAAAGAAAATTTCCCCCATTCCACCTTAAAAATACAAAACCTCTACTGTTTAAGGTTGTTGGTTCCATTTTGCCAGAGGATGCCATTATTACTGAAATATATTTCCTTCTTTAAAATACTTGGAAAATACTGGAATTGCAGGTTGCATTGCTGGACATTTATTGCAAAAATGTATGAAAATCCAGATGATTCGTAGTGTAAAATTTAAATCCTGGAGCCTGGATGAGAGAAAGGGTGCCTGCCCTTACCCTACTATGAACTCCAAGGTGCTTCCTCATGTGGATAACCGTGTCAACTCCATGAGTCCCTGTACCTTTGCTAAACTTCAAGACAACCCCACCATTGAGTTGGGCTAACACAGTGGTTCTCAAAGTGTAGCCAATCTACTAGAAAAATTCCCATAGCATTCATGGCAATAACATTACATTTTATGCTTTATATTATATCCCTAAATAATTGTTTCCTTAGGATATTAGAGGTAACTAGGTGCACATCAGATGGAAGGCTGGAAAGAGCTGAGTTCAAATACTATTTCAGATACTAGCTGTGTGGGAGTGGGCTAATCATTGAATCTCTCAGCTTCAGTTTTCTCATCTGTAAAATGGAAATAATAATAGCACCCACATCCCAGGCAGGTACAACAAAAATCGTTGTGAAAATTAAATGGAAAAACATTTGTAAAGCCCTTTGCAAACCTTCAAGTACTATATCACTCATAGCTATTATGACTATATTTTAAGAAAAAGCTCTCAACTAAAGTAGACTCATTCATCGATTAACACCTAGGAGCAGAGTTATGCCCTCATAGGATTTAGAGGTAAAAAGCATATTGGAGATAATCCTGCCCAACCCTCGTATTTT
Source organism: Potorous gilbertii (assembly GCA_028658325.1). NCBI lineage: Eukaryota > Metazoa > Chordata > Mammalia > Diprotodontia > Potoroidae > Potorous > Potorous gilbertii. The sequence goes on along the minus strand of CM053769.1, from coordinate 301,317,015 downwards.
GCAAATATGGAAACTAAGACTCAGAAAAGTTAAGTGACGTGTCTAAAGCCATTTAATTACTCAATTATAAGGATTCAAACACAAATCTTCTGACTCCAAAAGCAATGTTCTTTCCATTATGCCGGGATGGAACCGAACTTGAACCTGACAAACAAAAGGGTTTGAAACAAAGTGTTGGTTACAAAGTTTGAGCCTTCCAAACTGAAGAAGTCTGGACTGAAAAAAAATACTAGTTGGGCTCTTTCTGGGTGGCCCCAGCTGGGGTGTGGATGTGGGGAGGAAAGTATCAATGGGTGGGAACACCATTGACCTATGTCACACTCACATGCTCCTGCAGGTGCAGAACTACATGGAACACTATTGTAACAGTAGCACTTATAGTAGGATCCTTCACATGTTCCTGAAAATCTGCACTGAGTTGAGCAAGCTCTGCCAACAATTTGAGTCCCTGCATCCTGGCACCCCAACCACCAACAACATCTTGGAGAAATGCAAAATCCTTGTCAGCCAAAGCAATGACCTGAGCAGCCTGCGGGCAAGGTAGGGCCTTCCTCATTCCCAGCTCAGACCTTGGGAGAAGTTTCTGCAGAGTCCTGAAGGACTAGCCTTCATTCTTTTTTCCTTGCTGAGGTTGGAAGAGACAACTGTTGTCTTGAGTGCTGGACTTGAGAGACCTGGATCCGAGGCTTTTTTCTGATATTTACTAGTTGTGTAGTCAATTAAAACTCATCAGGCTCCAGTTTCCTCCTCTAAACAAAAGTAAAGCTAATATTTTCATATTTGCCTCCCAAAGTTACTGTGAGTCAAGCATTTTGCAAACTCTAATGTCCTACATAAATACCAAGTATAATTACCTGGGGGTAATCAGAACTGTCATCCTTCATTCCTATTTCTTCCATAGCACTGCATAGTGGAATTGTCCAAATAACTTTCTAGAAAACCACAGGCCAAAGAAGGGACAATTCAGAATCTCAAGATTTACTAAAGTCAACACCACCCTGAGAGGGAATGGAAAATAGAGCCCTGTCAAGTAACCCAATATAAGTGCTCCAAAGAATCCCAGGTCCTTAGACAGCAATGCTGTCCGTAGATTTCCTGACCCACCCTCATTCTCCTCAGGATCTGTCTATAGCAGGGGTTTGAAAAGACAGTGAAGCAAAACTAATTTAATTTTGAGACTGATCTACTTTGCTAGACCTTCACTAATCCTGGGTATTCCTTTTAAGGTTCTGTCCTGGGCCCTTATGTCTTTCCCCAATCCCACTTGATAATTTCAACATCTCCCTCAAGTTTATTTATCATCTTTATGCAGTTGGTTTTCAGATTCCTACATCCAGCCAGCCCTACTCTTCCATCACCTCCCATCACTTCTTTGGACATCTTGAAACTAAGTTCTCGAACTCAACATGCCCCAAACATATCTTTGCCTCCAAACCTTCCTCTCTTCCAAATTTCCCTATTGCTGTGGAGGGGCCTGTTATCATCCTGCTCCTATAGACTCATGACCTCACTGTCACTTTCAACTCCTTACTACTAACTCACCCAGATATCAACAAATCTGTTGCCAAATACCTATGAGATAAATGTAAAACACTCTGCAAACCTTAAAGTGTTATAGAAATGCTAGCTATTGTTATCTTCAAAATGTGTCTTGTACATGTCCCCTTCTATTCACTCTCACAGCCAACATCACAATTCAGACCCTTACTGCTTCTTCTCCCTTGGACTACTGCAATAGCTTTCTGATTGGTCTCCCTGACTTAAGTCTCTCCATAGTCCAATCCATTTTTCACTCAGTTGTCAAAGTGATTTTCCTAAAATGCAGGTCTGCCTTGTGTCACCTCCCTCCTCATCTTTTGTTTGGCATTTATAGCATTTACAACCATGACTCCCTTCTACCTTTCTAGTTTTCTTACATTTCACTCTCCTCCAAGTATGTTACGCTGGCCTTTCTTGAGGTTCCTTGCATATAACACTCCATCTTCTGACTATGACTTTTCATTGGCTAGTCCCCATGCCTGGAATGCCCTTCCTCCTTCCCTCCATATTCCCTTGCTTCAAAACCCAGCTCCAATCGTATGCCATAGATTGTTAGCTCTCAGAGGTTCTGCTTCTGCTGCACATCCCCTTGCACACAGTGTACTACCATTCATTTCTTCAAAATGTGTCATCTTTATTACTAATCAGACACCTCTAGCCCCACCCCCTTCACCCAGCACACATGTATCTAGACAATGGACTGGGGAACCAACGTAGATAAGGGCACACATTGTCGTTCATCATTTCAGTTGTATCCAACTCACTGTGACCCTCTATGGGGTTTTCTTGGCAAAGATAACTGGAGTGGTTTTGTTTCCTTCTCCAGCTCATTTTACAGATGAGGAACTGAGGCAAACATGATTAAGTAACTTGCCCAGGGTCACATAGCTAGCAAGTGTCTGAGGCTGGATTTGAACTCAGAAAGATGTCTTCCTGACTCCACACCAGCAGTCTATCCACTGAGCCACCTAGCTGCCTTCCTTTACATATACCCATTCCTTATTTAACTGGACAAAGTTCCTCTTCATAAAAGTTTAGGTAGCCTGGTCCCCTTCTAGCACCCACTCCCACCCCCAAACCCAGCCCAGTGAGAGAATGAGGTTGTAGTTATGAAGCATTTCTATTAGAGAGGTAAGGGTAGTCTTGAATCCAGTTTCATGCTTACTTGCTATCTGTGTGACCTTGGACAAGCCACAACTTTTCAAGGTCTTTTTCTTCAGCTATAAAAAGAGGGAATGAGAAAAATTATTATGTCTTTCTCTCCTCTAAAGTCATTGATAGGCTCTATCCATTCCTGTCCTGGGGCCACTCTTCCCCTCCCTAGGGTGCTCAGCTATTCTCAGGCATGCTTTTGTGGATCACCCCACACCCAAATCTACATGTAGGACTTATAGAGCCTTCCCCTGTTCTCCAAAAGCAGGGTTCTACCTACCATGAATGAATTACATAGCACTGAGTGACTATAGTTTGGCAAGATCAAGTGTTAACCAGGGCTGAACAAACCCTGTGCAGCAAAAGGACGGGTCTGGGAAGGAATGATTGACCCCTGCTTACTAAACCTGCTCTTTTTCCCACCCTAGATACCCGCATGATGTGGTCAACCACTTGAGCTGTGATGAGGCAAGGAATCACTATGGAGGAGTTGTGAGTCTTATCCCTATAACATTGGACTTAATGAAAGAATGGATTGCCCACTCTGAAAAATTACCACGTAAAGCAGTTCAGCATGTGAGTGACGAGGAGGGTGAACAGAAGAGCACAGGAAGCAAAGTTAGCTGCGACACCGTTGCCACACAGACTTTGGCTAGGAAAGAAAATAGGGATCCCGAAAAACATTACAAATCTAGAGAGAAATATCAAATGAAAGTTTTCAAGCCTCCATGGAGACCACCTGGTGGACCTACCCTTTAAAAATTAAAGCCAAACGTATTAAAATGGATAAGTTGGGGGTGGTTTCTTATTTAATTTGATATCCACTGAGTTTTCCACTTCTATTAGTACCCCAGTCCCCCATAGCCTCTGCCATATCTTGACTTGAAAATGGGCTGGTCCAGACATTACCATAAGCCACTTCCCTTTCCTTTTCCCTCCTACTCTTTCTCAGCCTATGAATCAGGTTATATACCAACAAAAGAAGGTCTTAACATAGGTGAGAAATAATTAGAATAGGTGGTATAATGGAAGAAGCCCAAGACTAGGAGTCAGAAAGCTTACCTTTCGTCCAGCTTTACTACTAAGCAGTTGTGTGACCTTGGGCAAATCACTCTGGGCTTTAGTTGAGGAGGTTCATTCTATGAACAGACTGAAGGAATACATGATGATGGGGGTGGTATTCAGAATAAAGGTAACAGGGTGGCTCCACTAAAACTTTACTTTGTGAGCTGCCTTATCTTGGTCTAAAATTCCTCCCTTCCCATAGAGGTGAACAAGTAGGAAAAGGAGGGAGTAAAGTTTCCCCCACTTTCTCCACTAGACATACCTGGTGAGTCAAATCACCTGGGTTCTATTCTCTACACCAAGACTATCATGTACGTTTGGTCAAGTCATATTTTTTCTCTGCCTTTGATTAGCTGCCTGTAAAATAAAGATGTTGCTTTGCTTCCTACTTTACAAGAATGCCTGTGATATTTGCTGTGACCTTTTAAAGTGCTTTTAGCTCTTTGAAGTAAAGCTAGTAACTGAATGGGATCATTTCATACTCCGTATCCCCTATTCTTACTACTATGCCATATTAGCAGATTAATCCTATTTCAGAATCATTTGTGGTCCAACATTTTTTTAATGTGTCACTAGCATCAAGCCCTACCAGTAGTGATGTCTGACTGTTGGTTTTCCCTTTACAGGGGGCGACTTAGCTTCTGTACTCTTGTTTCCTCGGGGGAGACACTCAAGAATTAAAGTGCTCCACCAGCCATCTGGCTTGGTTTACTGGGATTTTCCCCTTACTGTACCCTCGATTTATCCTAAAACATCCAAGGACATCAAACTGTCATCAAACAAGCAGAAATGATTATGCCTTTTTCATTGTAATCTAGGCCATCACTTGCCCAATTAACATAAAATCTTATTAAACTAACCACAAGTGTAACACGAGAAAGAATCCTAACTTTAAGTTAGCTAGAGTAAAACAAAGGGAGGGGGGGATTCCTTTTTTTTAAATAGCCTTAAACAGCAGGGTCATTGAGGGGGGTGGAGAGGTAAGAGGTGGGTGGAAGAGAAGATATAGACAAACATACCTATATCTGACATTATTTTAAGATGCAAAATTTGCTGAGATCAAATGAGATGTCATTCTTAGGGTGGTAGTGGTATATAAGTAACTCCTCGTATATCTAAGGGAAAAGAAGTCCAAAATGGTCACAGAGGCAGAGTTCCTTGCAAAGTTAAGACTTTCAGTTGTCTAATGGAGCTAAATTACTACACATTTGAGTTGTCAAAATTTTGGTTAATTTGAGTTAACTTATGTTACAAAACCTTAACGTAAATCAATTCCTCCATAATCTTTGAGGTCCACAAGAGAAGCAAATCTTCTGAAAGTGATATAAACAGTACTTCCTAGGACAAGCCACCAATGTTGTAAATATTTCTCTAATCGCTGGTGTGTTGACTCTATCTAGTGGGACAAAATAAGGACAAAGGTAGACACAGAAATAAAGTCAATTTTTATATATTATTTTACATTACTATGGTTTTATTGTTCACCTTGTCTCATCTAAAAATTCCTGTGAGTGAGGCTGAGTACTGAACAAAAATCTGACAACTCCAGCATATCATTCAGCTACCAGAGTACTCCAGGTAAGTGTTAAGAAGTTCATAACCTTTGGATATAAGGATGACACTCCTGTTTCCAACTAGTTGCTTACTGTTGAGTGTTTACATCAAGTTACCCATTCTTGTCTGGTCCCTTTTTGGTTATAACCAGGAGGTACGATCCACATACATATCAGTCTCTCTGCTATGGATTTGATGAAAAGAAACATTAAGTATCTATGTGTGAAACCCTGGCAGCCTAGGTATTAGGTGTTAGCAAACAAACCCCAGATCTTGAACTTGGTGTAATGTACTATCCCTAGCCAAGTTTTCAAGTATCTAGAATGGTTCCTCAGAGGCCAGCACATGTCCTTCATCTCAGTTTAACACAAGAAAATAGTGCAAAACAATAAATTTTTATTTGTTCACAGTTAGACACAAGCAACTGCCTTGACATTTATAGAACATTCTAATAAGGACAGCAAAACCTTTTGATTCCAATTCTCATTCACTAAGATTGTACCATTTTTCCTTGCAGTTCATATTTATGGCATTTATTGTGGATTGTTTTTGACATGCTTACAAGTGTGAGGCAGGGAATGGATTGAACCTTTTTGACAAAAGATGCTATTTTTAGATTTGAACTAAAAGCAGTTAAAAAAGAAGTGTTGCCACTTTGCCAAAGGATCCCTTTAAGCTGCAAGTTCACTCTATTATTGTGAAGTTCCATGGTTGAGGTTTACAAAATTAGATTATGTCCTTAGCAAAAAAAAAAAAAAAAATCTGTTCCTCCATAATCTTCGTGGTCCACAGAAAAACAAAGTCTTCGGAAAGTGATTCCCAATTCTTCCTAGTGTAAAACACCTGGTGCTCCTGGGTAAACCCATATTGGAGTCAACACCATATGATTCTGCTATGAAGAACACCCCCCTCCCTCCTCTCCAAACATGGCACCTGGATTCAGCCTTCAGGTTTCAAATTCCCAAAGGTATCCTCTGAAAGATCTAGATCAGCAGGTAAGCCAGTCTGTTTACTCAAGGATAATTTTTGTGGCAAAGTTACATTTACCATTATCCACTGAGCAATGGGGAAAGAAGGGACAAAGAAAGACACTCTTATCTTCATTAACTCATCTCAGGGGTAGTAAAGCTGTGAAACTGCCCATTCACAGTGGTACCAGCTTAACTTTTTGGACAAACCAGAGTTCACTTTCCCCCTCATATTAGAACATACAGATTGCAGGATTGTTTTAAGAAAACTGAACCGTTTTGTTTTCGTTAAGCACACATGTAGCTAGAAAATGGATTCTGGAGCCAAATATAAGAAGACAAGGGCATACAGTAGCAACTTAGGGATCAATTCCCTTATATAAACCCATCGCTTATTCAACTGGACAAAGTTCCTACTGGTAAAAAAAAAAAAATCTCAAGACAGGTGCAATTAATTTGCAAATGGGACCGTTCTGAAAACTCCTTACAAAAAGATACATATACACACACACACACACACACACAGATTTGGACAAGAAACAATTTCGAACACTCATTATGGGTCAACTATAAAGCACGTACCATGAAGAGTAAAGAATGAAACAGGCTACACTGTCCAGACCACTCATTTCTCCATCAACTACTTGAAGCATACCATCCTTGGGTCAGACTAATGATTCATTCAGCCCAGTATTTTGTCTGATAATGACAATCAAAGGCCATGGTGAGAAAACATGGCTATTCTTGCTGAAGCAACTTCAAAATGCCCCACCCCTAGTTTCTCTTAATAACCTATTATGGATCAAACTTTCATAAATTAATGTTAATCTTTCTTGAACCTATAGTTTTTAACTCCAAACCATCTTATTATCATGTTTCAAAAGTTTGCTAGCCACTATCGAGTGATTCTTAAGCTTCTCTAAAATTATGTTTCTAGATTCAAAGGAGTATCTCTAGTTCTAGTATTCCAAGATTTGGTGAAAAAGGCATTTCCCTTTAGTAACTTTTTCCATAATTTCATCAATTTTGACCATGCCCACTCAGCCTTTCTTGACAAATTTTTTCACTTTTGTCTGTCCTTGCAAAAACTCCCATCGCTGCCTGTCTTATTCTTGTCACCCTGTTGACTAGTCTCTGGCTTTGTCTTTCCTAAGCAAACCAAACTGCATATATTGCACATGCAGATGAGCCATGGTTTGGATGTCTTTTTTGTTTTTAATTCCCTTCCTAATGAAGTTTGCTTCCACTTTTCTGACTTTTCAAGTTATAGCAACACTATCCTTGAGAAGTAATGACTCTTAGATCTCTTAGAGGTTAACAGCTCCATCTTCTAAAGTGTGATTCAGAAAAAGTACATTATTGACACGTGCTCACACTGAAGTTCTTCTGTTATCTTTTTTCCCTACTTAGACCTCATGAAATTTTCCTGATGCATATCCCCACAGGCTTGTTATTCCACTACCCAGAGATGCTGAGCATCACCACAAACCTTGATATTTATTTCATCTGTAAAAGTGTTAAATGATTGCTTCTAGGAATCCCATTACTGTTCTATCCGCAGAAATGACCATCACCCTATACTTTGGTTCAAGCTCCAACTCAATTTTCAACTTTCTGAGAAGACCTTTGTTAAAGGCATTGGAAAAACCTAAAATTTACACCTTCAAATTTGAGCAGATTCAGACATGATTTCTTCCTATTGTTAGCATATGATTTCCCTTCCTTCCAACTCTGTCCCCAAAGGTCCACAAGATTATACTTATGTTCTTGTTACCATCCTTTACAATTGATTCTATCAACCTGACAGGCATCAGCCTCACCAATCTAGAGTTCAAAGTCTCACCAAGGAATGCAAATCAGTGGTAATCTAGTAGTTCCCTGACCTGATGAACATTTCTAACTGGTTGCACATTAGGCCTAAAAGTTCCTTAATTTTCACCATTTAGTTTGTTGATAGTTCTTTGATTCTTAAGAAGATTCCACTCAATCTGTGATTTATTTATACTTAATTTGATATTGGTCTAGAATACCCTGTGCTTGTACCACTATTTGTTCAAATGATTCTGACCCATATACTTAAAAGAGAATTTAGGAATGAAAAACCTGTCTTCTCTATCCTTCTCATCCCCTAAAGCATTTGGTGGACTGTTCATCTAGTGTTCTCATTGATTTTCTAGTTTAACCATGTAATTAAAGAATTGCACTATTGGTTCTTAAGTCCTTCAAAAATATATATGCAGAATGCTTTTTTAAAAAAGCTTATCATATATCTGATCTTCACTGAAGACTTAAAGTTTTATGTAATTACAGAATGTTTGACCTGAATGGGACTTTGTAAGTTATTTAACCCACCTCTCTCTTCTTATATAAACTGAAGCTCAGAAAGAGGAAATTCCTTAGTCATAGTTTAGTGTGGCAGAGCTGGGGATTAGAACTTTGTTCTAACTCCCAGTCTGATACTTACATCAGATTACTTCCATTTTAAAAATGATGATTTGTACAATCTCTCCAGATATATATATATATACACATGACTATAAAGATAAAAATATTTTTTTTCTCCTTCCAAAGGCCTCCTTTCATTCATTTGTTAGCTATATACGGCTTTTGTGCAAGTACCTAGTATTTTTCAACTTGTAGCATGTGTTTTTCCTGGATTTTATAGAGGGTATGTTTTAAAAGTTTCTAGGGTTACCATAACTTCTCAGTTAGAAATGTTATTTTGGCTTTGTTGCCTCTCCTAAAAATTAATAATTTCTTATTAAAAGTTTGAGGCTTTCCTTCTCCAACCAGGAAGATCAAACTAAATGTGCTGTGATAATTACTGAAATATTGGGTCACACATGAATAAAACCAGACAAGTTTCAGCCTACTACTCTGAAGTTACTCTCTAAACCAAAAAAAAAAAACTCCACAAATAACAAAAACCCCTTACCTCCACATCTTGTCCTGTTGAAATATTCAGCCAAATTAGGTGTGGATATCAGAAGTGCCCATATTATTAGCCAGCTTATTTTTGCCAATTCTAGTCTAGTCATTTCCTGCACAGTCTCAATAGGGGAAGGGATACTAGAGTTAAATCTTATTGGTACTTATTTTTATTATTTAAAGCATGGAGTTTCCTGTACTTCCTTACCCAATTAGATTTAAGAATCTTCATCTTCACCTGGCTTTCCCCACACCTCTATTTTTCTTACAATTGTCTATAGTCCACGGATAGGCTTCAAAACATTACTTGTAATTCTCATCTTCACTTACTAACTAATATTCCAATGGAAGCATTTGTTAGGTATCTAACATTTTCAAGGCTTTGGCAGAGCTGGGTTTTTGGCCACAGACCGGCAGCTGTCCGAACTACACAGTCATCCTTCGTTCACATACGTCACCCAAATGAGACCAGTGTTAATCCACACTGGTTACAACTTCGCAGATTTTCCCTCAAAACTCATCATCATTGAAACTTGGAATTCAATAGTTCCACCCTACCTGCAAACCAAGTACCTAACAAACAAAGTTGGAGTTAGTAGGGAAAAAAGCTGTAGCTTTGTTGGCCTAAACTTTACTAAGGCCAGAACTAAGAAAAGATGGTCGTATAGCTACTAACAAATGACACTGAGGAGATTTCTTTGGAACTTCTGATTATTTCTGGTGCAGTATTAGAGAGTGAGATGAACAAGAGAGGAATCCCAAAAAGAAATGGAGAAAAAGCAGAAGGAAAAAGGTTCAGCCAGCCCAAGACTTGCATGGGGATGCATTAACTCTTCCACAAGGGTTCCTTAAGTAAAATTCCAGTCTCCATCCTTTCCCTCCCCAGAGTTTGGGTTTCCTCACCTGCACGCATCCCCAGTTGTAATCAGAAGAGGACCAGCTTTTCAGCCAACAGCAAATAAATAAGAGGTAGAGGGGAAGGAGGGCTGGTGCTTAACCAAACCCCACAGCTCCAGCTCCAGTTCACATCAAACTTTCTAGGAAGCATTACCAGAGCCTCCAAAGAATATAAAGGTCAATAATACACCAGTTTTTCTTGACCCACTGCTTTGGGTGCTTATCTTCAAAACCAGAAAGCAGGGAGAAAAAAAACATGCATTTAGAAACCTTCACTTGAAAGCAACTGGCTCTGTAAACTGCATCCTAGAAAGGAACAAACCCAGACTTACCTGTACCACCACCAATTAAGTGCTGCACTGAAAGCTGGGCAAGCTACATGAACTTCAGTAAAGCAGAAAGTTGTGTGCGTTAGATTCAAAGATTAAATTTGGCCTCATATTGCACAGATTTATAGGATGCAATCATTTGGGGAAAAGAGGAAGAAAATAAAGAGACTTATGAATGCAAACTGGCCCTTGGGTTAGCACACACTGCTAGGAAAGAAAGGAGAAGTTTAGGTAAGAGTCAAGAGAAAGGTCAGAGGCATTTCACTGCCAGATCCAAACACCGTTCTGCACTCAGTCTTTTGTCAAAAGGAGTTCAGTCCTATTTCCATGGCCAGAGCTAGCTACTCACAACCTGGAAATGTGAAAGCTTTTACACTTGCATTCACGCCTCCCATTCTATGCCAAGAATATGAAAGTTAACACTGATTGACCATCATCCTTTAACTGGGTTCATGCTGAGTCTCATTGTAGTCCATGATACGAAGCTGTCCAACACTTTCCTGGTTTTTGGGAGATGGGTGGGGGTTGTCTAGGCCCAGGGGGGCCTTTGCTTCCGTGCTTGGATCTTTATACAGTTCAGTCTTTAGTGTCTCAGAAAGGCTGTTGTTGGTCAAGCCGTCCTCATCACACTGGCTTTCGCTCTTATTACGAAACAACTCTCGAGCCTTTATGGCAAGGAAGCTCTTTGAACTGGGAAGTGAGCCAACAGTCACAGGGATGCTGGTGGAAGGTTCTAACGTTGTTTCCCACCGACTGCTGAATGGCCCTACCCTCTGGTTTGGGGGTTTCTCGGGGGTAGAAAGCTCACTGCTGCTGCTACTACTTCCTCCACCTCCTCTGCTGCCACTACTGCCCCGACTGCTACCAGACTTGGGGGTTTGGGTTTCACCATTTCGGCCAGCGGCCTCTTCATTGTGCCCTCCCAGTGAATCAGAGCAACCGTCATTACAACAGTCAAGTCTGTTAATGACAAGTGAAGGTGAGGGAAAAAGAGATAATGGTTATAATTTTAATTGCCATCTTTTTAAAAGTTAATTGTTGTAACAGCAACAACTCAGAAATGACTGTTGGTTCAGATCTGCTAACCCTAACCAACTCATCTAGTTTGTGACCTTCTATACAACACGGTCGGAGCCGAATCAAGCATAAGCATGAGCTCCTAGGTCTTTTTGAAAAGTAAATTTACTTTATGAAAGTAAACAGAGATTTTAAAAATATCGTTGACTCCTACCATTAACTTCTGAGGTTAAGGAAGGCTATGTAAAAATACCTTAGGGGCTTAAAAAATATGACTCATACAGTATTTCTTCTAGAAGGGCAGGAGTTGAAAGGAGACCCTTTTAACAAACCAAACTGCTTTGAGATATAAACAAAAGGTATAAATGAAGAAAGGTAAATTATAATCATTGATAAAACTGTTCATACCCTTTAATGAAAAGAAATGTTTACTAAATCAATTACAGACATTTTCGCCTCCCACTAAAATGGCAAAAATTATTTTTAGATAAAATTTAGTGTTTCAGTGTGTGTAGGAAAAGGCACTATTACATTATTGGTGGAACTTTAAACTCATGTAGCCTTCTGGAAAAGCAATCTGGCAATAAAACAAATTTTAACAAGGCTCATGGGGCAGCTATGTGGTGCAGTGGAGAGAATACTAGCCCTGGAGTCAGGAGAATCTGAGTTCAAGTCTGGCCTCAGACACTTAGTAATTATGACTCTTGGAAAGTCACTTAATTTCAATTGCCTCTTCCCTGCCCCTCCACTCCAAAAGGGATCACACCCTTTGATCTAGTGGATCCACTATCAAGACTATATTTTAAGGATCTTATTTATGTTTATACCAGACAGGAGATTTAATTGGTATAGGAAATTCACAATGAGAAAAACTCCTCCTTATAACACATAAAACATTTCCCTGCAAATTAAATCTTTAGAGAATTGCCTGGGCTACTACTAAGAGTTTAAGTGACTTGTCCAGAGTCATAGAGTCAGTATATGTCAGAGGCAGGATTAAATCTAGGATGTCCTGACTCTGGGGTCAGCTCTCTATCCATTATGCCATACTATCTCTGAACACTATTTTAAAAAAAGACTTAGCTATATAAAATTAAAAGCAATTTTTTAAATACAAAAATACCCTCAAAAAACCATGACCAGGAAACAATACCTAAAGTTTCAATGAATCAACAGATTACGGTTCATCAATGTAATGAATTGTTGCAATATTTAAATGAGGAACAAAGAAATATGGGAAAACAAAGTAATGTAAAGTGAAGAATCAGAATAGGACTCAGGGGCTATAAGATTAACATTAGTACACAGATGGAAAAGATATGAAAGCCAGCACAAAATGTATTAAGTTATTTTGTGTAAAAGCATTTTTAAGACTATATAGTTTTATTGGGTTTAAAATAAACTACTGCCTTACCTCTTTAGTTCCAAGTATAAAGTTAGTTGCCAAATATAAACTGATATAAATGTCAAGTCATTTACCTCTAGAACATGGAATCCCATTTTATTCCCAACCTGTCCTTACCTTTCCTCAGCTGCCTCAGCTGCTTCTGTCTTTTCTTCAAGTTTTTTCAGGAGGCCATCTTTCTCCAGTCTACCATACAAATCTAGGATTTCTAGTTCAAATGCCTGGGCAATCCTTTTCTGAGCCTCATACCTGCTCTCTACTGCCTGTAGCTGTCCTCTGAAACAGGGTAAGAAAAAAATATAAGAAATTACCACAAATTTGAAAGCTTCACTTACAAACAACACTTAATATTGCTAATGCAAAACCTTTCTTAATGAAGCTACCTAGCCTGAAGTTTGACATCTTCCAGGTATTTTTTCTGTTCCAATAGAAGATGGTCTTTTTTGGCCAGATGAGATTCTAGTTCCACAATCCTTTTTTGGGAAGTATCAAGCCGCTGATTCTGCTGAAGGAGATGGCTTCTATTTTTCTCTAGTTCCTTCCGATAAGCAGCCTTCATCATTTCCACTTCCTTAAAAAAAAAACATAAAGGAAAATGTTTGGGTCAATGCTCCTTAATGAATTAAGGTTTTTTTTTAAATGAAAGAGATAGACTCTGTTTGTGTCATGCACTAAAAGCTAAAAAGTAATTATAATGCACCAAAACAAAAAGATTAGATCCTGGCTAGAATCTGCTACACTAGCAGTCTCAGGAAAAGCATTTATGGCATTTTTAATCCAAAAACTTTGGCAAGAATCCTTTTCCAAATATGCTGAAGGAAAGTCCTGTGCTATTCATTTTTGATAAAGCAGATAGCCTGTAACCCATTTAATATTTCCAGTGTTACTGAATTTACCACAATTGAACAACTATACAAGTATGAGGTTCTTAGGGAAAATAATTCACAATTTTCTAAAGTAAAGAAAACTAATAACAAAGAAAAAAATTTTCAGTGACACCTCAGAAGTTGCACTACCTGTAATGTTGTATATTGGAAAATCGAAATGCTTCTCTGAGACTGAATACACTCCAACACTGGAGCACAAAACTGTGCCTACGGTATTTAAATGCTTCTCAGCTATAGTCTGCTAAGCAAAGACTCAAAGAAGACACTTAGGCTGCTTTTACCTTTTTGAACAGTACAGATGGCTTTGTTAAAAGGCTCCAAAACATTCTGATACATGTTCTGTGGCCCTGAAAGGTTTGAAATTACTTCCTGTCTACTTTGTATATATCTTACATGATTTCTATTTTTTCCATGTGATTTTCTCCTTTAGAATATGGCAGGGTCTGCTTTTGTCATAGTAGTTGGCACACAACAAGTGCTTAGATGCTTTTTTTTTTTGCAGCCTAAATGACTCCTGAAGTTTCACTTCAGTGCTTCTAATAACTAGCATATCTAAGTATAATAAGTACAACTGAGACTGAACACATGAAGTTCTCTATGTAACATCTCCCCAAAGTCATTTTTCCCTCCTGTGGGTTTTCCAAAGCCATTAAACCATTCAGATGAGAGTTTAGTTCATTTTTCTAAAATTAAGACTGCCTCACTTGAAATAGTTTTACAGTTTATCATTCAGCAAGTGGCTGAGATACAGGAGAAGGCAGCTTGACCTAATGTGAAAATTATATTTTACCCCCTAAGACTATTTCAGAGGATAGGAAAAAAATGTTATGTATTTCAAACCTTAGTTCTACAAATACTAAACAAGAAAGTGACAGGAATCATTTTAATATTTATTAATAAAATTCTGTTCAATGCAAAAACATTAATAACATTACTCAAGTCTATTTATAAAGTTAACATAAAACATTTCCTTTAACAATACTGATGAGTCACAAATTAACATAAGGCCAGGATCAAGATGGTATTATTGACAAAAGTAAACTCAACAACTAATCAAAATTAAATTCAGAATTAAAAACTAAAGGAAAAGGAAAATGCATGCAATTATTACTAAGGGAACACATAATCCAGCATGTACCCATATGCCCCCAAGGCCTGACATTTAATAGAACTGGTTCTCTTTTCTGTTCATTTTTTTCTGGCAAAGAATGTTTGTAGAGGTACAAGAGCATACATGACAACTAAAAAGTGCTTGTGTTGTTAGTTTAGGGGACATGAGGGAAAAGCAGATACTAGAGCAGGGAAAATAATTCTATTATGTAGACTCAGGCTTTACAGTCCATCAGTGAGGCTGGTTTTCTCAGCAGCACTCATTTTCAATACCATCTGACTTAATCCCACATATCAATATTCTATATCGAGAGTTTCCGTTTCTCCTAACCCCAACATACCTGTGTAGTGTCTGCATGCTTGTTCTGCAACTGCTCCAAATACAGCTCATTGACCTCCCCAAGAACTAACAGCTGCCTGTTCAAGAACTCCATCTGCTGCTGGACTGACTCGCTGTTGGAAAGCTAACCAAAACATGAATACAAACAGGTTCAATATATCAGGTACAAATTCTGCAGAGCTGAAAACTACAACACAGAGCACAAGTTAGATACATACTATTTTCAAAAGTAAAAAATAAAGGTTTGAACTAAGACCTCATTATCACCTGACCTCAGAAGAAAGGAGTTAGAAGGGAGGTCTACCATGTGGTAAAGATAGGAAAAAATGCCTATCAAATCGATGATGCTCAAAGAGTAAAAAAAAGTACAACTCTAACGAATTCAAATCCGAAAGGGGAACTTGCAAGGAATGAATCCAAGGACTTAAGACAACAAATTATTTAATTGTGTACAACCACCCCAGCTGAGATCTACAGGCCCAGGGGAGTAACAAAGCTAGAGGGAAGACTCACCCATTCCTGGGCAAATGGATGTTTTCATATCTGCAGTGAACCCCAAAGGAAGACATACAGCTCAGAAACCTAAAGGTCAAACTTACTCCTTTTCTGTAAAAGGGTACACCACTGCAAACATTTTATGGTGGGCAATGGAGGCATGTCTCCAGTTGAAAGGAATGGTGCTGGGCAATGCTGTCAAAAGGGCCACGAGTTTACTGCATTTCCTACCTTTTGAGAAACTTGGCTGAGCAGCAACTCTCTGTGACACACCTTATTATTAGCCTTCTTTAATTCTAACCTCAGATCTGCAATCATATTCCGGCAGTCTTCCAGCTTTGTCTGTCCAAGCAGATGTTGGCAGAAGATTAGATAATGACCGACTGTGAGACCAGATTGTGTACCTACTCCAAGGGCTAGTCAACCTTCAAGTGGTAATAATCAATTCTTCAATTACACTATTATCCTTTGTTCCTTAAAATATAATTTTTTGGCTTCAAAAAAAAATTACAATCCATTTGACTTACCAGTCCTATACTGTTTTAAGAACACAGATACCAATAACTGAATAAGTTATATGTTATGGTCTTGGAAAATAGTACTTTCATTTAGGTGAAATGAACAAAATAATATTCTTGCCCCATCCAGTTTTTACTTTGTGCTGGTTACCCTGAATGAATTTGTTCACATTGTGGTTTATACCTGCAATTCCTGACTCTGATTGTAGAATTCTTCCCGATCATGTTGCAGCTGTCTGATCTGGCTGTGGAGCTGGGTCACCACAGTGTCACGTTCCTCTTGAAGTTGATTGTATCTGGCCTGTTCTTTCTGCATGCTAACCTTCCACATCTGGATGTCCTTCTCTTGTAATTTCAGCTGATCTTTCTATCAGAAACCAAAAGTGGCATGAAGTTTTAATTGCCTAGCACAGGGCTTTGCACACACAAAGTGCTTAAAAAATATCTGTAATGTTTTTCTCTAAAAGGTAACAAAAGCTAAAAGTTTCCCAAAGTAGACATCCATCAAATGAAAAATGCCTAAACAAACTGTGGTACATGAAAGTAATGGAGTAAGTACTATAAGAAATATTATTTCTTATTGCTTGATCTTCCTCATGCAGGACATGATGAAATATGATGAATACAGAGAAACAAGAGGAAATGCACAAACTGACACAAAATGAAGTTAGCAGGCTTGGGAAAGCAATGTATACAATGGCTACAAAAATTTAAAAAAAATTGAAACAAAAGTGCTTCAAACTTTAACATTTAGCTCCAAAGAAGAGATTATTACGAAGACACCTCTTTCTCTACCTTTGCAGAAGTAGGGGACAGACTAAGAGTATGAAACCTTTTCAGACTTTTTCAATGTGGTGATTAGTTTTGCTAAACTAGTTTTTCCTTCCTCTGATTTATTCTTTATTATAAGGAATGGCTCTCTTGGAGGAGGAGAGGGGAGAATGCAATGATATAGAAACAAAAAGTTTTCTTACTCTGCAGACACTTCATTTAAACCATCATGAATAATCAAAAAAAAAATTAAGAGTTGTTACTGCTGAGAGATTGCAAACTTCTTATCTTATCTGGTACCCTCATGGAACCCAATTCACACTTGGAAAGTTTTTAGACAAAATTCTTCAGTCACTATACTTAGATTGAATGTAATTTGCTTCAAGAGACTTTTCAAGGTGATTTCCTTTCAGCTTTTCAAAACTCAAAATACTAGCCAGGTTTGAATCTAAAGCTTTAGGATCAAATACCTTCAAAGATACAGTATCAAGTTACCTAAGATTATAAAGTGGACTATTCTAACTACAAACTTTTCTTTCCCACAGAGAAAATCTTCTCAAATATTATACCATCACACTAAGCTTTATAGCATGAAAATAGTTTATTTTTAAGGCATCCTTTTAAGAGGTCATTCTTGCACTCAAAAATATAAATTTTCACTTTGCAATTAGTCAGTAAACATTTATTAAGTGCCCTCTTGCAGACTAAAGATCTGCTATCCTGTCACCCAATAATACAATAAGTTATCTTCAACTGGTAAACATACAAATTTGGAACTATAAAGACCTGAATCCTTTATTTCATTAATGTAAAAAAACTCCCACTGAGAAAACTTT
The DNA here is from genome assembly GCA_028658325.1 of Potorous gilbertii. Taxonomy (NCBI): domain Eukaryota; kingdom Metazoa; phylum Chordata; class Mammalia; order Diprotodontia; family Potoroidae; genus Potorous; species Potorous gilbertii. The sequence continues at coordinate 301,299,204 of CM053769.1, read as the reverse complement.
CTATTAATGCTGAATGGCAACTATTGTGTAACTTATAGTCTTAGCAAGTTGCCTGTGGCACTAAGAGGAAGATCAAGCAACTTTCCCAGGGGTAACAGAGCCCAGTATTGTCAGAGGTAAGACTTACACCCTAAGTTTTTCTGACTTCAAAGCAATCTCTCTATGGACTAAACTTCACTGCTTTCACTCCTTTTTTTTTTTCTTTAAGGTAAGGACACCAAGGCCTAGAGAAGTGAAATGATTTGCTCCAAATCATGAAACGAATGATTACCCAGCCAAGACTAGAGCCTAGTCGGCTGACTCCTAAGTCTCATGCTCTTTCAACTAGCCCACTGCTACTGCATATTCAGACCAGGTTGGGCACCTGCACAAAGCCTCACCATAGCAGCATTGTGTTCCTCCAGAGCTGTGGCTTTGATCACCTTCCGTAGGAGCCGTCTGTTCCGGAGAGCATGCTGTTGCCTTTTGAAGCGCTCATAGAGTAACTGGTTGTGCAGTAACAGCAATTGGTTCCGAAGGGTGTGAATCTCATCTGAGGGTGGAGAGCCTAAGCCAGGAGTGAAAGGTAGGGAACAAATACTTGAGCATATCTTTTGAACATTTCAATCTTGAGCTAACCATGAAGATTTGGTTTACTTTAATGGCAGAGAAGCTCAGGGAATAAAACTAATCACATAATCTTTGGAAATAGCTCACTGGCTACACAGAGCCAGCCAATTCACTGGGTAAGAAGCAAGACTTAACTGTTTATCGAATACCTATGTTTCTTCTCTCAAAAAGACTAGCTAGACAAACATAGGCTGCTCTTTTGAGGGTATTTTTTGCCAATGAAGATTACAGTTACAAAATCAAGATTCCTATTCTTCTTATCCAGACATTCCATCAGTGTACTCCCATGTTTATTCTGTGAAAATTCTCCATATAACTTCTTTCTCCCAGGAAAATTGCAGTGAATATCTGCTATAGCCCATCAACTTTCCTAATGACTGAACTAATGGCACATACCACATTTCAAAAACAGGAAAGGCCTGCTTTGCAATAGTATAGGAACTTACTGCAAGTCTGATGACTGTATTTTAAGTGGTAGAAGTCATCATCACGTTCCTACAATGTACTTCTGTGACAGAATAAGCACATAGAAATATCTGGGGCTTTTTGAGCTGGTTATTTTTAGTCTGGGTTTAAAATAAAATAAGTTTACCTCCAAAGTGAGTCCAATCGACAGATTTACTGGGCAAAGACAACCTACAAAGAAAGATTTTACTCAAGAGACTGTTTAGATTGGAAGCTAAAATTAAGTACCTTGCCTTTAACAGACAACTCTCCTGGAACATTTTATTTCATCACTCTGAAGTTCCCCTTTCCCCTTTATTTAAACCATTCCTATTAAAAATTCCCAATCATAACATTTAACTCACTTTTTTTTTTTTAGAAACTGCCTTATCAAAGGTAAATAGAAGGGCCCCTTGAGACATAGATTAAGGCTTACTGCTAATGAAGAGGTATCCCATTAGAGATTACTTTTAATTAGTGCTCCTATTGTCTAATTCTAAGCAGGGATCAGCCTCAACATCACAATCTGTTTTTCAAATGTCTACAGTAACGAGATGATCAAATATATTGAAATCCATAGTCTCAAGACAAAGAAATATGTAATGAAAATCGTAATTCAATAAAGTTTAAGGTAATGAGTATGTAATCTATTAGGCCTCTCAGACCTCTATAAAAGATAGGCCTGACTTATTTTACATTCTATTCAAATTTCAGCTCATAAAGTCAACTAAGCTTCTCCAAACTTTCACCTACTTTCTGTCCCTCCTCACTCTTGGGTAGAATAATCCCAGTGAAGACAACAAAAGGGGGTTTAGAAACAAGTTCAAGTTACTTACTTGTTCAGTTCCTTTGTATGTGCATCTGCTCCCTGTTGTATTAGCCTATCCAGTACCTCCACTGGGGAAGTAGAGGGCATATAATCTTCCTCTGTGTTTCCTTTCACCTTTTTTAATAGCTCTTCAGTCTTCTTGCTAACAAAATGGTAAGCAGTCTTAGGCAGTGCCATCTCAAAAAGGTGATCATATGGGGGAGATTGTCCACTTCCAAAAACTACTTTTCTCTGAGATGGAATTTTAGGGCTAGGTGTAAAGATGTTTGTCTCCAAAGAAGTCTGGTTTTCCCTGTTACCAGCAGGGCTTTCACTGGCACACCCACCGGGCCGATCAATGGGTGTAAAGGCTTGCTTGGGTGTGTCAGGCCCAAGCTTGTCCAGGGAGGAAGTTAAAGGTTCAGTGCTCACACTGGGACCTTGGGTGTTAGAAGATGTTGAATGGGACTTTCTCTGAGAACATGGGAGACTGTCTTGATAGAAAGGAGAGTCAAATCCTCCTCGAGGCACCACAGGCTCAGTATCTGCTGTGGTGATCTCAGAAAGCTCCTTTGATATTGCAGCTAAAAGGAAAAGAGGGAAGAAGAAAACCCAGAGAGTTCAGTGACTATAAGGCTGGACAGTTTTAGGGCATACGCTAAAATGTACCAGTGTTTATGTATGGCTCAAGATGAGGAAACTAGTATCAATTTAACCAGTAGAAGACCTGAAACAAAGTGCTTTTCTTAGTACATACTAATATTTAAGCAGTTTTATGGCAGAATAAGGCAATTTAAATTTTACCACCTAATCAGCACTCACAGTTGACAGACCAGGGTTCCATATGCATTACCTTCTTCCTTATCTTTTTCAACACTATCTTCTTCAGAGTCTAGATCAACTAAAAACCCCGGAAGATCCCTTAAAGTGACAGAACCCTTATTGTCAGATGTTTCTTCTAAAGAAAAACAAACAAATTAGTTTACAAAGATAATAACATTGACAGTTATAAGCCTACTTCCCCAAAAGACAATTTAGGATTTGCTGCAACATCTATCCCACCTGTTTGAGAAAGCTAGAAAATATACTCAAGAGCTAATCTCTCCAGAGCTCCCTCTGCAGATTGCTAAGAACTTTAAAAATTATCTAGCTACACTGCTTTCAAAATTAGTAATTCAACACTAAATGAAATAAACTAGTGTAACTTCTCAAGAGAGGTAAGATAAAAGGCATCCACGTAGCTCTGTTCATCAAACTACTTAAAACATTTCATTACAAGTGCTTGACAATGAAGCTTATTCTAGACAAGGCAGACTTGACTTCTATTAACTTACTATGATGTCCAGGGTCCCTAAAAATTCAATGTTGTGAATTACTTCAAAATTTCACTTGTCTTTCACTTGTCCCACCCAAACTCCCATCTTTTAACTTTTGGAGTTATGGCTCTGAAGAATCTGATTTGACTCAGTGGAGAGAAGATAAGACTGCAAAATCTATCATTGATGAATAATAAATCTTACCTAATCCTCTATCATTAGGAAGGTGGTGTTGTCTGTGTAGACATGGTCTCACAGAATCCGGTCTGTCCTCCTAAAAAAAAAGACATTTTCAACAGAGAATAAGTTTATGTATACATTCGCTGATGTTTTGAGAGAAAAACTCATAATTACGCCATATAATTAGGAAGAGAATTTAAAGATTAGCCCAGCTACCCTGACTCAAAACTGACACAGTATCAGACCAAAGTCATATTTGGTATAATTAGGCTTTATAAAATCAAGTTAAAAGCAACTCCTCATGATTAGGCAGGAGAAAAAGATGGCAGCTAGGCAATCCTGGCATTTACCTTCTTGGGGGGCATGACTATAGCCTGAGGGGGTGAAATATGCACGTAGTCATCTGAATGGCAGGGAGGAGGAGGGGAGGTTGCTGGTGTTCCCAAAGGAGTTCCTTTCCCACCTGATCAAAAGATAAGCATGGAGGAGTTATGAATCCTTTGCTAAATTACTTATGTGAACTTCTAATTATTTGTAGCTTCAACTATTACCCTACAGTTAAACTTTTATAATTCAATTCTTCTTTTGGGAAAGCCTGTCAGCAGTCATCACATTTGGAAGTTCAGTTTACATGCTTTGAAAACCCCAGTAGCTTGCTTTACCAATGTCTAGAGATTCACTTTTCAAATCTGCAGCAAAGCTAAGCATATTAGGTATTTATAAAGTTAATTTTTACTAACTTATAAAAAAGTCTCAGATATACATACCAGATGTACCAAAGACTTTGCTATAAGGGTGTGACAGCTCAGGTGGGACATTTCCAGGTGAGGTTGGAGGAGTGGTCATACCACAGACTGCAGAGGGGCTCCATATAGTAGCCTAGAAAATTAGTAATATTAGATAACTGTAGTGAAGAAGTAGCAAATCTGAAGGTATTACATGTCTATGGTGTGTTTATTAAAACGTTGTCTGTTCCTTTTAATAGCATCAGGTAAACCTTGACATGAACAAGACAAAGTAGTTAAAATTCAAAAGGCATATTGTACTAAAACAACTCAATCAAAGTAGCATTGTATTTGGTGGATCTTTAATTGCCAAACCTTAACAAAAGGAGCAAGAGCAAAATTAGATATTAATACCATGGATCTTAAGAATAATTTCTGATATCAGTGAAATATTCTATTCACACACTAAACTTCTAACCCAAATGAGCCAGCTTCAACACAAAGAAAGATAGAGAATAGGCACCATACTTGTGACGGCTCAGTTGACAGCCGTGTTGTGGAACTCAGAACCTGAGGTAGCTGCCCTGGCGTGTTTAACAACGCCAGCCGAGGAGTGGAATAAGGAGTAGAAGTAGCACTCCCTAAAATGAAAGACATAAATGGGATTAACATATGGTTTAGGTCACTTTAATTGAACATGGTTCTCTCAAACCATCCAATTCTCTATCTCCAAAAAGATCCTGCTGCCTCATTAGAGGTAGAGTGTTGATATTTTCTGCCTAACATTTAACAAGTTCTTGAAATACATTTTACAAATGGGATTTAGTGATATTCAGTTCAGTTAACCTTTTAACCTTCAGGATTCTTCATTATGAGTCTAATGAGGATGGCAGTTTTAATTAGTGTTATGGTATAAACTTATAGTTTAATAAAACTCTTTCTACAGTTATTAATCCTATATTAGGTACACTAATTACATAGCCAAATGGATCCTTCTTTATTGTGCGTAACTGGATAAAAGTGTTTGGAAAGTAGATATTCCCTTGTGATCAGGAACAAAGCTGTTTGACATTTAAACATATTTTCTTTGAATGGCCTAAGATATTATTCTTGAGTCTGATGATATCACTGGTAATCAGCCATATATGGATCAAAATATATTTTTGATTGAAATTTTGAAATTCAATTGAAAACTGAAATTATGAGTGCTACAAAACCATTAACATGGTTAAGTCAAGGGAATAAGGAAGTTGGCTTGAATTAGAAAGCTTTGGGAAGAATGCCCAAGTCTTTGATAGCCCTTAACCCAGAGAAAAAATGAAATCACCAGTAGGAATAAAGTGTTTTCTAGAAAAAAAGTTTTGTAGTAGATAAGTACTAGAGTTCTCTCTCTTTTTACCATAGCTATTCTGTGTGTCAACATAAGGGCTGACGGCGGCATCAGTTGGACGATGATGAAAACGTGTTGAGATCTGCTGAGACACAGAATAGCCGTCTTCGTATGAGGCTTCACTGGGGTCCAGAGAAATTTTGGCACATTCTATTACAACATCATGAGTTTCTAATCTCTTCCACCTGTAACAAGAGAATTGAAAGTCATGAAATACATGTTCAAACCAACTCAGATTTGGAAACATATTAAGAGCTACAGATTTGTTCTGCAAATCTGCCTCTCTCTGCCTTAAAAAGAACAATATTAAGTCAATTTCATTTTCAAAAGCCTAGGAAAATATATGAAATATAGTTTTAAAAAGCATGCTCCACTTGATTAGAGTGCACCATAAGAGACTGCTTATCAAAGAAGCAAACAGAGACTTGGAAACTCCTAAGTAGCCACACCAGGTGGCAAATCTAAGTCCTCATATCAAAGCCTGCAGCTTCTCCTAATTCATCCTCAGTTTACTGTGGAAAATGTTGAACACAGGAAACTAGCTAAAATACAGCCTACTTTATTTTTTTAGGGGTACTGTCTACCTTTTTATTCTCCAAATAATAAAGCCTTATTGGGAATAAACATTTTCTTCCTAATGTTCCAAAGTTCTGAGAGAACAGCATAACAATAACACCCTCTAATTAAAAGAAAAACTCACTCCATAAATAACCCAAAGGATTTTATTCCTAGAAAGGCATTCAATCTCTAAAGTACTATTTAAAATGTCTGTTATCAGTCAGCTTAAGTTTCCAATACCTGCGAGGGTCCAGTTCATGGTCCTTGGATCCAGTCACTAATTCTGGATGAATTCGAACATGTTCCATCATTGGCTAAGAGAACAAAGGATCAATAATTCTGATGATTTCATATGAGAAAAAATTTAATTCTGTGTAGTCAATTCTACAAGAGTCTACAGGTCTAATAGAAGACTTATACTCTTCTTTAAGCAATAAAGCCCACATACTTCTTTTCCAAAGTACCTCTATCATTTGAGTAGAATGTAGATCAAAGCTACATAAAATTTATTTTATCTAAGTAGACTTGAAGTGGTACAGTTGATAGAGTGCTGGGACTGCAGTCAGAAAGACTCATCTTCAAAATCCAACCTCAGATATTTACTAGCTGTGAGACCCTGAACAAGTCAGGTAACCCTGTCTGTCTCAATGACTCATCCATAAGATGAGCCAAAGAAGAAAATAGCAAGTATCTTTGCCAAGAAAATCCCAAAAATGAGATCATGAAGAGCAGGACATGACTGAAACAAAGGAACAACAAAAAGACCAGTAAACCATGCTTTACCTTTACCACTTCTTCAAAGGTCTCCAAGTTTTCCTTCATACTGTAGTGAGAACGTAGAAAGGAGACAAAGTTGCAAGGGTACATTCCATAAAGGCGATGAAAAAGAGCATAAACACTGGCATGAAGATGGACGAGATAAATTTCTGTCACATGACCTAAAGAAATTAGATTCTTTAGAAAGTACTAATAGTGGAGCACATGAGAAAAAGCAGATGATACGCACATTTGTCAGAAAATCTTACTGAACCAGGAGTTTTGACTGAAAAGCCCCAACTTTAGAGGCACAAACCTAGAACACACAAGAGTCTTCCATAAAAAGGGGCAAACTGTACAAAATAATGATTTCCAACTTCAAAAGAATATTCCACTAATAAAAAAAGCTAGCATGATGAGAGCTGCTTTCCACATGTTAGGCTGTGGGGAAAAAAATTCTATTCCAGTGTAGGATACTGCAGTATGCAAATTCAAAAATACTACACATTCTATCAGCACAATGCTAACATCTCACACTGGAATTGGCAGAAGACTAACAATTTATCACATGCTCATAAGCTTATGAGTCACTTTGATGGAGCTGTGCTACCTGCAAATATGTAGAGAATTCTATAGCTCTTGAAACCAAATCCCTGATTAGCGCATACCATTTCTCCCCCGTTCTCTCTACATATACAAATAAATATTTCTTAGCATTAGAAGGCAAGGTTTCTTCGAAGGGTACCAGCAGGATAGCACACCAAAAAGGCTAAGAGCTGAGTCTCCTGTACGGTACAAAAATCTAGAGTAATCTCAATTAATTCCATTTTGTTATGGCTTAAATTGAGCAACAAGCATTTATTAAGCACCTGTGCTACTACCTACTAGGCATTACACTAAGTGCTAGGGATCAAAAGCCAATTTCTGCTCCCAAGTTTATTATACCTAGTTTAACAACTAAAAAAAAATCAGGTATCTTATGCTGTACCAGACTTCCCTTCTGACACTTAACCATTCTGGAACAAAGAATACTAAAAGATAGGGACCTCACAGTTGCTTATCAGATGTGTATCTAAGCTAATTTACAAGAGTATTTGTAAATCACTCAAACTGAGCTCAATAGATGAGAACCCATTTATCTAGAATAACTAGAAAAAAACTCATAAGCTCCACCTAGTGTCTGATATGCAATTCAACAAGAATCTTACCCGGGTTCTTCAGGCACCATGATGAAAGACGGCCAAAAATATCAAAGAAGTCATGAAGGTACTGTTTGCCTGACTGTGGAATCATTGGCAGCATGGTTATTAAGACTAACACTCCTGTTGTGAGTATTACTACATCTGTATCAGTCTGCAGAGGGGAAAAGTCAAGTGAGAAAGGTGAAGACAATCTGCCAGAAGTAAGATTAGCATCAGCACTACATTTGATGTAGTGATCATTTGATGAGGATCTAAATGAGTGAACCTCATACTAGAAGAGCATTCATTACTAGCTTTGAAACTTTTCCTTAAGGATTTGGAGATAAACTCAAAAGAGACTCAACATAAATAACTCTTAACAGCTCTATGTTAATCAGTCTGAAGTTCTTATCATACACTTCTATAGTTTTTAGGATGAGTTCACATTACATAGTGAATTTCAATTTCTAACTTCCTAGGACTGACTTATTTATGGCATTCAAATGAAAGCATCAAAAGTTGTTTTTTACCAGTAGGTCTTTCCAATGTTATATCAAAACTAGGTTATATATTGTTCTCGTTCTCAGGGTTGGCCTACATATCTTAGATCAGTGAAATCCTAAACTATGTGGTAGTACTTTTTTCCAAGTTACATGGTGGTGGCAAATGTTACCACTCATAACTGAGTCATTCTTCACTAAAGAAAAAAATCAATAAGATCATCTAAGAAGAAACCGATTAAGAAAGACAAAAAAGTAAATCAGGAGAATAAGGCTACCTCTGACAAAATCTATGGTTTTCTTACATCACCAAATCACTCAGAAACGAATACTATTTAACTGAACTCAAAATAAGTGATGTTAAATATTCAAGAAAAATGTTAGAAAACAGGATATCAATTCAAGATTAAGGAATCTAATAATCTCTGTCATACTAACGAGTCCTGAATTACATTTCTAAAATCTGTAACATTTACTCATAAAGTCGTAGATGTAGAGAACTCAGAGATCCAGAGCTCAGAGATAACTTAGTAACAAGTCTTTATTTTACAAATAAGGAAACTGACCATCAGAAAGGTTAAGTGATCTGTCCAAGGTCAATAAGCAATGACAAACCGAGATCCTCTGACTCCAAATCCATGGCTCCTTTTATTGTATCACAATGTCTCATCTAAAGCCTCTAAAGTCTTCTGTTATTACCAAGGCATTAAAATATGTTTTCCCATAGTACTAAGTTATAAAATGCTTTTTTGTGTATATAAAAAGATATGCTGAAATTCATCAAGTCATGCCATTAATAAATTTGAATAAAAATAAAGTGAGGATAATTAACCAAGTTGTGAATATATAGAAAATACTTTAGTAAGGTCTTTTAAACTATTTTATGGCCTAGTCCAACAGAGCACCTAGATAAAATTCATTTTAACAAAAGGGATAAAAAAGATGGGCTAACAAGCCAGTTTTTAAACAACTTAAAGAATATACAGTTTAGAATAAAAACCGCTTTAAGTTATAAACTTTTGAAAAGAGATAATTAATAAGTTTTATTGTACTCAGCTATGAAAATTCAGACATCAAGCATCCACAGTATTCTAAATACCATAAAATTCAATGAGCATAAGACATGTTATACCATATTTGAACAAAATTGCTGAATTTTAAGAAAGTCTAGCTCACAATAAAACTATCTTATTTTTTGCAACATTTTATGGTTTACAAAGTGCTTTCTATGCATTTTTATTTCAACTGAATAGTCTCTTGAGATAAGTAAGGCAGATACTGCTTTATTCAGCTGAAGAAACTGAGGCTTAGAGAGGTGAAGAGATACTATACTAGTAAGAGACCTGAGATGAAGACTGAGGTCTGACTGACTCCAGAAGGCTTTCAACTATGATGCATTACCCACTATAATTATTAACGAGCTCACTGGCTCCAAGCTGTTCAGTATTTCAGAGACTAAGCTCACAGAACAAACCATTCAAACCTCCAGAATGCCTACCTTGAGACACTTAAGCAAAGAAGGCAAGAGCGGCGCTTGAGAGAGCTTATGCTTCCACGGGGGTTGCAGTCTTATGACATGCCCCAGTAAGGAGAGGACGGGTAAACGAGTAGCAGCTTTGCCCACATATTCATTAATTTTGTCCATGAGGTGCTAAAAATGAGAAAGACAAAGTTTACTGCCTATTTCAGATAAGAACTAATACATGCGATACCCTTAGAAAAGGGCTGATTCTTGCTAGTCGTCTTCAAGTGTCTAAATCATTCTAATCTGGTTTTTGATGCAAAAGACAAGAAAGAGAGAGAGAGAGTAAGGTTTAAAAGTATCTTTTCTTTGACCTTAATTTTGGGGACCCATCTCATATTTTAACCCCACACAACCATCATGAATCAAAAGAAACTAAAATGACAAGAATTTAATATTTCTGCAGTAAAAACTGATAAAAGTAGCATGTTACTAGAATCCTTTAGAAAATATTATAAAGTTTTCTCACTCTCCAAATCGCAAAGTTCCAAGTTTTGTAAATACAAAAAAGTTTTTATATTCTACCAACGAAGGAAAGGAGAAACAGGGATTGATAGAGTAGAGCCCTCCTTTATTGTCCTATTCTTTGGCACCAGGTTTAACAAATGATTTTCTTACATAAGACTCTATGCATGCAAAATTATTAAAATCTGAATTTACAAATAGGAAATTTAAGAGATGATTTATTCTTTACAGAAGAATCATAAGATTCCTCCCAATAGTGGTCTTGAGTGCATCCTAAATATGTTTTTGGATAATTTTCTGATGAATTTTTATCAGTTATTTCTGCATGTCGTTGTATTAGTCATATTTTCAGCTATGATAAGCCAAATGTGAAACGTTTTGTGTTCTAAACGTAACTATAACGACTACGACAGCAAACACTTACACAGCACTCACTGTATACTATAAGCCCCGTGCTAAGGCGCTTCAAAATTATTACCCCGTTTGATCCTCACAACGGCCCTGGGAGGTAAGTGCTGTTATAATAATCCCTATTTCACAGATAAGGAAACGGAGGCAAGCACAGGCTAAGTGATTAAGTGGTGAAGTCACTATGTGAAACCAGGGTCACATAGCTGGTAAGGATCAGAGGCTGGATCTGAACTCAGGTCTTCCTGACTCTAGGCCCAGCCTCTATCCACTGTGCTACCTAAAAATTACGTCATTATTTAATAATGTCATCAATATTCTACCAACAAATACCAAGAAGTTACCTTATCATGAGGCTCTTGCAATGTAGTCAGGATGCGCAACACCTGTTGAGAATTGGTTTCCAGGTAATAATCCACCAACGTGTTTACAAGCATAGGACCACGGTCTAAAAAGGAAATATGGCTTTAATATGGCTTTTTTTTCTTACATATCTTAAATATACTTCAATATCTTCTCTTCCCACTAATGTGAAGTAAGTATTTAAGTTTTATGAGTAACTGTGGCAAATTATCATGCAATATTGTGAAATTTATGTTACTTCAATTCAGATCATATAAACCAAACCAATTTCTAGTTTTTTTAAATTCTAAATTGAGCAAGTGCCTAATTGTTTGCCCCCACATAAGCCATGAATTCTGAATTCAGAGAGATTCTAAATTAGGAAGGAGACTTTAGAGATAGGCTATTTTCTCCAGCTTGGTACTAAGACATGAGCCTGGGAAAAAACAAAAAACTATACTATTCACACTAGCTACTTACCAGAATTGAGGTTCTCTTTAAAGACAGTTGTTATGTCATCTAACACACCCAGAGTCGAGGAATCCAGCATGGAGAGGAGTTCGCTAGTATTTGCTTGCTGTGCCATTATCTTATACGTATTTGCTCGTGCTAGTTTTTGTACACACATTAAAATTTCCACAGGTTCTTCATTTGTGCCTCTACCAGACTGAGGAAAAAAGAGAAAACTATTCATGTGATAATGGCACCATTGCCTACTAGCTCCTCATTCCCAAATGACTGATGAAACACAAAACTGGAGCTTATGTGGCACAGGGAAGAGAAAAACTACTGATAATCACTTTTTTACCTGACTCTAGGGTCTTTGCGATTTAATCATGACCAAACACTAGTTCGAGTCAATGAAATAACTAGAAAAGATCATGACTGTTAGTACAGTGAATTACTGATGACAGAAATTTACGGACGTCTAAGGGGTACAGTGGGTAGAGCACTGGGCCTAGGGTCAGGGAGACATCTTCCTGAGTTCAAATCCAGCTAGACACTTACTAGCTGTGGGACCCTAGGCAAGTCACTAACCTGTCTGCCTCAATTTCCTCATTTGTAAAATGAACTAGAGAAGGAAATGGCAAAACACTCCAGTATCTTTGCCAAGAAAACCCAAAAACGGGAGTCACAAAGAGTTTGACACAACTGAAAAATAACTAACACCTGTATGTGGTTCCCTGTTGGTTTTTTGTTGTTTTTTTTTTTACCTCATACTGTACTCCCTTAAACCTTCTTCAGCCATTTCAAAACAAATCTGTTGCTAGCCAAAGGAGGTAAGACAAGAAGATGGAAAAATTTTAATGCTCACAACTTATCAAAAGTAGAACGCATAAAAAACACATATTATAGTCACTACAAACATCTATAATCACGCCTGCCTGCTTTCATCTTTAAAGCTGTCTGTTTGGTACCAATTCCATTTCATATTAAAGGAGTCAGTTGTAATTAACTACAACTAACGTAGTATTCCAATGCAATGATGCTAATTCAAGAATCCAGATTCTTTAAATTCTCAAGCAAAAACCTTGTGGCACTCATTGGTTTGTTCCTCTGAATTAGGAGCTTAGAAGCCAGAAAGTCAATTAAAATACTTAGATGTATTCTTGACTCCAAATCAAAATATGGGAAGAAAACTTAAGTCAACCTGGAAAAATGATCACAAAGCCATGTCACAACTCAGACATTATGTCAGACAATCAATTCTATAAGACGCAATTGCAGAATTGGTTCTAAAAAAGCAATAACTCCAATAGAGTATACAAGACTTACATAACCTCTAGGCCACTCATTTCTATTCTGAAATGTTACACTGGAGACTTGGAAAGATTGCCAAAAAGATTTAATTCAGGAGCCAAGGAAAAATATCTTACTCAAGTCATCTAGAAATTTTTGAAATGGAAACTTATTTCTGCTTTCATCAAAACAAGCATTTGGATAAAGCAGGAAGAGGTCAGCTTTTAATTTTTAAAAATCTACAAACTTAGAAACAAGCTGGGTTGTCCAAGTCAGTTAGTCTTGACTGTAGTAGGCAAGAAAACTGGATGCTTGCCATCTTTGTGTTGGGTTTACTGATGTTTTTCTGTGCTTTAGGACTGAATATATTCAGAAGAACAAAACAGACTGCATTTCCTTTTAATTTCACATAGAAAAAAAGCCTTCAAATCTAATTTAAGAACTATAGAATTACAAAATTAAGTCAATGATAGCAAGTCAATGTGCACCATCAAATCCAGGAACCATAGCACTAACTGGAAAATAATCCTGAGATTTATCCAAAAAAGAAACAACCTCATCACCATAACAACATTAAATCTTGAGGGATCAGCATTTATAGGACTGTCAAAAAATTATCCTAGTCTTCAAATTTTCCAAAGCATAAATTCCTAAATTTATGAATCTATGATTTCAAATACTACAAACATGGATTTACATTACTGAATTCCCCAAACCCTTTTTGAGTTTAGTCCCAATTCTGCATACTCAGTTACTAAGTTAAAAGTAGATCATCTATTGAGCATATCAATAAAGTAAACAAAGACAGCCAATAAAACTTAATTCCAAAATATTTAGAGTATAGTAACCAAGGAAAAAGGTAAACTTTCTGTTTTGCTTTAATAAAAAAAAAAACAACAAACTAGTATAAAAATCAGCTGAATTTTCCTTTGAAATCAAGAGCATACAGTATTTTAAAAAGCTGATGGATAAATGCCCTGATCACACAAGAATCTGAAATTCACAGATAACACAAAAAAGCCTGGGACTTTAAGGGCTCTAAACTTAAAACTTAATGATACAGACTTGAAAGATTTTAAAGCTGAGAGGGACTTTATAGATCACATAATCCAAAGCCTTTATTTCACTAGATGAGGAAAGTGAGATCCAATTTCAGAAGAGACAAAACAGGAAAAGGAAGGTCTTTTGACTCTAAACAGAATGCCCATTCTGTTAAACCCTACAAACAATAATAAATATTCATTTCTATAACAATATTTCCTAACCCTAAAAATCAAGTGCTTTTGATATTGTTTTAATAAACCCCATCATAGCTATAAATATACTGTAGAGATGAGAAAAGAGACAAGTAGCATGTGACTTGATCAACATTTTTACATTATTCATTTAAGAATTCCATGACTGAAGAATACTCAAGTCTAGTACCCAAGTACAATGATACTTACTGGGGGCTCTTAACAACATATAATTAGAGAATCCTAAGATGCTGCTTAGTTCAAAAGAAATTGGTTGGATACCATGAATAACTAAATAGTAAATCAAGAAATGTATATGCGCATGAAATACTCACTTAGATCAATAAACTTCTTTCAGCTATTTGAGAACACCAACTTGGAAGTAGAATACAGGAGAAGTCAAAAGACCTAGTTCTAGGTCAGTAACGTTTTGTGTATCTGAAAGCATCTGAACTCACTATACCAACTGATGAGTGTACAGCAGAGTGCTGTGTTTTTTAGGTATACCCTAAGTAAGCAGTCAAAGTTGCAAGTGACTGATTAACTCAAAAAAATCTGACAACATTACAATATTATTTCTGAACATTTAGCTCATCTAATTACAGCATTCTGTTCAACTCAAGTAGCCGCCATCTACTATATATTCACACTATCTAGGTCCCTTGCACCTAGGTTTAGGTCTTATTTTTAAGTCCTAAATAAAAAGATGTGAAGATCATGTGCATTATCTAACACTGAGCCCCAGTTAACAGTTGTATATATAAAAACAACTAGGATATTTGACTGATCTTCACTGTAGTAACAGTAAAAAACGAAAGTGTTGTTGCCCTATGTATACACTTTGGACTAGGAAAGAAACACCATCCAACTCTTAAGAAAAGGAAGGTAAAGTAAAAAAGTAGGATAAAAGTTCTGCTTAAGTGGGGTATTTAAACCAGTTATAAGAAGACAAACACTCAGCTCCTATGGTTGTCTGTCAAGTTTTTTATATCACTTAATTACTTCCAAAATGGTCCTTTTTCTTCCTGAGACATCAACAACTGGGTTAAAAAGTAGTCAAGTATATGTAACAGAGCTTCCTAGTCACAGAAACCTTCTAATGAGGAAATGATTTTTAAATAAATTTTAAGGAAACGAGACATTGTAAAGTGCTTTGTAAATTTTAAAGCACTATTTTTAATATATCCTCTTTGCAAACCTTAAAGCACTATATAAAGTTAGCTACTAGCTATTATTATTTTAAATATATTTTCTTCTATCTCATTCTCAAGGCACTCTTTAACAAGCTTTCCTTAACAGTGCTCTCCATTACAACCATTTTATACTTTTATAACACCCACTTGTATGAACTCTCCATTTGCTACCATGTAATGCACTTCACTATGTACTTTTCTTTGTATATGTATATATATATATATATATAGATATAGATATAGATATAGATAGATATAGATATATACAGATATAGATATCTTGTTTACCTATTCAGATTGTAAACCAAAAGAGAGAAACTGTATCTTTTATAAACCTGTCCTTGGTATCTAACACAATTTATATACATAGTTGGTATCCAAATACTGAATTTGTTATTGAATTTACTTTTTTTGTGCTTTTTCATTGATTTTTAAAAAATCTGATTTTTCCCATCCCAAAAGAATTAAAGCTTTGGGGCCAAATATTCTTTGTGAATCAAATGGAAAACTAGTGTGAGTTTTGTTAGCTCCATGTCACCTTGTTGAATCTTCCTACTAACATTCTTAATACTTCAAATCCTTTTGATTTTGTCGTTGTGAGCTCTCCCTTTACTGACTCAGACTTCAGATTCTCTACAACCAGAGAATAAAGATTTCAGGAATTTCCTTGGCTGAAAAATTCAACATTGAGGCTCATACGCATCCATCTCAACTAGTAGAAAATGCCCTTTTCTGAAGCACAGAAAAATAAGAGACTTGAAAATGGAAATGACAAAACTCAGAGATGCTTCTTTGTCTGACAAAAAGGAAAAGCTTTCATCTATTTTCGCAGGAGGCAGCTAGGAGGATAGGGCGCCAGGCCTGGAGTCTTCCTGAGTTCAAATCTGGCTACAGACACTTACTAGCCTGTGTGATCCTAGGCAAGTCACTTAACCTATGTTTGTCTCAGTTTTCTCATTCACAAAATGAGCAGGAGAAGGAAATGGCAAACTACTCCAGAATCTTTCTCAAGAAAACCCCAAATGGGGTAATGATGAGTTAGAGACAACTGCAAATGATTAAACAACAACACATCACAAATTTAAAGCTGGAAGAGACCTCAAAAGCCCTCTAGTCCAACCTCTTTATTTTATAGATGAGAAAACTGAAGTCTAGAAAGGTCTAACAAGTACTGAGAGATGGAATTTGAACCCTTGTCCTCTGACTTAAAATCCAGTGTTCTTTTTGCTGTACCACAGTGCTTTTCTTGGTCTATAATCAACAAAATTCACATAAAGAGCAGAAATTACTAACGTAAAAATATTGGGTTTATTATCTCACAGGTTTGTCACGATCCACCTGAGCTTACTTACATGAAAGTAATAAATTTCACAACATTAACACTACTGGATGATGTATATTAGCCAATTACCAATATAAATATTCATATATGAGACACAATTTCATTCTCAACTCCTCAAAATATATACACACTGTTCTGCTACAGATGACAATTCCTGTAATGCTCAGCAGAATAACAGGTCAAATATAACATCATTAAACCTATTCTTACCTCTACAAAAGTAATGTCTAAAATATAAAACATACTCCTCCTCAGTGGGGGAACTGAGTCAAACTGACATTAAGCATTTTGTCCCAAATAAGAATGACAAACCACAAGAGATTTATGCTCTACCTGTTCTATGGACAACAGGTACTTCAGTTTCCAGTTCTGCCAACCTGGTGTCTTTCATGATCTCTAAAAGGAAACAAAAAAACGACAAAAAACACAAATAAGTAAAAATGCTAATCTTATAATAAAATATGCTCACAGAATATTAGAGTTGGAAGAATATTAGAGTTAGAAGTCATCTACTCGAATAAATCTAACCTTTCTTCCAGGTGACAGCCTTCTAAATAGTGGAAACCAGTTATTGTACCCACCCTACTTGCCCCCAGTTCCTCTTGTCCAGGCTAATTACCTGCAACCATTCATTACCTATGTTTTCCAGACCTTTCAAGGCTCTGGTGATCCTTCTTTGGACAAGATTTAGACCTTCATAAAATGTGACTGCCTAAATTGTTCACAATGCTCAAAATATTGTCTTACCAGTGTGGAGTATAGTAGGACCTATGTTTCCTTTGATAGAGATTTTATTCCTACTAGTGTAGCCTAGGATTACATTAGCTTTTTGTTCTATAATGTCACATTGCTGACTTAGTTCTCTCCCTCCTCCTCTCCCACATCTCACCACTTACCCAATGAGTATAAGCCCTGAAGGGCTCTCACTTCTGAGGTCTGCCACAGTGAAGACTGAGGACTTTGACTGGGGTACTATACCCACCAGACTGTAATGCAGGTATCCTAAGACAAGTTCAGGGAGGACAGAAATAGCCTATGAAGCAGAAGGGCAAAAGCTTACATGGTGCATATTTATTTTTCAAACCACTGAAAGCAGGGTTCTATGACAGATATTCTATATTTACCTAAGTAATTAAGCCCTGAAGAGCAGTAGGTTGGAAGCAACTAACTTATTAAAAAATAGCCAATCTTGATCAAAACTAAACTGTCTGCAGATCTTTAACCATTTTAAACCTACTGATTCAGTTGATAGGAAAGATTGTTGAACATCAAAGTTGAACAGACATTTTCTAGTAATCAAAATAACAATTCTCCTTTACTAGATGATATATGTAAATTATGCTACAATGTTATGAAGCAGGCCCATTTCAGTAAGGTAGACAAACATTCAGGGAGAAGCAGCTTCCATCCCAGGTCACCCAACCAAGTAGGTAACTCGGATTAGCATACAAGACCTTATGTCTATAAGAAGTTTAGTAAATTGCTTAGTCTACTTCAGTGAGTCATATAGACTCCTTACTTATATTAATCCCAATCTATATTAACAACCTAAAAAAAAAATAGGAAGAGAATGATAAAATTGTGGTCATTTATGTACCACACCCAAATCTTTTCCAGTTTTGTCTCCTACAATCCTATCCATGTCTCCTCCTAAAGACTTCCAACTGGACTATTCACCACTATCAATTCATCCTGCCCTTCCCTGGCTCTGTTAACATGATTTCCTCTACCTAAAAATGTCCTCTACATCCCAACTTCTACCTACCTTTCAAGGCCTAGCTCAAATGCCATCTCTACCATGAAGCTTTTCTTGATTTTTTTTCCCCTCCAGCAATCTCTTCTCCCTCTTAATTTCTATATCCCTCCTCTTATTGCACTTACTATATACATTCACATTATACTTTATAATCACTGCCTTATTCTCATCTACAAGACTAAGTTTCAAAAGTCAAGGATGTTGACAAGCTTTGAATTCCTCATAAGTAACAGTGCCTTGCATATAGTAAGCACTCAGTTTGTTGAATTGGTGAATTACAGAACAATAAAACAACTATTTCAGGAATTCTTAAATTTTTATGTCACAGGCCCCTTTGGAAGTTTGGTGAAGCCTCTCAGAATGCTTTTAAATGCATAAGAGAAAATATACAGAATTATAAAGAAAGCCAATTATAATGAAATAGTTATAAATATTAAGAAAAAGTTCACAAACCCCCAGGTTAAGAAGCCCTGAACTCTTTATTGAGTGCCTAATACTCAATATTAGGCAAGGTACTGAAGTAAGTCTTAGGAGATTAAAAAAAAGACCCCAATATATTGTCTATACCATCAGAAGCTGGTGCTTTAGTTACAGAGAAAGACAACTATATTATAATTTACAATGTGAAGCTATAAGAGAGATGTCAGTAAAGTACCATAGGAGGTGGGAATGGATTGGGGAAGAGTAACAAGTTCTCTAGTTTCAAAGCTTCCTATGAGTTTCATTTCTGGGGTTCATGAGTGGATAGTTTTCATATCTGAATACAGAGTAGCTATGAATTCTAAGGTAATAGCTGTTTATTCATATATGACCTAAGTATAATCTTTTTTGGGGGGTAGGAGGGCAGAGGAAGAATGGGTTTTCCTATTTAGTGTAGGTTGGAAGTACAGCTCACAACTCTAAGCTCAAGTGAGTTTACCTCAGCCTCCCCTAGCACCAGGGATTATAGGCATGTACCACCACACCTGTCTAGTAATATGAACTTGTAAAGTCTTTTTCCTGCTTCCTTACTTAGGAGAAGATATTTTTCAACTGCAAGACTTAAGTAAACTATGAATTTTGAATCTATCAGTCATCATTTGCACTTCAAAAAAGGATCTAAAATGCCTTAAAAAAGTGTTTTATGTGGAAATACTGCCATGAAGCTCTTAGAATTCAGGAAAGAAAGTTTCATATGTTCCCTAGAAAGAACTACTTTGTTAACAGTACCTAGAAAATCATTATGAGGTAGTTTGGGAATAATTTTACAAATTAAAATGCAAGTAATAGATATGAACTTTACTCTTCCTCAAAACCTTGCTTCTTCCTTTCTTGCCAAATAGAAATATAAAAGAGCAACTCACTAGACGAAATGGGTTAAACTGATACAATGGAAAGGAATGTAAAGTTACCCTATTATGTTAGTACTTCTATTAAGGCCAAGGCAAATTTGGATATACTATGGCAATCAGTGTGTTGCCATTTGTATAAAGTTCTCTCATATTTTTCTTTAAAAGGAATGCAAAAGCTTAAGCTTTCACTTGCCCTGATTATATTCCTAAAGATAACAAGCGTCTTGAACAGCACTGAATGATCCAGGAAGAAGAAAAGGAAAAGAGAACACACGGCTTGCCAGAGAGTAAAGCAGCTGCTAGTTAAACCTGCCAAAGTTTGTGGTCATGTGTTAAGTTGTCTCTTCAGATGCAGTACCTTCCAAGGTCACATTAACAGGGGCAGTAGAGAGCTCCCACTTCCCAGTTTCTAGGTTCAAAAGCATACACTGCCATTTTGGCCCAGTAATCAAATAGTTTTGCTCCCTGTATCATAATCTCAAGAAACATACTTCAGTCAATTGTCTCAAGGGGCAGAAATTCAACAGTTCTGGCCATAGTTTTACTCAGCATTGTCACATTCTGACAATCTGCTAGCACCCAAAAAGCTTCACCTCTTCCTTTTTATCTCCCCCTCTTCTCCCCCGCAACAACATACACACACATAATACACACAAGTATTGGACAGATGACTACTTTATGAAGTTGTAAAGCTATTTAGCATTTTGTCCCCTGAGTCAGACATAATAAATTCTGCAAATCTTATGGGATGTCCACAGAATCAGAAACCTAACTTGTTATCTCATCAGTATGTTGAACATATACTAGAAGTGGCAAGGTTAATGACCATTAAAGAAAAAAGGTTGAAAGTAAGGTACTGGAAACATTAAGGTAAATACATGTTTTTAGGTTTAGGCAACGAAGAAACTCGGTATTGTATAATCTTGAAGAGTAATCACGCAACATTCAAATATACCAAAAATGGATTGGTTTCTATCATCAGTGTACTGTAAAGTATGACAATTACTTAGAAATTGTGAAACAGATCCTATTTTCAAAAGGCAGATACTCAAGTTCTTCACCCTTAAAAATATGATTTAAGTGGCATTTTGTTTAAAAATCAGGAGCATAACCAAAAATTTAATTGCCTGGGAAGAGTGAATAAATCTTTTAGCCTAGGGGCTTAAACAAAATGGTTTACAGTCTTTGTGGTCCATAGGGCCATCTTTAAAAGAAAGCTGCCAGCTACAAATCAACTGGGGACTTTCTAGTCTGCAAGCCATTCATGAAATTAATTTATGTTTATTAGAGCTTGCCAATTTAAAAATGATAGTAATATATCTAAAAGTTATTACTAAAAAGATGCATTAAGGGTACAAAGTATACTGGCTTCTTTAATCTACAGTATTAGAAATATTTACTTCTAAAAATGTCTCTAATAATTTAACATGGATACACTTCTCCATCTTTACAATTATACTGTGTAAACAGGTAAAGTCAAAGCAAGCAGTAATGGATTATCACAGTATTCCTGAACACTTTACTTTCCCTAAATCTATTGCTACTTGTCTTACATCTTCTCCCATATCAGATCTGACACAATGAACATCCCAAATGTACCTTGCTGCTCAAACCCAAGATTGTTATTAAGCCATCATTCTATTTGCTTTGTAAGACCCTTACCAATAAGCTTGAATAACTATCATGCCTGGCATGTATCCAAGTTATGTCTTTAAGAGGACAATGTGGAAGTGCAATGTTGAATGCCCTCTTCACTCTTCTGACACAGAAGCACTCTTTACTTTATGACTCCCTCTTCTGCCCTTTATTGACACTGAGGCCCCTACACAACAAAAGACAGGATTACATGAGAAAGGGACATGGTTTTGTGAACTTTTTTTGACAATTAAAAATGACTACTAACTTAATAGTACTTAGATTCTAGAGATTTAGGAAGGTAAATTTGTCACTTATTTTATTACCTGAAATAACCAACAGATGTTAAAACTAACAGAGAAACTGGTGATTATAAACATTGTTTATGATTAGGCCTGTTTTCAGATCAATTCAAATGGAAGCCTCTATATTTGTTCATTTTTGCCCTTATGCCCTTTAATATGAAATGAAAGTCCTATCTGTCCAGGCAAGCCATTTGGGCTACATTTTGGCTCATTCTGGAAACTTGATTTTAGGAAAGTCATTGATAAGCTACAAAATAACCAGAATGATGAGGAAACTCAAAACCACACATAACCATATGAGGATCTGCTAAAAAAAAAAAAAGAGATGTTTTGCCTAAAAGATTTAGGGATAAGGTGATTTCTTTTTTCAAGTATTTGAAAAGCTATTTAAAAAAAAAAAGTGTGGGTCCATTTCTTTTGCTTGGTCTCAGAAGTCAGAACTATGACCCAGAAGTAAGGAGAAGGGGAGAAGTCACAGGAAGGTGGATTCTTTTTGATAAGGGATTAATTTCCTAAGAATTAGAGATGGGATGCCTTAGTAAGGAACAGTCTCTATCACGTAAGGTATATAAGCAAAAGCATAGCTACTCAGAAATCTAAGGATGATGAGATGACTTCCGATGACTCTCCTAATTCAGATTTAGGAAAACTGCACTGTATTAATTTATGAATACTTAAGTATGGAAAAGGAAATGCTATACTATTTGAGTATAACCATACTTCTAATTCCAACGAAAAAACAACCAGTCCCTTAAAAGATAAACACTACAAAATAACACACTAAAGAAAGGACTATTAGGAATTCATAAATCAGTAAGAAAATAAAGTTAAGCAATAAGATTTTACAGAGGTTCAGAGCAGTGAATTTTTTCTAGGCTACTAAATGTATAAAAAATATCACCAAGAAGTCTAGTTGTTTAGATATAACAAAGTCATTAGCATTTTGAGGTGGCAAGTTAGAATCAGGGACTCCTTCAAGCCAAGAAGTCAAGAAGCATTTATTAAGCACTTACTGTCATGCAATGTACTAAGTGTTGAGGATATAAAAGCAAAACAGTTTCTGCTGTCAAGGAGCTCACATTCTAATGGGGAAGACAATTTACAAATAACTATGTACATACAAGAAATAGGGTAAATTGGAAGTGATCTCAAAGAAAAGACACTGGACTGGGAGGTGACCAGGAAAGGCTTCTTAAAGAAGGTAGTATTGAAAGGAGTTAGTGAAACCAGGAGATGAAGAGGAAGAGTATATTAGGCATGAGGAAGAGCAAGTGAAAAGGCAAAGAGGGGGTCAGGAGATGGAATGTTGAGGTTGAGGAACAGTAAGAAAACCAACCTCAGAAAAAATTAAAATCACAGAACCTTGGACCTCTTTGTTGGACTAAAAATAATTTGGCCCAACAGTCTTACTTTAAAGATGAGGCCAGGAAAAGTTAGGTGATTCAACAAGTACACATAGCTAATAGACTTCAAGGAAAAATTTATTTATTTCATTCTAAGGTTTCCAGTATGCCAGTGGACTGACTCTTTGAGGGTACATAGGAACTTAAGATAATACTGTAAGAATATGAAAAGCTTTAGTCCATTGTGGCAAGGTAATAAAAGTGTACATTTGCACCTTGGCAGTTTCCTAGAAGAGTCTGAAAGTGCTAGGTTCCCTCCAGCACCAAGTTTAATGTAAGTTAAAAAAAGAAACACCTCATGCACAGTACTCTTCATGCCATAGTCACTTATTAAATGCTGAATGAATGAAAATCAAGCTAAAATTTCTTAAGTATCTATATCCAAGTGCTATATTATAAAGATTAATCTAAATAAAAGGCAAATACAAACCCCAAGTCATAAAACTGCTACTGTAGGCATACTGGATGGCTGTTAAGTTATTCATTTGCCCTGATATACTGATGAAATTGTGCAGTTTCACTGCATAAATGAGACACTTAAGAATCAGGATCTTTCCTAGTAATGTGCTGTATAACCACACCACCATACATATCAGAACTCTGTTTTGATATGTCAGTGAAAGTGCAATGATTAGACAGTTTATAGGTTCTCAGCTCTAGAATGAACAGGTTAAGGAAGCTGACAAAGGCATTCTAACTAAGAGTTTAAAAACATACCAGGTGCTTCATGCCACCAAGATATGCATGAAGCAAGAAAAGCTGACATCATCTGCCTTCTTAGAAATCGCAAACTGTAGTGGTTTTGTGTTTTGGATAAGATATTAACTTTAGTAAGTAAGGAGAAGGTGGTATTTTCCATTTATATCTACTATAAATACCCTTTAAGCTTACACCAGGTGGTTATAAGAAGATTCTGTAGCTCCCCAGGGCAATAGCAAAGAATATGTTTCAGTGTTGAGTAGTCTCATTTGCCTGATGCATGACTGTTAAAAGTATATTTCCCTACACAGCCCCAAATCAGTTTATACATTTGCATATTCAGGGTTTATTTAGGGATGTTCAATTTAAGGATCACAGGTGTTCATTGCATAAATCAAGAGTTCTCTGAAGACTGAGTTTAATACTGCCTCCTCAAGTTTACAATTCCATTTGGCCAGAATGTATTTGAATTTGGAAGATGACAAGTTCATCCCAAGATTACAAAAACCAAAACATCTCAGATTAAAATTCTTCATATAGTAGCAAATATACATATATATGTATGTATATATATTTATATATACATATATGTAATATATATGTTTGGGGTACCTATATATAGAACTGAAATAATCTAGCATAAATACACCTTACTGCATTAAGTTTTTTATACTTTAAGTCAACAAACATTCATAAAGTGCCTATGACCTGCTAGGCAACAAGAATACAAGGAAGAAAAAGGACAATCCCTACTCTTACAACTTACCAGAAGGGACCCAATTTGTACACAAACAAGTAGAATGCAAGATATGGTAAGAGAGGGCAAAGGAGGCCTATTAAAAAGGTCCTGAATATTTTTAACACAATACACACTTACATAATACAATGTTTATGATATTAGCCTTTTAGGCTTTTGGTGGAGGAGTAGCTTATTTCTCCTTTTAACACTGAAGAACCCCCCCCCCCAAAAGCAATCCAAAATATTAACTCCATCTCTTCTGAATGACAAAAACGGGAATCTGGACATGAGCGAATGAATGAGCTAGATTTAGGAAACCCAGTAAAGGCTTCAGAACTAGAAAAACACAAGATTCACTGATACCCAAGTAAAATTCTTTATCACCGCATGCCAAGAAAATGCTTTTAATAAAGCAGCCACCTCCAGACAGAGGTCTCTTCACCCTGTGCTCCCTTAAATGAATGAACGGGTGACCTGGAGTTGGTTCCAAATCACTGCAAATGGCATTTTAAGTATTACTTGTGCTGACAGTTACCTTAACGTCATCAACAATTAACGGGCAAAACCCCCTTCTCCCTCGGGCCTCAGTTTCCTCATTTGACAAATGGGGGGCTTAGCCTCGCGATCTCTAAGGTCTTTTCCAGCTTTAAACCCTGTGGATGCGCCGAAGCTCTCCCCAGCGCAAAGCACTCAAGTCAGAGACCTCTCTCCCGAGGCAGGGTGGGAGGAGGAAGGGAGGAAAGGAGGCTCAAGTAAGTGCCACAGGACACTTCGCCTCCCTCCATTCATTCTCTCCGACCCTTCCAGGAGGGTCCCCGCTTCTTTCCCCTCGCCACCCCTTAGCCAGCCAGGCGTCCTGATCCCCTCAGAGAGGCTCCAAGTGTATCCCACCCTGGGGGAAACCGTCACCCCGGAAAGTGAGGGAGAGGGGGAGGGCCCATCCTCTCGGGGCTCCCCTCGGCACCGGGGCCTGGGGGGGGGGGGGAAGGGGCCTGGGGTCAGGCGCGGTCTGAGGGGAGATCCGGGGGGCCCGCCCCCCTCTTCCCAAGAGAGCTGCCAGTCCCCGCAGGGCCCGGCCCCCAAAGAGAAAAAGAAAGAAAAGAGGGAGGGGGCCGCCAAGGGAGCCCCCCTCCTCCTGCCAGGACCCTCCTAGACAAGCCCTCCAGAGCGCGGGCCACCCCCAGGATCCCCGGTGAGAAGGAGAAGAGCGACACCCTTATACTCACCCACCGCCTCCTCCCCCTCGGCTGTTTACCTCTCACAGCTCCTCCAGCCTACAGGGCGCCGCCATCTTGGACGTACAGCGCCCCCCTCCCCCTCCCCTCCCTCGGCCGCTCGCGGCCAAAGCCTCTGGAGACTTCCGCCACGGAAAAGAGTCCCCGCGGACACCCCCCCCCCCAAGTCAGTTACCAAGGACATCCTCTGGTCGTTAGACCTCTCACAAGAGATGAAAAATGCCCCTCTGTGGAATGGGAATGTGTCTGAGGGAACTAAAGAACGATCATAAAGTGTGCTTGTTGAGCGGGGGGGGGGGGGGGGGGGGAGGGAGGAAGGGGGAGGGGGCGGGAACTGGCGGAAGGATCGAGAGAGAAGGCCACGGCAAAGTCTTGTGACTTTGAAGGCGGCAGAAAGAAGCGCCGGCTCCGCGGGAGGAGCCACGAGAAATGGGGCGGGGGAGGGGGAGTGGCGTCACGTGACTTATTCTTTCGGAGGGGGGGGCGCTGCTAAGGAGGGATAAACAAGTTCGTTCTGTCCGGGTGTGGTTTGAGCCCAGGGTTCCTATTTTCTACCGTTCTGCTTGGTTTTTTCCCGTCCTCCTGCGTCCCGCAAAGCCGTTGGATGTAGGGCTGGAAGGGAGCTGGGGAGTACCTGTTGAGACCCCGTTCCCAACGGGATGGAGGGACCGGGGTCACAGGCCTGACCGAACCTCGCCTGCCGCCTTCGAAGCCATTGACAGCCGCGATTCCCTCTAGTTTGTCCGGTAGCCCCTAAAATGGAGCGTTGTTTTAGTGAAGAGGAAAGAAAGCTATACATGCGCAGAGATTGGAACCCCAAACCCTTTGTTGAGTGGTCAGGCTTGTCGGCCCTGCCCCACACCCAGTTAATCAGTGTCTAATCGCTGCGGACTCGTGGCCCGTGGTTTATGGACTGGGTCGGATGTGTTTAACCAAACGCCCTGTGGACATCGCCTGTTGGCATCTCAAACTCAACGTGTCCAAAACAGCTCCTCTTTCTCAGAAAAACTTGCCTTTCTTTCAAAACTTTCCCTGTTATGGTTGAAGGCACCAGCATTCACCTAAGTGATGCAGGTTTGCAATCTCGGTGTCCTCCTCTCACTCACCACATGTATGCAGTCTTGTCCTTTCTGCCTTCAAAACATCCCTTTCTCTCTGTTCATGGAGCCGCCATCTTGGTAGAGGCCCTCCTCCCCTTACAACTGGACTGTTGAAATAGCTTTCTGGTCGATTTCCCTGCCTCAGCAGACACTCTTCTCGCCCCAGTCTATGCCAAGGCGACCTTCCTGAAACTTGTTACTCAGTAAAATCCAATAGTTCTCTTTTACCTCCAGCATCAAATATAAGGTCTTTAATTTGGTATTTAAAGCCCTTCACAATCTGAACCCTTCCTCACTTTCTCATCTTCTAGCACTTTTGCTGGACACTTCCCATAGGACGTTTTCTGGCTCCCAAGCCTTCTCAGGCTCTTCCCCATGCTAGAAGGTTCCCCTTCCTCACCCTTACCTCCTGGCTTTCCTGGCTTCCTTCAAGCTTTGGTTTAACTCCCACCTTTGTGCAGAAGAACTTTCTTTCTCAGTCCAACCTTCCCTGTGCTAGTGTCTTCCCTCTGTCAATAACTTTCAAATATACAGGTAATATATATGATATATGAGGACCTTATCTAGACATAATAAGGTCATAGAAAGAGAGAGCAAGACGGACAGATACAGTTATTTACAGGTTATCTCCTGATTAGAATATAAACTCCTTGAGGGCCAGAATCTTTTCCCCTTTCTTTGTTTCCTCAGTGCTTACTTACAGACAGTGTCTGGCATATATTAAGTGCTTGTTGATTGACTGAAGGCATTCCTCCACTAAAGTGTACACTTGGTTTTGTTTGGACATTTATTTTGGAGATTAGGAAGAGATGAAGAAGGTAGGATTTGAGGCGGGGTGACAAGAAAAACCTGTGGATTTTTAAAGCACTTCACCAAAGGAGTCTTGCTATAAGGATACTACATACATACAAATATTTGCCCTTTGTTGAAGGAAGAAAGAGGGAAGCCTGGCTGTGAGCCCCTTGGAAATTTGCATAGCTTACTTTGTAAAGATACATTTACCTTTCCCTTCCCTTGATCACAATTTGTGACTGTGAAATCAGTTATTTGTTCTACAATTATTTATCGTACATCTGCTATATAAGCCCAGAATTGTGCTAAGTATTGAAGACACAACTAAAGCCCAAATTCCTCAGTCAGTTAAGCACTCTTAACCATCAGTAATACAAAAAACCCCACAAAAACCAAAAACTCCAAGGCTCTTGAAATCAGGGACTCTTTTTTTGTTCTTTTTATCACAGTTCCTAGCATATAGTAGATCTTTAATACTTGAATATAGAATCAGAGGCGTTCTTGTAAGTATATGAAACCTATAATAGGAGTAAAACTGCCATTTTCAAATTTGCTTCTTCTCATTACCACCAGGGATATGAAAAATGGCCATTCCCACACCTGATGCTTGTTTGGAGCCAATTCAGCATTTATTAAGGACCTACTATGTGCAAGGCACTATCCTGGGGAAGAGTTGAGGGAGAAGATGAAACTCAAATAGCTTATAGTCTAGTAAGGGAATGTTATACAAATTAGAATATAATAGATACAAAGGACAGATTAGAATATGATAAGCATAACACATTAAGCACCTACTATATGCAATATATATATATATATATATATATATATATATATATATATATATATATATACTGGATATGTACTGGATATGCAACATATATACATATTACATATACATACATACATATATATATATATATATATGTACACTAGATATATAAAGATAAAAATAAAACAGGCCTTGTCATCAATTAGCTTCTACTATGGAAGATGAAACACATACACAAATAGCTGTGTAATTTCAAAAGAGGCATATTAGTTGAGCTAGTGAAAGTCGATGAGATCATCGAGGAAGAGATTATATAGCAAGAAAGAGAAAAAACAAAGGACAAAGCCTGGGGGAATAACTATACTTGTTGTCCTTGTTTGTCCTTCTTTCTTGAAGAGGACCTTGACATCAGAAATATTATGCCACAACTTGCAAGTGAATTAGATTTAAGTGAGGGAGGGCTGTGCAAAGTCACCAGCCTCACTTTTTCCTCCACAGCCATCTGGGTTCAGGGTAGATATAGATCAGGATGACTGGAGAGAACCCAGAATGCAGTAGGAGACCTTGGCCTTGAATGTCCAGGGATGACTGAACAACAATTGTTTAATTGTATTGCCATTCTTCTTTGTTCATCTTTCAGTTTGGTTGGTTTTTATTTTCTTGTGTTTTACAGTCATTTACCTTCTCTTTGATGTTTCTAGTGTTTGCTTGTTTATAGATCCCAGTTTTCTTCAAGTTTCTCACTCCACCATCTTGATTACTACTCTTTAACCCAGGTTCCTAAAGTCGATGCAAACAGAGCAAACAGGCAGAGTTCCTGCCTGTCCTTTTGGGTTAGGAAGGTGTCAAATATTGGCCTAGTAATAGATTATGAGTCTGCCTTGTTTAACAGAATGGCCAGAAAGACTCATCCTAAGAAGGCTGATCAAAGGACAGGTGAGGTGGTAAAGGGGAGGGAGGATAGAATGACAGTACCGAATGCAGAACACCATTTCCCTTCTAAAGGCTTGGAAGGGTTTCTGTAATGTTGAGGGAGTATCCAAAACAATGGAATCATGGGTCTTTTGCGGTAGTTAAGGATTCATTGTTAATAAAATTATTTTTCATTGAGGGAGACCTTTAAAGAAGAAAGGGGAAAAATAATTTACTCCTGAATATTGAATTATACTTAGTGAGAGAGAGGAATCTGAAAAAGAATGGCCAGATATGTAGAAAGAGAATTAAGGGAGTGAAAGAGAGGAGAAGACAGTTTACAGGAGGAGGAACTAATCAATGATATCAAAAGCTCTCCAGTCTTTTGATACCTTACTCCCTTCCATGTACTACTCTTCAATCTAGGAAATCTGACCTCCTTGCTAGTCCTGTAACACCAGGTTCCATCTGCCTGGAATATGCTCACTTCTCTTCACCTCAACTTCACTTCCTTCGGGTCAAAACAAAAATCCCACCTTCTGAAAGAAATTTTTCCTATTCCTTAGTGTTAGTGCCTTCCCTCTAAGATTATCTCCAGATTATCCTTGTATATCTTATTTGCACACCTAAATGAGAGCAGGGAAAGTTTTTACTTTTCTTAGCACAGTGCCTGACACATAGTAGGTACTTAATAAATGTTCTCTCATACTGCAGAAAGGTCAAGAAAAATAAGAACTAAGGACAGAGCATAGAGATCACTGGTGAGCTTGGAAAGATTTAAATTTAATTATAGGCCCAAAAACCAGATTGCAAAGGACTGAGAATTGAGAGGTGAGAAAATGGAGGCAATAAGTGCAGACAACCTTTTCAAGGAATTTTACTGTGAAAGAGAAGAGATATAGACAATACCTGGGCAGAATGTTAGGGTCAAATGAAGTGTTTTTAAGGAGCCAGACAGTGGCTGTGTTCACTTGTTTTTCAGTCATGTCTGATTCTTGGCGACCCATTTGGGGTTTTCTTGGCAAAGATCCTGGAGTGGTTTGCCATTTCCTGCTCCAGATCATGTTACAGATGAGGAAGATGAGACAAACAGGGTTAAGTGACTTCCCCAGGAGCATACAACTAGTATGCCTGAGGCCAGATTTGAACTCAAGAATATGAATCTTCCTGATTCCAGACCTAGCACTCTATCCACTGGGCCACCTAGCTGCCCTTAGCTACCTAACCAGTGGATAAAAAATGATAATCCCATAAGCTATATTGATGCTAACTGAAAGTGGCGGGTTTAAAGACAAAGCTGATAAATAATTCTAAGCTGGTCTCAATGTCTAATTTACATATCCTTGCTGGACCTGTGATTAGATTTCCTCCCAGGTCACTTAGTAATCATAAAAGCTAATATTTATATTTTGCTCTTTGTATGGGATTTACATAGCCTTTAGGTGTCTAAGGCAAGATTTGAACTCAGATCTTTCCGAAACCAGATCTAACATTCTAGTCATTATACCACACAGAATACATCAGCACTTGCAAGGGGAACATGAGAATCCAAAGTTATCTTGTACAAAGAATATTTGAGGATATTAAGAATTTCTAGCCTAAAGAAAAGAAGATTTAGGAAATGGATTGATTACCGCCTTCAAACATCACATAGGCAATTGTATAGGATCATAGATCTAGAGATAGAAGGGACCTCAAAAGCCATCGGCCAAAATGAGGACCAACATACTCATTTTACAGATGAGAAAATTGAGCGCCAAGGAGATAAAATAACTTGTCCAAGGTCCCATGAGTAGTAAATTGTCAGATGCAGATTCTGAACCTAGGTCTTCCTTTTCTTTAATCTGTGTTATTTCCAAGTACCAGATAGAATAGACTTGGTCTGGGCAGCTCCAGAGGACAGAAATAGGACTACAAATGGAAGTTACAAGGAGAAAGACTTCAATACAATATAAAGAGAAACTAACAGCTAGAATTATTTGACAGTAGAATTGACTACCTCAAAAGATGGTGAGTTTCCTGTCATGAAAAGTATTTGAAAAGAAACTAGATGACCTACCATCTTTTAGGAATGCCTCAGAAAAGAATTCTGTATTAGGTAGAAGAATGAATGGATAAAGAAACCCACTTATTAAGAGTTTACTACATGCCAAGAACTTTGCTGGAGATAAAAATTCCCGAAATGATATGATCCCTCAAGAAGTTTCCTTTCTAATAGAGGGAAAATGCTTATAGGGGAGTGATAGTAAGAGGGGGGTATTTTGATTTGAGAATTCAAAGTGTACCTATAAGAAAGTTGACTGACAAATCCTTTCCATGGTCTATGATGTTTGTAATACCACTTAACATATTGACTGCCCATAATAGATGCTATATAAATGATTATTCCCCTTCCTGTTCCTCCTTTCAATAGCAATATTGATTTTATTTCAGTTCCCAGGGAAGAGGTAAAAACAGTGGCTCACGTTCTCCCAAACTGAATGACCTCTGAGGTTCTTCCCAACTCTGAGATTCTATAATCCTAAGGAACGATTGTCAAAATTCACTATATTTCTTAGAGAAAAGATAATTGTTGTCATGATAAATATATACCACCAGGGGGCCCTGAAAACTTTCAGGAAGAAAAGCAACAAAATCTATGACTACGTAAGATATTTACCCCTTTAGTTTGTGAACAGATTGGTTGACGAAAGGGATAGAAAATGAACATTTGTTTAAGGAAAACAGACCATGCAGCACACCTATTCAATAAACTTCAGTGGCATCTTATTACCTTTAGGATCAGTCCCTAAGTTTGAGACATTTAAAATTCTTCACCACTCTTATTTCCTGTCTTTTCCTTCTTATATATTACTCTTCTATGAACTCTACAATCCACCATACTGGCTTACACTAACATGCATGTTTCTCACACACTACATTCCATCTCCCGTCTCTGTGTCTTTTCATCAGCTATCTCCTACCCCGTGAACTCTCTCTCCTAATCTCCACTTTTTAGAATCCTTAGCTTCCTTTAACACTCAACCCCACTTCTTTCTCCTCTGTGTAATTATTTATGTACATGATATCTCCCCTGTTAGAATGTAAGATCCTTGAGGTTAGGGATTGCTTTTCTTTGCATCTCCAATGCTAAGTACAATGCCTGTGTAACAGTTTAATGAGTGTTTGTTGATTGAGTACTATTCTTCCAGTCACTCAGATTCAAAATCTTAGTCATTCTAGAAATGTTCTCATTTTATTTCTTCCTTTCTTTTGGTGTAAATCTGTGACAAGTGGGGTAACTTCTCAGTCCAGAAATTCCCTCCACTCATATAGATATTGTTTGTAGTTTAGTCTTACAGTAGCCTACAGCACTGAGAAGTTAAGGGATGGATGGCCAGAATATGTGTCAGAGGCGATCTGATTCAAAGGCCAGCAGCCTTTTATCCATTAGGCCATGCTGACTTTCTCCCTGCTTCATCATAGGCACTGCAGTTTGTCTATCTGTATCCACCTTTCCCACTCTTATATTCTTTAATCCACCTTGTCTGCCACCTCCCAACCTAAAATGGAAGATTCCAATTTAGGTATTATATCTGAATTCCTCTGTACTTCAAGATTCTTCATAATCTGCCATTGTAGGCCCCACCAACCTCATTTTCCAATACTCTACATAGATCCTCTCATGAGAATCTTGTGTTATTCAAACTAAAATGTTCATTGCCTCCTCTGAACTTCAGTGATGCTAGTACCCCACCTCACCCCTTTTTGCCCCTTAGAATGCCTTTTTCTTTTCCCTCTTCCTATCCAAACTCAACTAATTTTTCAATGATAGGGTATTGGTCTCAGTCAGAAGGACCTGGGTCAACTCTTACCTCTGACTGACACTAATTCCTCAGTTCAAACCTGACCTCAGATACTTTCTAACTGTCGTGATCCTGGGGAAGTCACTTCATCATGTTTGCCTCAGTTTCCTCATCTATAAAATGGACTGGAGAAGAGAATGATAAACCACTCCAGTATCTTTGCCAAGAAAATCCTTTATCTTGCAAAACCTCAGTTTATTCATCTGTAAATACAGATTACAATATCACCTACCTCATTGGGTTGTTGTGATGATTAAATGAGAAAATCTCTGAAGAGCACATTGTAAATCTGAATGTACTGTGTATA
This sequence comes from Potorous gilbertii, assembly GCA_028658325.1. NCBI lineage: Eukaryota > Metazoa > Chordata > Mammalia > Diprotodontia > Potoroidae > Potorous > Potorous gilbertii. The sequence continues at coordinate 301,265,659 of CM053769.1, read as the reverse complement.
TATGAATTATTGTAATTATCTCATTTGAATCTTTTTCAAAAGAATTCAAATAGAAACAATCCTGGGACAAACCATTTTTCTGCTCTTATTCTTGTTCGTGTAATGTTCAACAGTTACACAGGTGAATAAAACAGCTGTTTTTTAAAACTGAATAAACAATTGGTATTCTTTAGGACAACTCCTATGTCAGACAGGATATGTACCTATTCCTTTCCCCAAAATATTTTTATCTCTTCTGCTAGATCTCTATATTTTAAAAGCTTTTCCCCCCCAGCTTGACTGTAGCTTGGAAGTTATGAGTTTTTGACATGATGATATCTAATTGAAAATATTCTTAAATTTTTATAGATCAGTGGCATGTCTTGGTGATTTGGTCACTAGTTATGTTTCTGATAATAGTCCATTTCCAGTAGGGTTTATTTGCTTAATTCTCAAGTGTACTTTGAGATCTATATTGTAGCATACAGCTTTGTCTTTTCTTATTTTGTGAAAGATAACAAGTTTTTCATGTAGCCCACTAGGTTGGGTCTTACTAGGTATTGGTAGGTACTAAGTGTTTTCAGTCTGCAAAAGAACATATTGTACAGTTTCTACTGTTTTCTAGTATCTGATCCATGAATCCGCATTTGATCCATACATCCTTAAGACTGGTCTTAAGGGCTTAAAGAACCTATCGACAGTTTCTAGAGGTGATGACATGATCCTGAATTACATAAAAAAGTAGTGATATGGCAACTGATCAAAAGTGAGGAATGAGGGAGAAGAAAGAGTTGACTGTGACTCTCAATTCTCACATTAGATCTTTTCAATTCTCTCATCAGCTTCCACATATTCAACTATCACCTCCATACACATGACTCTCAAATCTGTGTATCCATCCTTATCCCCTCTCCTGAATTCTAATTCAATCCCACATCACCCACTGCCTACTGGATATCTCTCCCTAAATATCCCATAGGCATCTCAAATTTAGCACACATAAAGCAGAAGATATTCTCTTTCCTTGAAAATCCAAGCCTTCTCCAAACTGTTTTTACTGGGGACCTCACCATCCTTCCCAGATTTGGAGCCTCAGCATCCTTCACCTTCCGCACTCTCTCATCCTCCATATTCAGTCATTTGCCCGATCTTACTGATTCTGCCTCTACAACATTCCTCATGTCCATCTCCGTGTCTCCACTCACATAGCAACCATTCTAGCCCAGGCACATGTAACCTTTCATTCAGACAATTGCAGTAGTCTCCTACATAGTGAGTCTACCTAAAGTTTCTCTCCTCTCCAATTCTTTCTACATCCAAATACATATATACATTTATATATAAATATATATGTGTGTGTATATTTATTTGTATTTTTTGTTGTTGAGTCATTTCAGTCATCTTGACTCTTCATGACCCCATTTGGGGTTTTCTTGGAAAAGATACTGCAGTGATTTGCCATTGCTTTCTCCAGTTCATTTTATAGATGAGGAAATCAAGGCAAACAGGGTTAAGTGATTTGCTCAGGGTCACACGGCTATAAGTGTCTGAGGCCAGATTTGAACTCATAAAGGTGAGTCTTTCTGATTCCAAACCCAATGCTCTATCCGCTGTGCCACCTAACCTACTTGTATATGAGTATATGTGTATATTTGTATGTCTATGTATGTCTATGTATGTATGTGTATATATACTTATATGTGTGTGTGTGTGTCAAAGGCAGCTGTTGTTCATCTTTCCTTCTTGAAAAGAGAATCAGTGACATCACAAGGGTGATGTTTTGATTTGTCTGACAGCTGGGTGACAAAGTGGATAGAATGTTGGGCCTGGAGTAAGGAAGACTTGAGTTTAATCCAGACTCAGACACTTTCTAGCAAGTCACTTAATCTCTGTTTGTCTCACCTCCTCATCTGTAAAATGGGGATAATTGCACCAACCTACCTCCCAGGGTTGTTGTAAAAATCAAATGAAATGGTAATCATAAAGCCCTTTACATAGTTCCTTGCATAAAATAAGTGCTATATAAATGTGTGTATATAAATATATTATATTGTATTATGTTATATATACATATATTTACATGTACATGTATATATGAATTAGTTACCACCCTATATTTTATATTTACTCACATATGTCATATCTATTTATATATTTACTTAGAGAAATCAGGAAAAGCACTGGCTTTAGAGATAGGGTACCTGGATTTATAAACTGTCATTTACTACTTGTGTGACACTTAACCCCTCTGGGCCTCAGTTTCCTCATCTGTAAAAATTAGAGGGGTGGCACCTAACATCCCTTCCAGCTGTAGAACTATGACCACATGTCATTTCTCCTAACAGAATGTAAGTTCCTTAGAGGCAAGGACAAGTGTCTTTTTTGTTTTTGTATCCCCAACACATACCACAGTGATTGCAATACTTAATTGATTGATTGATAGGGTTTAGTAATATTTCATTTTCTTCTCAATTAAATTATAAAACTACTTAAGGAAAGGGATCTTATCTCATAGTTCCATATCCCTGACTCTACTGGGCACACTGCTAGAAGTAGTATAGGTACTCAGTAAATGCTTATTGACTAGATTCTGAGTGACTAGAAACAGAAATTTCCAAGTCTCCAAGTCAACAAACTATTCTGTAGTAAAGCTCTCCCCTTCTTTAGTCAAATTTAAAATCTATATCCCTTTCCACCCCTTTTTCTTTTCTGTTAAAAATTTTATTGATATTTCATGTTTTCTATACCTCCATTTCCCAATACTATATCTCCTTCCTCCATACCTAAAAGAGATTCTTTACAAGAATGAAAAAGAACAAAAGGAAAAATCAGTTCATAGAAACTAACTCATTTATCAACTAATTTTGGCCATATATGCAGTTTCATTTCATACTAGTCTCCTCCTTCATATCTCTTCTTCAGTCAAGCTTGGTCATTAGGATGATAAAGGATTCAGTTTCCATTTTTTGGTTGTTTCTGTTCTTTCCTTATGTGGTGTTGTCATTGTGTAAATTGTGTGTGTTTTGCTCTGTCTACTTTACTTTGCATCCAAAGTATTGCTATGCTCACTTCACATACATCATTTCTTTTTAGAGCAGTAATTTTGCATTCCATTCATATACCACAGTTTATTTAGTCAAGGAACCTCAAGCCCTGCCTCTCTCCTCCCCACCTTACTCCCAGGATAAGCTGACCACCTGAAATCTTAACACCACTAAGAATGGATCAAAAAATAAATTTTTGGTACTCAATACCTTCCCAACCCATCCTGTTACCTCTCCCCTCTGATTGATGGACTGGAGAGCAGAGCACTAAACTCCTCCCAGAGCTTTCTTTTACCAAAGGGTCTCACTACCTTCCTGGTAACTCCATTTTCCATCCACATTTCTATTTGGCTCTGAATCCAGAGAACAACCTGCTCCCTTTTCATCTTCCTTTTGTGTGTTGTCACTTCTTCATTACTTTGTAAACTCCTTGAGGACAGGGATCATCTCTTTTTGTCATTTGTATCCCCAGCTTAGCCCACAGCTTGGCATGTAATAGGTGCTTGGTAGATGTTTATTGAGAATAAAAAGTGTACCTATGTATGTTTGGGTATACATGAGATCTTTCTTTGACCACCTTAGTATATATGCCTACTAGCTACCTCTCCACTTTTCTTTAAAAGAGAAATCTGAGGGATGAGGGGGGAATCCTGGGATCCCTGATCAGGTGAATCTTCTAATCCACTTAATGAAATTAAGGGAATCAGACTTTGAGTGGTCCAATGACTTTTGAAAGGTGTATTTGCATTAGAAAGAACAGTTAAAATCCAGTCTCAAACACTTATGACCCTAGGCAAGTCATTTAACCCTGTCTGCCTCAGTTGCCTCATCTGTAAAATGAGCTGGAGAAGGAAATGGCAAACTACTGCAGTACCTTTTCCAAGAAAACCTCAAAAGGAGTCACAAAGAGTTGGACCTGACCAAATAACAAAGGCTTTGTGCCTTTTCCCCCTTCACCCATTCATGTGGTCAAATGAGACAATAAGTATTTTTAAATGGAAGACCTGACTGTGGTGAATCACTGGGAAAAAAAAAAGTGCTGTGGAGGAAGAATGCAGCTCATTATGACCTTATGCTTTTGAAGACTCAATTGTGCCTCTTGCAGAGAGCAGCAAGGTGGGGAAGGTTTTATTCTTCCTCCCCCCAACATATGCCAATTAATCCTACAATGGTGCGTCAAAAACATAGGAGAAATATATTGCGAGCGAAGAGGATTGTGAAAAGAGAATTTAATTACATCACTTCTTGAACTTTAACCCTTCAATGTTGAAAGAATGGTTTGAAAGAGAGAAAGTTCCACAACTAAAGCAAGGCTCCTACTGAGATTCCAGGAGAATGGAAGTGGGAAGGTTTCTCAGTGGTCCTGGAGTAAGGTCCTCCCTAAAAGAACCTGAAAGTGCCCTAGTCATTGGCTTTTCTGCACTGCCAGGAGCTGGAGGCAGGGGAGACTATGGCCAAGCAGCAGAATGAAGCTGGAGGAGGTATATACCATGGCCAAATAGTGGATGTACAAGCATAGTCCAGTAGAAGGGTTGCCACCAGGGAGGAATAGCTTATGGAAACCTCACTGGAGGTCCTATACATAGAGGTGTAAGTTACATATCCTCACTGATTTCCCACATTGGGGTTCTGTGTGTGATCTCCATACTTATTAACTCTCCTTATCAATGATATGTATATCTGGGGAAGAATGTACCTTAGGTTTTAGGGAAATGTTCAAACATAAACTCTCTTACTAGGCTACTCCAGTAAATGTCTTTTAGTTGGATTTTCTGGCTATTGAAAGATAAAGACACCCGTGCGAGCTCATTGGTGTTTGGACCCACAAAGTACCTAATCAGGAATAACCATCCTTGGGGAGATCTTACCTGTGAATACAAATTGGAGAGGGGCTGCTTTCTAGAATACTACTGGTAAGAAAGTGAGTATGTCATTGATTATTTTAAAATTGCCTTTTAATAGCACTACAATCTACAAATAAGAAAACTTTCTTTGTAAGAAATGGATGTTGGCAAAGTATGAGGACCTCCAGAATGTAAAGGGGGGAACCTCCAATATGTTGGGCCATTAACCAAGCAGATTTTTCCAGGAACATTTATATCCACTCGACAAAAAGCACAATATAATACCTGGGCACCTCAGCATATGCCCAGTTATCCTTCCTTCAAAGTAGTCCTATTCATTGTTGTAATGAGAGGATAAAAAAAATGTTGTTATTTGGCAAAGATTTTATCCTGACTTGAATGCTAGCCTAAATTGTGCTGAGTAATGAACAAAGTGTTAGGCTTGCAGTCAGGGAGATCTGGATTTGAATCCGACATCTGACACTTACTAGTTGTGTGGCCACAGGCAAATCATTTAATTTCTCAAGGCCTCAGTTTTCCTCAACAAATACTTAAGAAATCGTAAGTCAATTATTTATTTATTAAGCACTTACAAAGTACCAAACACAGAGTGCTGTTGTTTTTTGTCCTTTGTTCTCCAAGAAGATCATGACATCAGGGAGGTCGTGAATGTTACCATCACATGCCAGTGAATTGGATTTGAGTGAGGGAAGGCTGCACAAAGTCACCAGCCTCACTCTTTCCTCCAGAACCATCTGGATCCATCAGCAGGATATACATCAGGATGATTGGAGATGGCCCTGTATACAGTGGGAGACCTTGGCCTTTTTAAGCTAACGTCCTTAACAGGTCTCAGTTTGACTGGGGTAACCTCCATTCCGTGCTTAAGGCTAGGTAAGAAATGAGGCAGAGAATGGCCTCTTTTACTTAGTAAAACAAAAATCAATCTGGGAGGGGGAAGACCCTCAGAGTTTCTGGTGAAACAGAAACAATTGCTATCTTTATTCACTTTCAACCAATCAGGGCCCAGGGTCAAGTAGAGCTTGGCCTGGGACCTATTGGTAGCCAATCAGTGAGAGTTAGAGTGATTTGTGTTTAAGGCATGATCCTTAAGGAAAAAAAATCTAGCCCTTAAATCCTAA
>CM053769.1:301187014-301259550 GCA_028658325.1 Potorous gilbertii | reverse complement strand
GAGAGAGAGAGAGAGAGAGAGAGAGAGAGAGAGAGAGAGAGAGAGAGAGAGAAGAAAGGAAGGAAGGAAAGAAGGAAGGAAATACATATACAATTAAAAAGAAAGACAATCCTTTCCCTCAGGAAACTTATGTTCTAATGGAAGGAAACAACACATAAAAGGGGAAGGGAGATGCGCAACAAGGAAAAAAAGGAGAAGCAAAGAGAAGGCAGGACCAGAGAGATGGCACTGTCTTCTGGTGATAATTATCCAGCTCCCATGGTAAAGGTATTACTTTAAAAAAATAGAGAAATTCAGAAGAAGGGTGAAAATGGGAGGAAAGATAATGAATTTTGTTTAGGATATACTGAGTTTGAGTTACCTATCTGACATCTGGCTTAAAATGTCCAATAGTGATGCCAGGTTGGCATTCAGGAGACAGACTAGGACTGACTATGCAGATCTTGGAGTCATTGTTTTAAAGATGCTAATTAGATTCATGAGAGTTAATGAGGTCCCCAAGTGACAGAGTATATTAAGACAAAGTCCAGGACTGAGTCTTAGAATATACCATTAATTAGGTGGCATGATATAAATGATGAGACAGGAAAGTACTGAGAAGAAGATCAGACAGAAAGGAAGAAAACCAAGAGCTAAAAAATGAAAGAAGTAGATAGAGGTTGGGCCCTAAAGTCAGGAGGACCTGAGTTCAAATCCAACAATATTAATTGTGTGACCAAGTCACTTAACCCTGATGGTTCCTTTAAAAAAAATGAGAGAAGATAAACCATCCAAGAGGAAAGGGAGCTTGACAGTGTCAAATGCTGCAGAAAGATCAAGAACAATGAGGATTAAGAAAAGATTGCCAGATTAGTTAATTAATAGATCGTTGGTAACTTGGAATAGAGCAAATTTATTCTGTTGAATAAAGTGAGATCAAAGAGTCGAGGAGTATAAAAGGGGGGTGATAACACTTGCAGTGCCCTCCTGGCAGGATTGTTGAGGCTCAAATACATAACAAAAGGGCTAATGTCATCTATTATTACTATCAATAATTAAATATCATCCATGTCTTTTATACTGTGAATTCAAATTCCCAGGCAACTCCATTCTGTTGCTCCAAGTTGCTGAACAAATACTTCTCTAGATATCTATTGCAACTATTTATGTGATCTGCTACATTGTTTCATAACTCTAGCTATAAATGGCTTCCTCCTACTAGGGGTGTGCTGGCAACAGCTCTAACCAGCCTGCATTGTGAGCATTTAAGCCTCTGAAGCAATCCTCACATATCAGGGCTGAATTTGTTGTTTGCTGATTGTCTAGAGTTAAGAAAGACTTAATATTGCAGATTACATTTTAAAATGTGTGTTCATACATTCTTCCCCCACCCCAACCTGGTTGTTAAACATTTTGTTTATTCATTTTTTGGGGGAGGGGTGTCTAGGGAGACAACGGAGTTAACTAATTTGCCCAGGGTTAACACAGTAATTATCTGAGATCGAATTTGAACTCAGGACCTCCTGACTCCAGGCTAGTGTTCTGTCCACTGAGCCACATATTTGTCCTTATGAAGCACTTATTAGCACATTTTTTATTGCACTATAAGCATTGCCTGAACTCAGCAAGCGTGTAAGAGAAGGCGTGTAAAATGAAGTAATCACCAGACTGAAGGCCTAGTGACTTTAGGTTAATATTAGTAATAAATAATAGCTGTCATGTATATAGCACTTTAAGGTTTACAAAGTACTTTACATCCATTTATCTCATTTTAGCCTCATGATACCCTTAACCATAACTGGGGTACCACCACAAGTCAGCAGCAATAGCAGCATATAGCCAGACAGAAATTGGATTAGAGATGGGCCTTGCATTTCCTCCACAAAAGTCCTCAGATATCTCATTCTAATGAGGAAGTAACTCTGGGTTCTGGAAGAATAGGCCAGTGAGTGGAGGGTAACCTTTGGCTGAATCTATCAAGCTGGGAAGGTTTGAAATATGTCTTCAGTGACAGATTGTGTTTGTAATCCAAAGACTAGTTTCAATAAGTGTAGGGGGACTTGTCACCCTACCATAGCAACTCATTAAATAATTTACTAAGGCTGTATAAACAGCCTTCATTATAAAAAAAAAATACATGAAGGGATTGTGTTCTGCATCATTTAGGAAAGGAGGAACACCCATTGATGTAATAATAGATCTTTTGGAGCATTAAAGGAATGCCTGGCTTTAAGAAAACCTGGCATACAAAAGTCTGACACTGAGAGAGTTTAGTGCTCAACTCTTTATTGAGTGCCTATTGTGTTTTCATCAGTGTGCAAGATGAAAGGGGGAGAACATGAGTCAGAAGTAGTGTGGTAGAGGGATCTCTGAACTGAAAGTCAGGACAATTGGTTTCTATTGAGGGATGTACCACTACTGTAGCTTTGGGCACATCGCTTCTCTTCCCTGTGCCTCAGTTTTCCTATCTGTAAAATAGAGGCATTGCACCAGATAATCTCTTGGGTCCTTCACAGTGCTAGCATCCTTTAAAATCTGGTTTGTTGTTTTATAATCATTTACCACTAGTTTTTTTTTAAGTCGCTAACTATCTTAGACCATTAAAAATATATATATATATATATATATATTTTTTTTAAACACATACACACACATCTTTCAAAATTATTTCTACTATATTTTAAACCATTTGAGCAAATCTGTACAACCTGTGGCCCACCAGAAAAACATCCTCTATGTTTTTTGTGGGCCTCCCAAAATCCTTTGGCATCCCATGGGTCGCAGGTTGTGCAGGCCTGCACTTGAGGAACATGGCTGTAGTGAACAACTAGTGTTCTCCCAAGCCCTGAGCCCTAAGGGGCTGACTAGATGCCTTAGTCACAATTATACAACATTAGTACAATATCCTTATAAGGGAGAAATGGTCAACAAGGTGCCAGAAAATACAAAATGAGTAGTAGAATGAGTGGAAAGGAGGTTATCTTCTTAGGCCAGGAGGTAAACTATAAGGCTGTTGTTTTCATTATGTTTGTCTTTTGTTCTTGAAGAGGACCATGTCATCAAGGAGATGACAACATGACTTGTAAGTGAAGTGTATTATAGTGAGGGAGGGCTATGCAAGGTCACCAGCTTCACTTTCTGCTCTGGAGCCATTGTATCAAGATGACTGGAGATGGCCCAGGATGCAGGGTGAGACTGTGTTCCTTTTAGGCCAAGGCCTTTTTGAGTACTCATTTTGAGGTAACCTCCATTCAGTGAATAGATCTCTTTAAAAGTGAGCCAAGGGATATAAGGAAAGGGATTATAGACCCTTAATTTTAATTTTCAGATATAAACTTTCAAATATTTCAGAGTAGAGATACCTGCAAGGCCTTTATGTTCTAAGAGCCTATTTTCTGTTCCTGGTAACTGTTCTCTATATGACACCTTCTGCCGACCACTTGGGACACTGACTATCCAAAAAGTTGTTAGCCACGCTGGCACTACTATAACCTTCTGATTTCTAAGAGTGTTTGTGGTTTTGGTGTTTGCAGCTTTTTTTTGTTCTTATATTAGCTTTGTTTGGAGTATATTTCATGTTCTACTTTTATTGAGGAGGGACAAGTAGAAAAGTATAAGTTGCCTTACATTTTAGCAACTAGAATCAAGGTCCAGATCATTTACTCCTGGGGCAACTAGGTGGTGCAGTGGATAGAGCAACAGGCCTGGAGTCAGGAAGATCAGAGTTAAAATTCAGTCTCAGACATTTATTATCTGTGTGACCGGGCAAGTCATGAAACCCTGTTTGCCTCACTTTCCTATGGGTTAAATGAGTTGGGGAAGGAAAGATACTCTAGTATGCCTGCCAAGAAAGCCTCAAAGAGTCACAAGAGTTGGACATGACTGGGACAACAAAAATTATAATGTATACTTATTATGATTAAATTATAATGTAATTATAATTTAATAATATATAATAAATTATATAAGATATAAAGAAATATATGATTAGTGAAATTATTAAATATATAATTATCTAATTACTACTAATAGAAATAACGTATAGTTTTGTCCTGATACAGGCACACTATGTTTATGACCAAGGTATGGATTGCAGTGGGCCTTACAGGTTCTTCCCAAACAGTGCACACCTAGCCTAAAACAGGGAGTGAGCTATTTTTTTCAACTTCCCTACTAGCTAATATTATTCACTGTGCATAGAAGGCATAGAAGTAAATATTTGTTGAATGAATGAGTGGATGAATAAATATCATGTTTAGTCAGTTACCTCTAGGCCTCTTTCTCCCCACACATATTCTTTTTAGTTATTGTTATTTTAAAGTTTTATTGATGCCTTTTGTTTTTTACAGTGCAGTCATTTCCTGATATACTCCCATCCCACAACTAACACAAAGCCCTCCTTATAAGAAAAAATAACATTTAAAGAAAAACAATGGGCACAATGCATTTGGCAGCAAATACAACTTTCTGTACCCCAAACACTTTTTTTCAAGAAAAGGGAAATATGTTTAGTCGTTTGTCCTCATAGATCAAGATGAGTTATTGCATTTAACCTGAGATCAATTGTCTTTTAGCCCACATGCTCTGTTCCCCAATATTTGTGTCTCCCTTTTCTCTACAGCTTATACCTCTATGTAGAGAATATATGCATAATCATGAATAGATTAATAAAGAAAAAAGAGAAAACAAAATGATAAAGAATAGTAGTATATCAGAGGTACCCTGACAAACGAGAAAACTGTCTGAGAGCAGACCATGTGTAGAGTGTATATGTAAATTAGGTGCAAGTCATTTGCAGGTACATTTGTTTCTACCCTATACATTTGTTTCACTTACATGCAGCTCTCAGGAAAATGTGAGTGGTGATCACTGCCTCAGAAAGAGCCTGTTGGAATCCTCTGAAATGTGTATCTACTTCTATTGCTGTGACGTTTTAGATTGGACTGCCCTGATGTTTTTTTGAATCTATTCTTTTTTTTTTTACCTATTGTGGCTTTTTCACTTGTTTATAGACCACTTCCTATATATGAAGCCACTGTCCAGTTAATATTCATTGTGCCACTCCACACATTCCCTGGAATTATACAAATAGTAAAAAATACAATAATAGTTTCCATTTACAGCCAGTTCTGGCTTTACCCAAGCGGACCATTTTCCAGTCATGGGGAAGAGGCGGCAAGAAGAGGGCCCTATACCCATGGATGGAGGGGACTGGCACATGGTTCAAGGATACGTGGGGATCAGAAGTAGAGAAGCAAGAGCCGGAGGAGGAACATGAGCTCTAAGAAGCATCACTTGGGAGTCTGGCCAGAATGGAATGAAAGAACAGGAGAAGGGTAGAGTGACACATGTTGAGTGGGGTGGGGGGGTATAAGGGAGATACAGAGCAGGGTAAAGGTCCAACAGGGTGTCAAGTCAACCTCCAAACCCCACATCCCACAGTGGTGGTGGTGGGGGGTCTCTCTGTGTCCTGCTTTCATTTGAAGGGATTTTTGGTTTGTTTTTTTTTTGTGGGGAGAGATAGGAGGCTGAAGAGTGCAGAAGAGTACAATACTGTACAGTAAAATTAACATACATTTTTCAGGAATGGGGATTTCTTTCAGAATTCTTTAAGTAAAGTTGAAATTACATAATGCAAATATGTAAGTAACTACCTGTAAGTAAGAACTATCTGTATAGGTTGCTAGGTGGTATAGTGTATAGAGTACTTGACCTAGAGTCAGGAAGGCTTGAGATAAAATTTTGCCTCAGACATTACCTAGCGGTGTGACCTTGGGCAAGTTACTTAACTTTTCTTTGCCTCAGTTTACTCAAAACTGTAAAATGAGGATAATGGTAGCACCTACCTCCTAAGGTTGTTGTGTAGATCAAATGAAATAATATTTATAAAGTTGTTAGCACAGCGCTTGGCACATAATGAGTGCTATGTGAATGCTACTATCGTCATTATCATTATATAATGTATTACAGCTCCTTGTGTTTTACAAATGTTATCATTTTTTTTATTTTTTTTGTTGTTGTTCAGCTGTTTTTCAGTCGAGTCTGACGCTTCATGACCCCGTTTGGAGTTTTCTTGGCAAGGATATTGAAGTGGTTTACCATTTCCCTCTCCAGTTCATTTTATAGATAGGCAAACTGGGGCAAACCAAGGTCACATAGCTAATAAATGTCTGAAGCCAGAGTTGAACTTAGGAAGATGAGTTTTCTTGATTTCAAGACTAGTGCTCTGTCGATTGTGCCACCCAGCTGTCCATTTGATCCTTACAACACCCATATAAGGCAGATAATATAAGTATTCTTAGACATGAGGAAATTGAGGTACAAGGAAATCAAATCCAAGATCACTGATAAATGCTGGTAAATGTTTTAACCACTGGCTTTCTGAAAATGCATTATTAAAATTTAATCTACATAATTAACGTTATGTACTTTTACTTTCTTTATGCCTAGATAATAAAAACAATAAATAAAGCTTTGATTTGTAGCATTTGCCAATTTCTGTGATATAAATGCTCACACAGAAAATTGAACAATTATTTCTTAAGTGCCAGTTCAAGCTGATCAACTCAAGATACTAAAAAAAAAAAAATCGAAGAATAAATATAAAATCTTTGTAAGATAGAACATAAAACATACACATAAATCAGATTTCCTATATATCATTAACAAAAAAACAGAAGAAATTTGCAACAATGACAAAATGTTTAGTTATCTTTTCATTTCTTTTAAGAATCACTCTATAATACTTGTATAGATCTTGTTGATATCTTAGGAGGCATATGCACAAGTTTTTGATACCTTTTTTATTGTTGCAAATTTCATTGATTTCTTTTGGTATCTTGGGTTTTTAAAAATAAACTATCATATAATCTGCAAATAGATATTTTAACCTTCTCTACCGTTGTCTATTCCTTGAACTACATTTAATTGTAATATTGAAAGTAAAAATCCCTGCTTTACTTCCTATTCTTAGTGGTAAAACTTTTAATATCTACTACATATAGCGCTAAGTTCTTAATTCTGTGTTTCAAATATTTTTATCATATTGAAAGAAAATCCTTTCATTCTTACACTTTGACACACATAGATGTATTTTATTAAAGGCCTTTTCTGCATCTATTAATATCTTTTTTGTTTTCTAATATTGATATTAATCTCCTAATATTAAATCATTCTTTTATTCCTAAGATAAATATTATACTGCATATCCTAACTATTAATATGTTTAAGTACATTATTTGTGCCAGTATTTATTAATATTTTTACAGCAATAGTAATATATAGTTCTCTTTTACTTATGAGAGAATGATTATTAAATAAACAATTATTGGGGAGAGACAGGCTTTTTTCCTTTCCTAGATCCTAATTCTCTACTAGACCAAGCCAGAATCTAAAGGGTACTGGTGAGCATGAGACTGGATTAACTTTTTCCTCATTCTTGTTCAGATTCCACCCAAATGGGGAAACTGATGGTGGTAGAGGTAGATCTTTTGCCTAGAGATGAGTTTTGCCCTGAGATGGGTTGATATGGGAGCAAGATAGAACAGTCACTAGCTCCTCATTAAAATAAGTTTACCTCTCATTATAATATTCATTCTTCTCATTAATTGTTAACCAATCACAGCGATTGCCACCCTTAATAACACCCGCTCTTCCAAAGACATGTAAGTATCAAGTAGGTTCCATGAGGGGTCTTTGGCATTTGAGAATGTGACTGATCCCTTTTATTCATTATTCATAAAATGATTAGTTATCCAGAAACTATATCTCCTGAAGTTTTTATATGTCACACTTCTGTATATTAGGTTTCAGCATCAGAACCTTATCTGCTTCATATCTATAAAATGATGTCTTTTTTTTAATTATTGAAAACAGTTTATGTGGCATAGTTTGTTCTTTGAATTTTTAATGAAATTAATTTCTGAATGTATCTGATCTTAATGACTTTTTACATAATAGTTCATTAGTGAATGACCTATTTAATTTCTCCTGAGAATCTTTTATTTAGGTTATCTATTTCCTATTTTGGCATTTAATATTCTTGTAAGTAATCATTTATATTTTTTGCAACCTGTGGGTTGATTCAAGACAGGTGGAGCAGGTTCAATCTTGTAGAATTAGCAATAGTAATATCTCTCTTTGGCTCACAACCCTAGAGAGCCTATTTACTGGGAGAATCTGAATTTGGTTTGTTTTTAACTCTTATTTAGGTGTCCATAGTTCTCTTACAAAAAAAGAGAGTTGCCAACTACTATAGTTAACATAGAACATAGAACATAGCACAAGTCACAGAACATAGAACAAGTTTAGGACATACAATATATAAAATATATTTTACATATAATGTATATCATATATATCATATATAACATGATATATATGACCTACACTAAGGACATAGATAAGAGTACATTTCCCTTACGTGAGCATCACTTTTCCCAGGGACCTATTTATCTCAGATTTATAGCACCATCCTGGGGTCAAGGTCAAGTCAAGAGAGAATTAGTTTGTCTAGAAAGTCAATTTGCACAGTCCAGGTGATTAAACATGGCAATGAAGGAGAAAGTTCAATTTTGCTGTTCCACATTGGGTCTTTTCTCCTTTGTTTTCACTCCTTGCAGTAAAGTAGAAATTTCTTACTTAACAGCTTCTACCTTCTCTCTCTCTTTCTCTCCCTCCCTTCCTCTGAGGGAATAATTATATCTCTTATAGAGAAATAATCTAAGACAATATGATATGCCTCTAGGCTGCTTAACACATCTACAACTCTTCTGTAAACTCTGAAGCTAGGAGGTTATCATATTACTAGCTGTGAACACTTTCTAAAGACCTTTCCTTAGATGTCCACCACTTAAGGTCCCCACCCTTTACTTCTAGTTAAATTAGGACAAATAGATTCATTTCTTCCTTGCCTCAGGGTGCAAAGGATGTTGCCTTGATTTGGCTAGTACCTTGTCTTGAGTCCAGTAGAGGCCAGGGAAAATTTTTGAATCTTTTTCAAACTCCTTTCCAGTTCCTGCCATCTCCATCTTTTCCTTTAGTAACTACCATCAGGCAATTCAAATAAACCCTTAAGATGGTAAAAAAAAACCCAAAAAACCAAAATCCTGGAGTAGGAGCAAAGATGTTTATCCTTATGCCAGAGCAAATCCTCAGCTCCCTAAGAAGTTTTTCTACATTTGGTATAATTGCAAACCAGTCTTTGTCAGTTTCCTTTATTTCTTCTTTTTGATTCAATTTGTTACTTTTTAATAATTTTGTTGTCTTTTTAAAAAGTTATTTTATTTAGTTGTTCATTATTTTTATTTCACTGATATATCTTTTTATTCTGAGGATTTCTTTGTGCTTGCTTCTGGCATATTCACATTTAAAATGTCTTTAACTACAAATAATTCATAATTTTTCTCTTTTCCTTTCTTTTTAGTATAAGTATCCAAAATAAAATAAAATAAAATAAAAATAAATAAATTTGCCCCTATCTCTTTAGTTGTATCCCACAAATTTTAACATGTTACATCATTATCATCTTTTTAATATCTCCTTACTATATTCCACTAAAGTTTCTCCTGATTTTTCATCACAGCAAGGAGATAGCCAAGGTTTGTTAAAGGCAGGAATGATAGAGTGGAAGCTACACTCTCAGGGCCTATCTTATCTTTGAGTATAGGCCTAGTAACAGACCAGAGGCCTCAAACACAAAGACCAGACTAGCTAGATTGAGGGAACTATCAACAGTCTGGTTAGAGTGATGAATTTTTCATCCAGGACAACTCTTTACACTTGGTAAAGGAGTTGCCAATTACTATAAGTTACAGAGAGACTGAAATCTGTGTCAGTCAAAGAACCAATTCACAGATTCTTGAAGTATTGAAATATCTTAACTGTAAATTATTATTGTTTCTATATTTGTTAACTGAAGCATTATTTGATGAGTCTCCATATATGCCTTCATTTTTTATGCTATTTATATTTCTGTAGGACCCATGGATACACTCTTCATTTGCCTTTCTGAAGTTGTCTTTAACTTTGTGTCTGATAACACGAACAATTTTTGTGAATGTTTCATATGAACTTGAAAAAACAGTCTCTCATACAGTTCTCTCTTCATATCTATTAAACATAGTTTCTTTTGCATATTACTCAAGTCTACAAACTTCTTTCTTGTTTATCTTTTTGTTTGACTTATTATTTCCTTGGATAGAATGTTAAAATCTCTCATTGTTAATTGATTTTGTATCTAATTATTTTAAAATTTTAATTTTTCCTTTATAGGTTTTCTTTGCCATTAGGTATGTAGATGTTTAATATTGACATTCTATTATCACCCTTGGCACCCTAGTGCATATTTTTTTGCCTCCCTTAATGTTTTCTAATATTAATTCAGCTTTATCCCATATCATTACTACAACTCCAGATTTCAAGTAGTTAGCGGAAATATAGTAGGTTTTAATACTTAAACCTAGGTGTATTTCAGGATTAGCCTTATTGTATGTATTATAGGGCTGTGTTTTTCAATCCAGTCATTTATCTATCTGATTTTTTATCTATTTATTTGTAAGAGAATTCAGGCATTTACATTTGAAATTATAACTGGTAAATTTACCAAACTTTGTTAAATTATTTCTAAATTTCTCTTGAGAATTTCTCACAATTTTACTTCATTGGGGGGAGGTGTCTATTGCTTTTGAGGTGAATAATAAGAAGACAGACCTTCTTGTGACCTTTTGTTCCTCCATCTTCCCAGAGTTCCTCCAAGGGGCATCTTACAGACTGTCAAGAAGAAAACATTTACAGATTCTAGTATGCATGAGATCAATTTAGAAAAAGATGATAACAAAAATGTTGTTTAGTCACATCCAGCTCTTTGGGACTCCGTTTCAGGTTTTCTTGGGAAAGATACTAGAGTAGTTGGCCATTTCCCTGTTTAGCTCATTTTACAGATAAGGAAACTGAGGCAAACAGGATTAAGTGACTTGCCTAGGGGTCAATTTAACTAAGTTCACATCTGAACTCAGGTCTTCCTGATTGCAGACCTGATGCTCTATCCACTGATGCCACAGAGCACCTAGCACAGCTGCTTCCCAGATCAGTTTCATTACAAAACTTCTTTAGGTTCCCTGCTCAGTCAGCAGAAGCACCTACTCTTCTTTGCCCAAGGAACTCTGACTCCATCCTGCTCAGCTCTGTTCCTGTGGAATTCATTGCCCCTGGTAACATTGTTTTACTTAAAGTCATGTTTTCATGGAAACAATTCATGGTGTTAGAGGAGGTATGTCTGAATAATCAAGAACAAGTCGTTATTCCCACTGCTTAGTGATTTTGCAGCCTTGCTAGTTTAGTATATGCAGCTGACATGGCCAAGCTGGAATTTTGTTTGGTTTTACTATACATAGTTTTAAGAAGTTTATTTTTCTTTCTCATTTTCATTGAGGGAGAAAAAAAATAAATACCTGATCATTTTTTTAAAAAGTAAAATTTAATTGCTTGAAAAAGGGTAGATAATTTCCAGACTAGAGTGTGAGGCTAATGAAGATAATTAAAAACAAACTAAAGCTCTGGACTGTGAGTCCAGAGACCTAGGTTCTGCCTGTCTCTCTAAGGTTACCTTCCATTTACATAATGTATTGACTTTCTGTCTTCTGATTTTTAAGAACCTTTCTAGTCCAGATATCCTGTGATCATCACATAAAAGTGAATTGCATGGTGTAACTGAGCTCCTAAGCCATTGATGAAGAAACATCTCAAACATGTTTGTGGGGTGACTGGTTAGAGAAAAATGTCCACTGGAAAACTGCCATGTAAAAGCTTTATGAAATTACTTCCCCAAATGAAGTTTTGATTTATAAGGTTATAATATGGAAAGTAAAAAGTAAATACATGATGATGATGATTACCACTACCTATTACTGTTTTTTCTTAGCTAAATGAGCTAAGCATCTAGCAGTGCCTTACACACAGGCAGTACTCAGTACTTCCTGGAGCAGTAAATGAAGGGAGTTCATGTGTATACTATAATACAAAGGTTCTTAAAGTGTGGTTTGAGGACCCCTGGGGGATCCCTCAGACTCTATCAGGGGGATCTACCAGGTCAAAACTATTTTCATCATAATAGTGAGGTTTTAATTTCTAATATTGTAAACATCAATAGGTATAACCCACATAAACAAAAACTCTTGGGGAAGGTGAGGTTTGTCTCCTATAGTTTTTTATGAGTGTAAAGGGATCCTGACATTAAAAAGTTTGAGAACCATTGATCTAGAAAGTCCAGACAGGGAATCAGGAAGTGTGAGCTCTGGTTCTATCTCTTTGCTTCCTCTGTGAAAAGAGGGGCCTGCAACAACTGGAATCAGCTCCAATGTCCAGTGATTGGGGAATGCTGAATAAACTGTGGTATATAAACTAATGGATCATTGCTGTACAATAAGAAACAATAAATATGAATGTAAAAAAAGTTCTAGAACATTTGTGAAGTGCTACAGAGTGGAGAAAACAGAATTAGAATAGTAATATATGCCCTATTTAAGCCATCATATATACAGCTATTTATGCTGTCATATATAATCAATAAAATATATTGTATAATAAAATTTATAAGGATATAAAATAATGCAATACATTTATATGCATCATACAACATAACATAAATTATACAATAGCAAATAATTATGTATAATGTATTAACAACAATAACAATGGCAAGAAAATCCAGAAAAATACACAGGAGAAAAGGTTCTGAAGGGGAAATAGAAAATAAATAGAACATTTTTATTACTATCCTATTAAAATAAATATAGAATTTTAATCAAAATTTATAAATAAGTCCTTGAGACTGCAGGTTGAGTGTGGGATGTTTTATGCAAATATATTTCAAGCCATCTTCCAGTGCCTACTCAGCCAATAGATTGGTTGAATTCCATTAACTTGTATAAAAGGAATTTATTGAGAAATTAGAGTAAGAACAAGGGTACACATAAAGGTCCTTTAAAGTCTAAGAGTAGTGAAGCATATGTTCTACATGACTTCACAAGCATACTGCATATTATATTGCTTGCCTTCTCTAACTTCAAATTGAAGAACTTACCATCAGTACAGTAGCTGGGCTTGATGTTGTATTCATCCTCTTTTGACAACATGGCTGAAAACATCATGCTAAAAACATGGGATCAAGCACACGGTCCTGTTTCACTCCATTGGTGACTGGGAAGGCATGAGAGCATTGTCCACTATTCAGAACAAACATGTCATCATGAAATTGACTTACAATATTGATGAACTTCTCTAGGGAACCAAATTTTGACATACTTTTCCAAAAGCCCTCATGACTAACAGCGTCAAAAGCCTTGGTCAGATCTACAAACGTTGCGAACAAACTTCTATTCTGCTCCTGGCATTTCTTCTGGAGTTGTCGGGCAGCAAACACCATATTGACTGTTTCTCGGCCCTTTCTGAAGCCACACTGGCTCTCAGGTATGTGACTGTCTTCCAGGTGAAGGATCAGCCTATTAAGGAGGACTCTAGCAAGAATTTGCCAGCAGTGATTAAGAGAGTGACCCCACTGTGATTGTCACAGCACAGTCTATTCCCTTTGCCCTTATAGAGATGGACAATGGAGGCATCCTTGAACTCCTGGGGCATAACCTCCTCTTGCCATATAACCTGGAAAATTTCAGTCAGCTTTTGTGTGAGCAGTGGCCCCCTACCTTGTAAATCTCAGCTGGAATAGAATCAGCACCAAGTGCTTTGCCACATGAAAGGAGCCTAATGGTCCTCAAAACCTCTTCTTCAGTTGGAACTTCAGCTAAGGAGGGACTGACTTCAACCTGAGGTAAATGGTCAGTGGCCTCAGCAATGATTGATGATGGTCTGTTGAGAATACTATGGAAGTGTTCAGTCCATTTCTCTGGGATCATGTCCTTATCACTAATCAATGTGGCTCCATCAGCACTGAGTAGTTGTGATGCATCATAGGTTTTTGGTCCATAAATAGCTTTCAAGGAATCATAAAAGCACTTTGGATTGTTACTATCAGCATAAAACTGAATTTCATCTGCCTTCTTACTGAGCCATCTCTAAGCTTTGTTTGTACTTTGCTTTTGATGGAATTAAATGTATGCCTTCTTAGAGGTAGATGAACTGTCCTGCTGGTATATCCTGTGGAGTTCTCATTTTTTCATTTGGCACCTTCTGAATTTCCCCATCATTTTTATCAAACTAGTCTTGGTATTTGTGAGTATGCTGACCCAGATGAGCAAATTCAATGCTGTACATCAAGTCTCTGAAAGCTGTCCATTTCTTTTCTACTCTACTGTTGCCAATTATGTGTTGGCTCAACTTTTCCTCCAAGTTAGCAACAAGCTGTTCACACTCAGAGAAGATGTTGTTGACATTAATTCTTCTGGTAGTCATTTTGCCTTGGGGGTGTTGCTTTAGATGAATGTGAATATTTAGCTTGGAAAGAATAAGTCTATGATCAGTCCTGCACTCTGCACCACACATTACTTTTGTCACTCTCACATCTTGTCTATCTCTTCTCCTTACAATCACATAGTGTGCTAGATGCCAATGTTTGTTGCGAGGGTGCATCCATGAAGTTTTAAATTGCATTTAAATAAATGAAAAAAGTGTTGGTGATGAGAAGGTCATGCGATGCACAGGTCTTCAGTAGTAAATGACCATTGCTGTTGCTGTTTCCAACTCCATTCCTCCCTAGGACTTCCTTCCAGGTCTGGTAGTCTGAGCCTCCTCTAGCATTAAAGTCACCCTGAATTACAAGTTTATCCTCTTTTGGTACATTGGTAATAATGGTCTCTAGGTCTTCATAAAATTTTTCTTTGACTTCATTAGGGTTTTTCATGGTTTGAGCATAGGCACTGATCATGGTGGCATGACATTTTCCCGTGAGTGGTATCACATTGTCATGAGCCTGTCATTCACTCCTTTTGGGAGGCATATCAGCTTGCTGATTAGATTAGTTTTGATTGCCAGCTTCACGGCATTCCCCTTCACTGTGCCCATTCCATAAAAATGTGTATCCAGCTCCAACTTCAATAAACTGGCCTTCATTTGCCAATCTTGTTTCATTCAGGGCTGCTATTTGGATTCGATACCTGTTGAGTTCTCTTGCAACAAGAGCAGTTTTAGATCTACTGTCTATTCGTGTGTGCACATTCCATGTGCTGATGGTGAGTGGAATCATCTTTGCAGACGTTTTTGTACATTTTGTACATTTTTGTGTTTCCACTGCATAGTGGGATTCCCCACCTGCCACTGTAATTAGCCCAGGGTTGGGTAAGCAGACAATGTTTAGGGCACCTTTTCTAGCCTCCTTCCTCACACCAGGAGGTGAGCAGCGCTATCCTTAAAAGGTGGCTCAGACATCCAAGAGGCTGCCAAGTGCCTGCTGCTGCTTCCAGTGAGAAACGACCCTATAGCTTGGGCTGCCTATGTGCAAGGTTGTGACTACAGCTTCCAGGGTATCCGCACCTGCTGCTTTGTCACTTGCCTGTTGCCACAGGACTTTGAGGAATAATAGTAAAATGGTATGGGTGATGTCTTCTGATCCATGTGTAAATTGGATTTAAGTGAGGCAGAGTTGCACAAAGTGGCCAGCCTCACTCTCTCCTCCAGTGTCATCATAGTCCAAGGACAGGACAGAGTTAAGATGTCTGATGATGGCTCAGGATGCAGTGGATGACCTTGGCGTCTTCGATGTCTCACCAAGCTGTAAGTGCTCCACATTGACTGCTTTTGCTGCCTTCATGGCCATGGGAACAAATTGTTCTCATCTGTCCATTCCACTAGAGAAAGTCTTTACATGCTTGGTGTAGACACTGTCCTAATTCACCAATGGGTTTGAGACCCCTTGGTCACCCTCAGCCTGGTTTCGCCCATCTGCTGAAATGGTTTACCAGGGTATGGCCGCTGTGCATAATGCAGCTTCTTGGAGCCACAGGGGAGA
Organism: Potorous gilbertii; assembly: GCA_028658325.1. Lineage (NCBI taxonomy): Eukaryota > Metazoa > Chordata > Mammalia > Diprotodontia > Potoroidae > Potorous > Potorous gilbertii. The sequence continues at coordinate 301,243,613 of CM053769.1, read as the reverse complement.
GTTGGGTAGAACAAGTGGACACTGAAGATGGAAAGAGCCAACCATCACACCAAAGGTACTGGTCCTCCCAGAACACACCTTACACTCCATTTGGGGAAGGAATGTCTCAGGAAATGCAGTCTGGCAACTGTTCCTGCTGCAGGTGCCATAGCCACAGCTGTTGAAGACCTAGAAGGGAAAGTTCTTGCCACTAAAGTCCTTGGCACTGTCCAGTAGTTCAACATCAGAAACTGATAAGATTTTATTAGTGAAAGTGACATTATGGAAGAAGTGTTACATCTGTGTTGCTGCTGCATCCTAAGAACAATGAGATTTTTCCATCTGACTTACAGCTGAAATCTTCTATATGTGTTATCTCCCCTCTTTGAATGTTAGCTTCTTGAGAGCAGGGACTATTTTGCTTTCGATTTTTATTCCCAGTGATTAGAATGGTGTTTTGAACAAAGAAAGCACTTAATAAATGCATTATTCATTCATTCATATATATTTAATATTGATATTGTTTTATTGTCTCGTGGGGGAGGAATAGATTTGGATTTTATTACTTATAGTCTCTTTCCTAAAATATTTATTTTTAATTTATTATGTCTCCTCTCTGACCCTCATGAATATTTTAAAAAGAAAAAATGAAGTCCTCATAATTATATATAATCCACTAAAAAAATCTCCACCATGTTCATTTCCAAAAATGTATGTCTCATTTTGCATTTTAAATCATTATCTCCTTGGCAAGAGGTAGGTGTTATGTTTCATCTTCATTATTATTATATTGATTAGATTTTTAAAGTCTTTCAAAATTGTTTTTCTATACAACATCATTGTATAGTTTGTATTAACTTTACTCTGCATTGTTTCAAGAAGGTCTTTCCAATTTCTTCTGAAACTGTCCATTTCATAATTTCTTATGGCACCACAAATATATGATTCCATTTATATGACAAGTTTGTTTAGCCTTTTTGTAATAGGTGCCCCTTTAACTTCCAATTTTTGTTTACTACAGAAAGAGCTGCTAAAAGTATGTTTGAATATATAGGTCCTTTTCCTCTTTCTTTAAACTCTTTGGGAGTATAGACCTAGGACCTAGTATTGGCACAACTGATTAAAAGAGTATATATAGTTTGAGGTATAGTTAGTGTGTCCTGGTTTAGGGAGATAACAATAACGGACATTTATATAGTGCCTTGAAGTTCGTAAAGCTCTTTGTATCCATTTTCTGATTTGAGCCCCATTACAACATGTTAGGTGGGGATTATGGAGGTTTTAACCCCCATTTTACAGATGGAGAAAGCGAGGCTCTGAAAGATTCAGCCACTTGTCCAAGGGCACTTAGCCAGTGGGATCAGTGAGACTGAAATCCTGGTCTTTTCTATTATCTTCCTGAGATTTTATGTATCCTTTTATTTAGACTAAAATTTGGATTTAACTGAACTATCATTCCATTTTCAGTCCCTTTAACTATCAATCAAAGTTGCTATCGGTTTAATTCATCATTTTCTTCTTTACATAAAATCTTGAACTTCCAGTTTAAGTTGGGGCTTCCTGTCATCAACTTGTTTTCATAGTAAGGGAAACACAATCCCTCAAACACCCTGGTTTAAGATGATGCAAATCAGCCTAACAGTCCTCTGTTTTGTGAACAGCTTACTTCATGCAAAACCTGGTTACATAAATAAATGAGCCAATAGTTACTGGGAGGAGGGGAAAGGAGAGAAGGAAAAAAGAAGAGGTCTAAGAATGGGAAAAGGAATATATTGGCCAAAGTGTGAGACTTCAAGTGCACAGCAGTTAAACCTTCTGCAAGAACTTTTCCTCTTGAATTCCTGTTTTACAGGACAAAGTGAAGACTTTCTAGGGATTAACAGAAATTCCTTTTGTCATCAAATATATTTGTAGATCTACAATTCATGCTTATGGCTGAGAAAAGATTAATTTCTTTCATTCTTTCTTTCACCACCAGGTGGCCTCACAAACAGTTTCTAGGAAATAGTGTGAATATTACCAGACCAAAATTCCCTGGCAAAGTCGTTATGCATTTGCCTAACGCATAATGTGTAGTGAAATGCATTACGCATTTGTTCCCTAACGTAGGATAGAGGATCTCACTATAATAAGACAGAGTGTTTTCCTTTAGCAATAGACATTCAACAAACATCTTGCACCTTTGAGTTTAGAAATTTTCGCATATAAATTGTCTTCTTAAAAGTGGTTATTTTTCACAGAGTAACTTTTTTAATAGTCTGGAAAAGAGAGTGAGGCTAATGATTTTGTGCAATTCTACTTCACTTAAATCCAATTCATAAGCAAGTCAATACATCACTCTGTAATGCGACTGGTCCTCTTCGAAAACAAAGTATAAACAACAATGATCATAAAGACCAATTACCAGTGATTGAATCATGGGACCTTCAGTACAAACTATCAGAGCTGAAAAAGACCTTGGGACATAGAATGTAGTGCAGGAAGGGATCTTCAAACATAGAATAGGAAAAATGAAAAGAACCAAAAAATGTCAAAGATACAAGCTCTCTTAGGACACAGATTGTCAGAGTTTGTAGGACTTTAAAGTAGAATGGTAGAGTTGAAAAGAACCTCAGATATCATTCATCTAGGTTAGGGTTTCATATCTGAACTTGTTTTTAAAAATATTTTTAATTTTTGCACAAACAAAACCCATGTGACCAAAATAAGAAGGAAATCAGAAAGTTGGAAAATAATCTTTATTGCCAGTGTTTCTGATAAAGGTCTCATTTCTAAAATATATAGAAAACTGAGTCAAATTTATAACAATATAAATCATTCCCCAATTGATAAATAGTCAAAGGATATGAAGGGGCAGTTTTCAGATGAAAAAATTAAAGCTAACTATAGTCATATGAAAAAATGCTCAAGGTCATTATGGATTAGAAAAATTCAAATTAAAACAATTCTGAAGCACCACCTCACACCTATCCCATTGTCTAATATGACAAAAAAGGAAAATGATAAGTGTTGGAGAAGCTGTAGAGAAATTGGAACAGTAATGCATTGCTGGTGGAGTGGTGAACTTCATCCAACCATTCTAGAGAGCATTGGAACTATAACCCCAAAGGGTTATAAAACTGTACATACCTTTTGATTTAGCAGTGCCACTTCTAGGGCTGTAGCCTAAAGAGATCATAAAAAAGGGAAAAGGATCCGTTGGTACAAACATATTTGTAGTAGGTCTTTTTATGGTGGCAAAGAATTGGAAATTGAGGAGATGCCCATCTTTTGGGGAATGTGGGATATGATTGTGATGAAATACTATTGTGCTATAAGAAATGATGAGCAGATGGATTTCAGAAAAACCTGGAAAGACTTACATGAACTGATATTGAGTGAAGTGAGCAGAACCAGAAGAGTGTACACAGTAACAGCAACATTGTGCTATGATGGACTTTGATAGACTTAGCTCTTCTCAGTAGTGCAATGATATAAGACAATTCAAAAAAGCTCATGATGAAAAATGCTATTCATATCCAGAGAAAGAATTATGGAGTCTGAATGGAGATCGAAACATATCATTTTCTCTCTCTCTCTGGTTTTCTTTTTTGTGGTTTTTCCTTTTTGTTCTGATTTTTCTTTCACAACATGACTAATGTGGAAATATATTTAATATGTTTGTACATGCATAACCTATATCAGAGTGCTTGGTGTCTTGGGGAGGGGTCAAGGGGTGAGAGGGAGGGAGAAAAAAATTTGGAACTATAAAAGTGAATGTTGAAAACTATCTTTACAGGTAATATGTAATTACAAAAAATAACATACTAATAATTGGAAAAATAAAAATATTTTTACAACTATTTCAATATAATGGCTCCCTTTGAAATCTGAAGTATTTTATGCTTTTAAGAACATTATTCTGAGAAAAGGTCCACAGGTTTCTCCAGACTGCTAGAAGGGTCCATGACACAAAAAAGTTAAGGGCCTCCGATCGAATCCATTTTTCTTCCTGCCTATTTTGTAAGTGAGGGAATTGAGGATTAGAGAGGAGATGCAATTTGCCCATGTTAGCAGGCAGGCTAGGGATAGAATCTATATCTCATAACTCCATTTTCCAGAGTTTAACTATTTAATAAGACTCTAATATTTCACATTTAATGGCAGCAGTGTAATGTTTGTGTGATTTAAAAGGAACTAATTTCCCAGTAAGAAAGAGAAACATCATGTTAGTTCTTTGTATTAAAACAGGATTGACGCAAACTAGTTTTCTTCTTCTAAAGTTGTATTCAGTTTGTCACTACTCAGGACTTTCTTTTTAAATAACATCCAGGACTCAAGCAAACAGGGTGCTTGCTGTTGCTAAAAGGGGCTGAAGACTAGGAATAAAAGTCCGTTTTTAAGTGCTGGAAAGTTTTGATAAGCAAATACAGCCTGAGCTCTCTCTCTCTCAATTGGCTGTTTCTTCACCGCCAGATTTTGACACAAATAATCAGATTGAAAAATCAGGGAGGGGAGCAGTAGAAAAAAAAAGGAGAAGTATCTATTTGAGCAGAGAGTAACAAAGTTGACAAGAGTGAAAGAACGTAACCCAAAGTGAATGCTGCTAAAGTCCTTTCATATACAGCGTCTTTCTGGCAAGAACTGAAGTCATAACGTGAAGACAGTGAACCTCTAGCTCCCAAACAGGTGAATGATTTAAAGGTTGATTTCATAGATTTCTGATTTGCATGTCTAACTTAGACTTTTTTTTTAGTAGTAGTAGTTATGAGGCTCATCTTGTAGTTTTACAAAGAACTCAGGGAAAACAGCATGGACTTTAAAAGATTATGGAAATAAAAGTGTTTAGAAAGGTATTAGCTAGGTCTGAAATGCTGTATGTTTTTATACTGTGGTATAATGGAAAAAACAAATAATTGAACCAGTTTTATAATGCTGACTCTGTTTCTAACTTGCTGTATGACCTGGTGCAAATCACTTAACCTCACTGGGATGAAATTTCCCAATCCCTAAAATAAAGGTATTTTACTTAGTAATCTCTTAGCTCCTTACTAGCTCTACAATTCTAAATCTATATAATTTGGCACAATAAAAGGAGCATTAGCTTTGGGGGCTGGAACTTATTTTCAAATCCTTCTGATATTTATACCAGTGTGCTCAGGGGCAACTTAACCTCTCTGGTCCTCAGTTTCTTCATCTGTAAAATGGGTGTATCAATAACCTCTAAAATGCCTTCCAGCTCTAAATCTATTATCCTCTGATTTGATCCTATGACTAGATAGTCTCTGAGGTCCCTTCCAATCTCTTGATATATGATACCATGATTCATGTATAACCAAGCTACAAATCTATTTATGGAGACTATTCATATTCAAATATATTATATACATGTATTTACTTTCATGGGCAGATGCATTTGCACACATGCTAACACTCTCCATTAGACTTCTTTTGTAATTGTATCCACATAGCAACATGTGCTTAATAAATGCTTATTAAATGACCAAGTGATGTTTATCTACTAAAGCATACTAAGGTAGAGGCCAGAAGATCAGGATTTTAGTCCTAGCTTTGCCATTGTCTTTGGGCAAGACACCCCACCTCTCTATGGCTATTTCCTGAGCTGTAACATGAGGGCACCGAACTAAATGATTTCTAAGATCTATTTCAGTTATAACATCCTGTAATTCTGTGCTAATCCCACAAATGTTCATAGCACACCTACAAAATTCACACCTTTATGTGTTCTTCCATATATTAAAAGATGCACTTTTAAAAGTTCCACACAAAAGCCTGTTCCTGCAAAACTTGTAGAGACCTCTGACATTCAACACCCCATCTCCTGACTCTCTCGTGAACAAGGGAAATACTTTCTTAATGTGTTGCATAGTTATGGAGGTGCTGTGACCAAATCTGCTTTCTCTATGATTTTCACAATTTTTCAACTTTCCCTTCAGAAAAAGTACAGAGATGTGCGCAGTCTTTGGGAATGAGAGGTTAGAGATCACATTAGATTCACTTCCATCTAGCCTAGTGACGATATTTATGACAGGTATTAGTAATGCACTGGTTTGGAACCAACCACTGCCACTTTCACCTATGAAGGAAGGGTAGGTGGGTTCAAAAGATTTCAGTGCTGCTCCCTCCAATGAGACTTAAATAACTTGTGAGGTTTTATAAGCAGTTTAAGGTTTGATTGATTCATTTTTTTAAAACTGTTTTTTACAAATGTGCTGCCTTCCCTAGAGATGAAGTTGAAGACAAGTCTGTTTATGATAAAGTCATCTTAAAATTCTGGAGATCATCCCTCTCTGGCTTTTCTTGGGAAGTTATGCTCCAGTATAACCTGCAGAATTTTGCTGTGTGTGGCATAGTGTACAAAGTGATTTATGTTAGCCCTTAACTAGAACAAAAGAAAGATTTTCCCAGTTCAGCCTAGATCAGGTGTTCTCAACCCTTTTTGGGTCACAGATCCTTTTGGTAGTCTGGTGAAGTCTATGGACTCCTTTTAGAATAATTATAAAAGAAACCAATGATATTGAAATACAGTTCTCAAAATATTTTTCCCAGACAAATTAAAAAAAACCCACAGAAATCTATTTATAGACCTCTTGAACTTCTTAGTGGGAGGGAGGGAATCTATAAATCCCAGTTTAAGAACTCCTGGCCTAGAGGGTGGTGGTATTTTTTCCTTCCTTCCTTCCTTCTTTCTTTTTTCTTCCTTTCTTTCTTCCATTTTTTCCTTTCTTTTTCTTTCCTTCTTCCTTTCTTTCCTTCTTTTGCTACAATAATAATTTTTTAAACTATAATCAATTTTCTATCTTGTATGCTTTAGAGAAGTGATTCATTTTTGGAGTTTAGCAACAGACTATGACTAGCTCTTCCAAATTCTGTAGGCCTGCTCTAAAAGTGATATGCTATTCTAACTTTTTCAGTTAAAGGTAGACACAAACATGTCATAATCTTTTCAGGAAGTTTACCACTGGAGGGCTTGAACACAAAGGAAGTCAAAATAGTCCCATGTTACTGACCCTGAGAAAATACTGTGAGATTACCCAATATGTTCTAAAAAGAAACCCCAAAATATGAGTTTCTTTGTCAAGGTGGGTCTGTCCTATGAGGACACAGACTCATATACTTTTCAAACTGGAAAAGAACTCAGTGATCAGCTAGCCCAATCTTCCTATTTTACAGGGGAAAAACTGAGGCTCCTAGATGAGAAATGACATCCCTCAAACTCATAGGATCGTAGATGTGAAGTTGAAATGGATCTTAGGGATCCTGTAGTCAAATTCCTTCATTTTACAAATAAGGAAACTGAGACCCAGAGAGGCTAAAAGACTTGCCCAAGGTCACACAAATGACAAAAGTGGTATTTGAACTCCAGCCCTCTGAACTTCAGTCAAGTATCCTTTCTACTACTTATTGCTGCCTCCTCAAGTCAATTGCATTAGAAGATACTTATGCTGATGGCGTGTGATATGCCATCCATCTTAGTTCTTTTGCCTAAAGTGAAAATGTTCTCATATAATAAATCACATGCTTTTGTTTACCTCTGTCCGGACCAGAAATTGTACCAAGATGTATTCAAGACCAATGACACTTTGGCAAAACAAAATGCTAGACATTTTTACAGAAGCACCAAATGTTACACTAACTTGGGATCAGGGCTGATCTCTCAGGATAGAGGTTTTTGAAGAGATGTTAACAGTGGTTGACTTTCCGGACACCTGATAAGATCAAGATACTTGCTTTATGAAGAAATCGGTGCATTCTTTCACAATCCGTGCCCTCAGCTCTATGCCTGGATAGGTCCGTATGAATCAGAACTATGTTACTGGCCATTTAGTTGTTAATTAACTGCATTATGGATGATTAGTTCCTGTTTTCTTGTGTGGGGGTAAGTGGAGGGGAAGGTTACAGGGCAAAGGGAAGTTCCTTTCAAGCAGTTCACAGGATATTTGTTCTTAGGGCTTACTCTCATTTGGAGTCCCTTGTATTATTAATTCGAGCTTTGCAGTTCTTATAAAGAGAATCACACAGGGAAGAAAAGGACAGTAAATTTTTATTTGTTTTTGTTTTGACTCCACAGTCTTTTCCCAATATACTTTCCACTCCACCACTGAACCTTCTCTGGTAATAAATAAAAATAGTTCAGCTGAATACCACTAACCCAATTGTGCCATTGCCTGAGTCCAACAAGTACATTTTACATCCAGAGTCTCTCACTTCTTTACCAGAATGAAGTGGATTTTTCATTTGTTCTCAGGATCTGAGATTGGTTATTACCCTTAATCCATGTTCTGCCATCTTGTACTGTTGCTTTCATCTATGTGAATGATGATACAGGGGACCCTATTATTGTGAGTGTGTATGGTTCTCCTGGTTCTACTTAGTCTACTCTGTGTCAGTTCCTATAAATATCTCCATGTTTTTCTGCATTCATCATCTGTCATTTTTAATGGCACAATAATACTTCATTTTATTCACATGCCATAATTTTTCTAGCTACTCCCCAATCAATGGGCTCCCATTTTGTTTTCAGGTTGCTTTTCTTTTCTACCATAAAAATATTGCCATGAAGATTTCGGTTGCATGTGGCCTTTCTGTCTGGATTGCCTATTAAGAGACTTAGTTCCATTACTAACTATCATGTGACTTTAGACAAGTCACTCCACTTCTTGGGCCTCCGTTAATTCATCTATAAAATGTGTAGGTTGGACTAGATGAGATCTAAAGTTATTTTTAGCTCTGAAATTCTACAAAGGAGATCAAGCCATGTACAGTCTAAATGGAGAGCCCTATTATTTTATCTACCTTTCCTCTTGGAAAGGAAGGAATTTCTACCACCACCACCACCACCACCCATTATGTGTATATTTAGGAAAGATTTAAAAGAGATAGGATGATGTCAGGAGAACTGGATTTGGCCACTCTGGGTTTACCACTGGTAAAAACCCTGATCTGCCAGTAGAAGATGTCCTGTGTGACACAAAACATGAAAAATCACTAAGATACCCCTGCCCTATGGTTTCGGTGAGCTTCTTCACCATTTCCTGCCCTAAGCCATTGGGTAGTATTTCTCTGTGGCTTTGGAAGGATAGCTATGCTGAACTTCAGATGCAATATGCACTCTGAAGGTAAAATCATGGTTATTTGCGCAGGTGCTTCACGAGTAAAGTCTGATGAACTGTCCCACTTCTACCCCAGCCCACCCTGAATCAATTCTAGCTTTTCCGCTTAGGAGACCCCTTCCCATTTCACACACATTCGGACCAGAGACGCCTCTCTACCAAAAGGAATTAAATTAGCTAGCTTCACAATTAAGCACTGGTTTTCTCTGGATCTTGTTCTTTCATTGCTCACCTGTTCTTGGGGAAGCATCTTGAACTATGCAACCTGGCAGTCAGAGGCTCCTCAGCCTGAATTACCTTCACTTTTCTCTGAAGCTCTTTAAAAAAAAAAGAGAGAGAGTAATTATTTTCCATCTCCTGGTTGATATACAGGTAACTGAAGCTTCAATGGCTCTGATTAAAAGTGTTCAGAACAATAAGAATAACTTTCCCTAAAGTTGGGGAGAGGGGGAGATCCAAATCTACTTCACCCACAATAGTAGTAGGTTGTGGGTAATGCCACCCAAGATTACTGGAACAAATGCAAATTTTCATGCAAATCCATTCTCCACACCCTAGACAGTTCCCACCTTGAGCCCACCAGACCCTGACAACTCTCAGTAATCAGGGACTTAATCTTTCTTGTTCCTTCAAACCAAACTAATTTAGAGAAGGACAGAGTTGGAGGAAGAGGGAAGGAAGAGGGGAGGGGTTGTGGGGTGAGTGTGTCTGTATGTTGGTGGGGGGGCACACAAGGGGAGGAAGACTGTGTCCCTAGGAGATAAGGAATTTATTGCAAGGAAAGTGTGGGTGATTACTATGCCAGCCTGTTCTGTTTGCTTGACAAGGGGCTGAGAGGGATAATACTCAGTGCCTTCTCATTGTCTGTCCTTCCCCTTAGAATTTAGAATCCAAGAGTCAGAAGGATTTTGTAAAAAAGTGTTTAATCCAGGCCTGCACAACCTGCAACTAGCCAAAGGATTTCAGGCCTCCCCTCAAAAATGTAGAGGATATTTTCTTCTACATTTTTCTTAGGTGGCCCAAAATCCTTCAGGGGACCATAAGTGGCCCACAGGCCACAGGTTGTGCAGGCCTGACGATCCATTCCTCTCCTTTCACAGAAAAGGAAACTGAGGTCTAGGGGGTTGACCCAACTTGCCCAAGATCACAGAACTAGTAAGTGATGCCACTGAGACTACAACCCTGGTTTTCTGATGTTTAGACCAGCCTCCTTTCTACTACCCTGACCCAGGCAGCATGAGAGCTAGAGGAGGGCTTTGGCTGGCATGGGAAGATGAGACTCTACAGGTTTAAGAGACTCTGGAAGGGCCACCTTTTGTCACCGAGATTGGAAATTTGGGCAAAGACTTGTGAGTTGTAGAAGATGCGAAATATTCCTGGGCCCTTGCTTAAGGAAAACACTATTACTGGGTGTAGGAGGTAGGGCATATGGCATTGAGAAAACAGGCAAATGCTGGTCCTTTGTGCTGCCTTGTTCTCCCTGGTTCAGGGAGCTCTCCCATCCCCACCACTTGCAACTGTCCCAAACACCATAGCTTGATATTGTATGCTCTTTGTAATCTCCCCAGCACCTACACTCCTTCTGTGGGCCAGATGTTTTATCAGCTGCTAACACCCATCCCATCCCTAAAGGGTTCACAGCTTGCTTTCTGAGGGTGCTACAATCCTTTTCCCGCGCTTTAAAGATATCAGACTCAGAGCTCTGTGAGTGAAGGGAAATTTTCAGAAATATTTGAAATGATGTCCTAAAAAACATTTATTAAATATCTATTATACAGTCAAGTCAATAAACAATTATTCAGTGCCTACTATGTCCTAGGCACTAGGTTAAGTGTAAGATACAAGAAAAAGCAGAAGGCAGTCCCTGCTCTCAAGGCTCTCACAGTCTAATGGGGAGATAACAAACTAATAGCTATGTACAAATAAGATCTATGCAGGACATATATATATATATATATATATATATATGTATATATATATATATGTATATACACATTTATACACACACACATACAATCTATATAGGATATCTTGGTGATATGATAGAAGGAAGACACTAGCATTTAGGAGGATCAGAAAAGGCTCTTTTTAGAATGGGGTTTTAGCTGACAGTTGAAGGAAGCCACGAATGTCAAGAGATAAGAGGTGTGAAGGGTCTGTTCCACACATGAGGACAGCCAGTGAAAATTTGTGGAGTACTTTGTTCAAAGAACTGCAATCTGGCCAGTGCCCCTGCATAACTAAACATGTTGGGTGGAGAAGGCTGGAAAGGTAGGAAAGGGCTAAGTTATGAAGGGCCTTAAACACCAAATATAGATTTTTATATTTGATATGGGAGGTGATAGGGAGACATGGGAAACTGTTGAATAAAGAGGTGCTATATACATATCACAACAATAAAAATAGATGTTATTTCTGCCTCCAAGAATCTTACAACTTTGTTTAGGAAACACAGGCTATGTATACCACACATAAAACAAGCTAGTGTATGACCAAGTGCAAAGGGTAGTGTCCCATTTAGGGGAGAAAATGTTAGAATTGTAGTTAGGAGGGAAGACCATTAGATTAGGAATCTCTTAGCAAGGGTTGTCTTTTACCTTTCTTTGTAACATAAAGTTTAGCAAAGTGCCTGACACAGAGCAGTCATTTAATCAATGATTGTGACTTAGAACCTTGACGACATTGATTGTGTGATCTTGGACAAATCATTCAAACTCATTGATTCTCAGCTTTCTCATCTTTAAAATGGGGTGATGAGAAAGGAATGAAACAATGGAGATTATGTTTAAGCTACTGGGAAAATCCATAGAAAGTAAACTTTAAAGTTATACAAGTATCAGCTCTTAGAACTATTCAGGGCTGAGTAGTACTTAAAAACCAATCAGAAAACATTTATTAAACAGGGACACAGAGTATGTAAAGAAAAAGCAAAAATGATCTCTGCCCTTAAGGAGCAGGGCTTACATTTTTCATGAGGAAGACATAAAAATAGGTACCTAAAAGAGGAATATAGTGTAGATGGAGAAACTCCTTAGATCAGAAGAGACTAGCTGTGATTGGGGGGAAGGGATATGGGAAAATGAGGGAATGAGCTTAATAAATACTATATGCCAGCTCTTTACAAATATTATCTCATTTGATTTGTTGTTATTCAGGCATTTCAGTAACGTCTGACTCTTTGTGACCCCATTTGGGATTTTCTTGGCAAAGATATTATTAGAGTGGATTGTCATTTCCTTCTCCAGCTCAAACCGGGTTAAGTGACTTGCCCAGAGTCACACAGCTGAGTGTCTGAGGCTGGATTGGAACTCAGGTCGATCTTAACTCCAGGTTCAGTTCTCAGCTGAGCTGGAAATGAGTACTGCAGGCACAGTTTGTCTTTCATCATAGAGGTGTGAAATCTCTTGGAATACAAAGAAGGAACGCTACTGTACAATTTGTACAGTGTTTTTCCTGTTACTTTCTTTGCACACAGTAGGTCCTTAATAAGTGATTGCTAAATTGATAGAACAGAATCATTTATCACCACTTTTTGTTGAAGTAGGTTTACACACCTAGCTTGCTCAGTCTCTGGAGTGTCTAGACAAAAGATTGGCTCCATTCAAATCTTCTGTTTAAGGGAATTAAAAGATGTTAATGGGATGTGAAATTGGGTGGTGACCTTGTAACGGAAAAGAGACAATGGCAACCCAACCCACAAAGGGTGGAGGTATGGGGATTAACCTCTGCTATTAAAGGAGACCCGAAGCAAGTAAGGAAAGAAGGTCTGAAGGTGAGCTCTAAAGGAGGCCAGAGGCAGAGTAGAGGAGTCTGAGGAGGCAAGAAGCAGGAAAGACTGGGGAGACCAAGGAGAGAGGAGACAGGAGAGACAGAGGACAGAGGAGAGAGGGGAAAGAGGAGGTGTAGGGGAGGCAAGGGGCAGGGGGGAGAGGGGAAGTAGGGAAGAAAGGAGGGGGGAAAGGAGAGGGAAAAGGAGAAGCAATAGAGGCACAGGGTTGACTGACTCAGAATAATTTCTCAAGAGAATAGTAGGAGGCCAGGGCCCATGGTGAGAGCAAGTTTCTAGTTGTCCTGGCTACACACTCTTTAAAAGTCTAAGAGCTCCCTGTCAGAGAGGGTTGGTTTGGGGGTAAGAGATAAGACTGGAAGCACATTTTCTATGACTGTTTTCCCCTCTAAAAAATGGGAATGCTTGCCTTCTCCCTCCTCCTTTACTCTTGTGGAGACAGGAATATGGATTAGTTAAGATTCTTGTAGGAGGAAAATCCTACCAGCTCTGATTCAGGGCATAACTGTTGAGTTCTCACATGATAACTATTCAGTTTTGAAGGGCAGGGCAGTATAGAGGGAAGGTTTGAACCCCTCATCTCTGACCATTTGAAAAAAATGGGAATGACATGATTTGCCCAGTTAACTCAGGTTTTTGAGAGGAAAGCTTACAAAGTGCTATATTAATGTAAGTCCTCCAGGAGGAGGTGGTGGAAAAGAAAAAGATTCCCAATTTCTTGCTAATTTTGGAAGGAACCCTGGATTTGGAATCAGAATATAGGTTCAAGTCACGACTCTGACGCTAACTACCTTTGCCTGTGCAAATCACATAAACCCTTAGTCACAGGGTTTCCTCAACTATAAAATTAAGATGACAAAATTTGCCTTATTTTTCCAAGATTGTAACATAATGAATGTTCTTTAAAAACATTACAAAAGTGTGTTGTTGTCTTTATTTCAGCTCCAGAAAGGTGATTAAAAAATGCCTCGTTCCTTCCTGGTCAAGAGTAAAAAGGCTCACACTTACCATAAGCCTCGAACCCACTTTGATGATGATCTACTTTGGGCTCACATCCCCCCCTCAGGTGAGCCAGATCCTTCTTTTGGGATCTTTTGCATATACACTAGAGTTCATTGCTAAGTTCAAAGGAGGAAGAAAAAGCATAGGTTCACACATCAAGAGTTTTCTTCCTTTCTTGATGCCTAAGCTCTACATTCATCAGTCTTTCAAAATCCTTTCTAACATCTGGGAGTAATGAAAGCCTTGAGATTCTATCTGCTCTGGAAACCTTTCTAGAATTTTGAGGGTGTGGCATTGTGGAAAGCACATGCTAAAGATAGAGTCAGAGGCCCTGGGGTTCAAATACCTAGCTCTGCTACTTATTATTAATGTGGGGTTTTTTTTACCTCTCTGGATCTGTTTCCTTAGCTGTAAAAGGAGTTGGACTAGATATCCTCTGAGTCCCTTATGGCTCTAACTATATGATCCTAAATTGAGGGGATGTCCATCAATTAGGAAATGACTGACCAATTGATGGTACATAAATGTGACGGAATACTATTGTGCTGTAAGAAATGAGGATGAGAATGGTTTCGGAGAAACCTGAGAAGATTTATATGAACTGAAGCAGAATCAACTGAGCAGAACCCAAACAATTTATGCAATGACAACAGTATTGTAAAGACAAGTTGAAAAGACTCACTAATGATTCATCTCCGTACTAGGGGACTCAAGATGAAATATGCTACTCACCTCCTGATGGAGAGGTAAAAGACTGAAGAGAATGAAACTTTTTTTGGATTTGGTTAATTTGGAAGTTTTTTTTTCTTGATTATACATTGTAACAGGGGTTTTGTTTTTCTTTCTCATTGGAGGGTTGGAGGGGTGAAGGAGACTAGGTAGATTTTTGCTGATTAAAAAAAAAAATTAAAATATATAACCCTGGTCAGGATGCAGTACTAGTTGCAGGGTCCTTGGGGAGTAGTGATATCTTGAACTGATTTCTATTTTGATTTCTTTATTGTTTGCCTTTTTTAATGCTTTGGTTCCAGGCAAAGTGCCTTTAGAGGTTCTTTGCCCAGAAGAAAGGGAGAAGTAAAGGAAAAGCTTGTATCTATACCTCCTGGGAAATATATGAATTCAATTAGATTGCCCCTTGATGTTTACAAAGTAAAATTCAGTCTCCTGTGCTGGCATTCAAGGCCATCCATAATCTGGTGCCAGCTTGCTTTTCAGTCTTATCTTGTTCTATTCATAAGAGGAAGTGTGGTACCTTGAAAAAAACGTACAGATTTGGAGGTAAAACATCTGGGTTTGAATTTCATTTCTTCAATTTATCTGTGTGACCAGGGGCAGCCCACTTTAATCTCTCCAAGCCTCAGTTTCCTCATCTGTAAAGTGAGGGAGGTGGTCTAGATCAGAGGAATCAAACCAAACCATCAGGCTGTATTGCTTAGAACCAGATTAAAATGTAACTGGGAAATACTCTAAAAAATAAATAAAATACAATAAAGCATAGATAATGCTACTGGGTAGTTTTATGTATAGTTTAGTATCCCCATTTCTCTTTGAGTTTGACACCCCTGATCTAGAAGACTTCAGTTTTGTTCCAGCTGTAAATTCTTGGTCACACTCCAGCCAAATTAGATTGTTCCTCCTCCTCATCCTGAATAAACCCTGTGCTCTCCCCACCCCTCAACCTCTCCTTGGTTAGTGATATCCATTCCCTGTGGCTGTATGTTTTTTCCCCTATCCTACCTTATTTAATTTGTATTGAATTTTTACTCTAAAGTCCAAGTCAAAAGCCACCCACTTCCTTCCTTTATCATTTTTGTGACTTTGAATTTTGAATGAACCCTTGGAACTCCTATAACACTTTGCCTTGTGCCACTGTATGCCTCATGTCCCCAAACTACATTGTGAGTGCCATAACACTGAGATGCCATTTTATCTCAGTTTTATGCATCCCTTAACTCCTAGTACAGAGCCCTACAAACAATAGGTGTTTGTTGAATGAATCAATTTGTTGCGTATCAAACAATTATTCAGCACCTGGGAGAGGTACAACTTTTAAATATGAAATGGTCCCTGCTCTCAGAGAGCTTATACTCCTGTGGGGAGATGAGACATACCAAGGTTAACATACAGTAATATATAAAATAAAGTAAGTACATTAGGGAGTGCAGACTCTTTTCCATAAGGTTAGGGGATGGTGCTGGTGTTGGTAAGTGTTCCTAACTAAAGACTAGGGAAGGCTTCCTGGAGGAGGTGGTGTGAGAAAGTTGGAATTTCAATCCCATGGCCTCAGTTCCCCCTTCCTTCAGAGGGAACTTCCTTCATTGTCAGAGGACAGTGGATTTCTGTTATAGATGGTTTTCCCCTTATATTTCCTTCTGAGTTCACCCCCTTGGAAGGGAATTGCAGATGTGATTGTCTCCAGGGGATAGTAATTCCAAGTATTTCTTGCCCCGCAGTGGCCACTAACCAGGTCCTGGGGGACACCACAACCTTTAGTAGCCCAAGCCAATGCCCAGGATGGAAAGACTCCAAAGAAGGTCATGACAAGGACCAGTGCCTGACCAGGACAACGTCAGCTTCAGGTACTTTTTTCAGATCCATTTCCCAATCCCTCCGAGAGAACCAAAATTAACTTACCTTCTTGACACTTCGGGTCAGAGGGAGTGGGAAGGAGAAGGGGTTGCTGTGGAGGAAAGGTGGCACTATTTCCAGGAAGGTTGAATAACTAACCAGAAAGTGCTTATTCTAAAGAGTGGTAGACCCTAGAGGGCAGTGCCTTGGCTTTCTGGAACAAGGAAGAGAGCTTAGTGGTCATACAACTGGCCTAGTCCAAGGCAGGGTAGAGGCTGAGATGTGTAGCATCATGGGGGCTAGATTGTTTATTGTTATTTGTCCTTTGCTCTCCGAGAGGAAAAACAGAGGAGGAAGTATGGTAGAGGACTGATTCCTTCAACACAGCTTAAATTCAACCTTCTGCAGGAGGCCTTTGCTAGTCTCCCCAACTGCTAGTGCCTTCCTTTTTGAGATTACCTTCCATTTACTCTGTATATTTCTTACATGTATCTCATTATTTAAATGCTAGTCTCCCCAACTGCTAGTGCCTTCCTTTTTGAGATTACCTTCCATTTACTCTGTATATTTCTTACATGTATCTCATTATTTAAATGCTGTCTCCTCTGCCAAAATGTGAGCCCCTTGAGAGCAGGGACCACTATTGCCTTTCTTGGCGGCCCTAACACTGGGCACAGTCCCTGGAACATAATAAGGCTAAGGTCAGAATAGGAGAGACTGGACTTATGCTTTCAGCTCCCTCTGCCAATGCAAGTAGTCACCTCTTGGAAAATTAGAGAGAGTTGCTTGGCAGTAGTGAAAAAGTTAAGTGACTTGCCCACGTTCACCCTGTCAGGATATGTCAGAGCTAGGTTTTGAGCCCAAGTTTTCTTGATTCCAAAGCCAGCTGTTTAGTAACTACTCCATGCTTCCTCATATTAAGCACATAGTTAGTTTTTATTAAATGCTTGTTGACCAAGATGCATCCCAGTGTCCCTTACTAGTCAAGACAGGTATCAGCTACCTGACAGAGGTAGGCTTTGATCAGGGCTGAGGGTGGGTGGGATATTACTGTGTTTTTTCTCTAAGCTCAGTAACCTGTTTACTCAGTAGATGAACTATGCAATAATTTCTGTACTCATGTTCCTCCTCCATCCATACCCCCAGAGACTTCCATCTTGACTGTCCAAGCCCAGGACCATGGCTTATCCCCTGCCTCACCCCCTTACTACAAACCCAGCTTCTCTTGGGATACCTTCTCTTCCCCTTATGGCTATGGACAGATTACCTCCACCATGCAATCTGCCTTCCTAGAGAACTCAGTAAACTTGTATGGCAGCTCACTGGTGCCCAGCTCTGACCCTCCCTTGGACTACAGTCTACATTACTCCCCTGGCATGGAAGCCTATCACTGTGTCAAATGCAATAAGGTAAGTCATCAGAGGAAACAGAAGAGATGCACTTTGGATGTCATCTCAGAATAGGTTATCTGGTCTTTCTGTCCTCTACCATGCCTACCTTCTCCTTTACTGTCATAGGATGTCCCTGAATTACTTGGTCTTGGTTTTGAATTGGGGGGCTGTGGAATTATGATGGGAATCAAATAACTATAGAATTTCAGAGTACCAAAGAACATAAAATCTAGACTATCAGAATAGAGAGGGGGAAATTCTTAGAATATATAATGTAGAATGTCAAAACTGGGAAGGACTTTAAAATAGGTGGTATTAGAGATAGAAGGTACCTTAAGGGATTCTTAACCATTTTAGTAACCCTAACACTTGAAAGTCTGATGAAGCCTATGGACCCCTTTTCAGAATAATGTTTTTAAATACAAAACTTTCCCCAAAAAACCCAAACCAAAAAACTACATAGGAATACAAAGGAAATCAATTATGTTGAAACAGTTATCAAAAATTGTTTTTTAAAAAGTTCAGGAATCCAGGTTAAGAACCCTTGCCTTAGATTATTAATTTCTTCTTTCATAGATGAGGAAACAAAGGTACAGAGGGGTTATATGACTTGCCTAATAACATCATACCATTAGTTTGTGTTAAAGATTCAAACTCAGGTCTTCTACCAGTCTAGTGAAGAAGGAAGGAAGGAAGAGAAGGAGGGAAGGAAGGAAGGAAGGAAAGGAGGAAGAAAGGGAAGAAGGAAAGGAGGAAGAAAGGGAGGAAGGAAGGAATTTTTGTGAGTCATTTGTTTATAAATCACACCTATATTCCTCTCTCCCTGCTCCCTCCCAGGGAGCAATAGAATAAAAGAGAGAAAAAAAATCAATAAAATAAAATTAACCAATTCGTTAAAAAAGGCTGACATTATTGCTCCACAACCACAGTTCCTCATCTCTATAAGAAAAGGGCAAGGGCAGGGGGTTTTCATCTTTTCTTTTGGACCAAGCTTGGTTATTGTAATTTCGAAGTATTTTCTATGGTTTTATTGTTGTTTTTCCATTTCCCTTCCATTCATTATGCATATTGTTTTTCTAATTGTGCTTATTTCACCTTCTATCACTTGATAGTAATGATAGCTAACATTTATATCGTACTTTCTATATGCCAAGCAGTGTGCTAAGCACTTTACAATTATCTCATTGGATCCTCACAATAACTCTAGGAGGTAGAGGCTATTATGTTCCTAATTTTACAGATGAAGAAACTGAGGCAAACAAAGGTTAAATAACTTGCCCAGGAAGTATCTGCAGCTATATTTGAACTACCAGTCTTCCTGACTCTAGGCTTAGCACTCTATCCACTGGGACACCAGCTGCCCTGAAGACTGTTAAAGTCTTGTTATACTTGTCTGGATTCAGTCCAGAGCTCTTCTCACTGCTTCCATGGAGAAATAGAACCGAATAATCAGGGCTGCTCAAGGCTTGAACCTTTTTTTACTCTTATGAAACCTACCAGAGCAGTACTTCAGTGCAAACCTGTGGCAGAAGGATCAACCCTCAGAGGAAGTGCCTTAGATCTCACTCACAGTCTTCTCTTTCCCCCATTCCTATCTCCCTGCAGGTATTTCCTACGCCCCATGGGCTGGAGGTTCATGTCCGCAGAGCCCACAGTGGGACTCGACCCTTCGCTTGTGAAGTTTGTGGCAAAACATTTGGCCACGCAGTCAGCCTTGAGCAGCATGCTCATATACATTCCCAGGTAGGCAGTTTGCAATAGGTAGAGGGAGAATAGAGCAAGAATTTTTCTTCTTTCCTTCTCTATTCTGCTCCATCTTAAATGAAACAACTCAGAGTAGGGGGAGGCAAGAAGAGGAGAAAAGAGATGGATGAATAGTCCTTTTCTACACTCTCACTTCCACCATCTTCTTTTCTATTATCTGCCTCAACACATTTCCCTTTCCCTCTCCCCAGTTCCCAGGAAGAAAGTCACAGATTGTAAAACTCCAGATGTGGGGGCATTGGTCTGAGATGCCAAGGTCTCAGGGTAGATTCTAGAAACCCTCAAAATCAGTAAAAATAGTCAGGGCATACATACAGCAAATACTGTTAGAATGTTTGCTCATAACCCAATGACAGCCCCTCCCCCTATGCCCCATGAAGACAGAAATGGAGACCCTAATCTCCTAGGTCCCCGCTGTTCTCCAAGTCATCCCAATTGAGTCTCCTGTTCCTCAGGGGATCCCAGCTGGGTCCAGTCCTGCTCCAACGTTCACAATAAATGACCCCGAGGTCCCGCCTGCACCTGACCCCCCGGGGTCCCGTTTCCTCCGGCAGGAGAGGAGCTTTGAATGTAAGATGTGTGGCAAAGCTTTCAAGCGCTCCTCCACCCTGTCCACTCATCTCCTCATCCATTCGGACACGAGACCTTACCCCTGCCAGTACTGCGGCAAGCGCTTCCACCAGAAATCGGACATGAAGAAGCACACCTACATCCACACTGGTAAGTTGAATATACCTACACAAATGCCAAAACCTAGAGGGGTTCAGCTCTCCATGTTGTAGGGGTAGGATTATCTGTGGCATTTGTTTCATCCCAGACTATATTCTTCTTCACTCAATATTTCTGGACCTGATGTTATCATGTGTGTGTGCGCGCACTCAAAAATTTACCTCTTTTGGTTAATATTGATCTCAGCCAAGCCACCTTGGAATATCAAACTAGTTGAAAAGAAGAACCAAATTTTTATTCTGACTTCAGTTTTTTTATCATCAGTACCATTGCTCCCCAGCCCAAGCACTGGGAGGCTAAATCCTTAGAAAAGGGGTTCAAAGGCAAAAGATCAAAGAGCATCTAGTAATCTAGGAAGACCTAGAAATAGCAGTGCCTAGGCTCTGTTGAGTTTCTTAAAACTGCCCCCTTTAACTTTTTTTTTCTTTTTTTTAATGTTTCAATCTGTATTCAGATACCATCAGTTCTTTCTCAGGGGATTGATAACATTTTTCATTTTAAATCCTTCAGAGTTGTCTAGGATGATATTGCTGAGAACAGCTGTCATTCACTGCGGATCATCTAACAATATCACTGTTATTTTGTACACAGTACATTTCACTTTGCATCAGTCATGCGGAATCTTTCCAGGTTTTTCTGAGAGCATCCTGCTCATTATTTCTCATGGTACAATAGTATTCCATCGTAATCAACTTTTATTTTCTTGCAGGAGAAAAACCTCACAAGTGTCAGGTGTGTGGAAAGGCTTTCAGTCAGAGCTCCAACCTCATCACTCACAGTCGCAAACACACAGGCTTCAAACCCTTTAGCTGTGAGCTCTGTGCCAAGGGCTTCCAGCGCAAAGTAGACCTCCGGCGCCACCGGGAAAGCCAGCACAGTCTCAAATGAATGATGTTTCCTCCTTGCAAACCCCAGCTGGCCAGGACCTCCCCTGCTGAACCTCAGAGAGGCTGGATGCCTCTGCACTTTGGGTTCTTCCAGGGTTGAAGATTTTTCAGAAGAGCACACGCAGAATAGGAGCCAAGTCACTTGGACTATAGTCTAAGCTCTACCATTCACTCTATCTCTTTGGACCTCAGTTTCCTCATCTGTAAAATGAAGGGATTGGGCTAGGTAGTTACTAAAATGCTATTCTGATCATCATTTTCTAGACCAGTTTCCGCAACCTGAACTTGAACTGGATCTAGTTCATGTCAGAGAGATAGAGATAGAAAGAGCCAGAAAATGGAAGAGAGGCAGTGGGGAAAGCCCTGCCATCCTTTCTTTGGCTTCAAATTAATTGTCATTAATTCATTCATTCAACTAACATTTATTGAGTGTATTCTATGTGTAAGACTCTGTGATGGGAGCTGTTCAGGTAGTTTGGTCTTGATTTTTATATTCTTGTTTTCAAAGAGACAACATGGCTCCTTAGCTCTAGTAGGAAACACAAGAGACCAGTCCTATCTGGTACAGTTTTCCATTAGGGTCCTAGCCCTTCTATATAGGAGACAGAACCATGTCCTTCTAGCAGCAACTTCTGTGTTCTATACTGTGTTCTTTTGGGCATTGTAAAATAAAACACAAACTTAAAGTATGTCATCTCTAGGGTCTTTGTGTTTCCTGCCTTTGTAGAGATTCTCCTTTCGCTAAGGACCTCATATGAGAGTTATCCTGGGACCCTCATTTTTGAGAGTTGATGACTCAGCCCTCTGGATTGCTTCCATACTTTCCTTCACCTTACCACCCATCTTCTCAGTCTTTGCTCCTCTTCCACCTTGACTCTGAAGATCTGCTATTTCTCAGGGAATGCATCCTAAGATTTCACTCCTTCTAAGTCTGAAGATCATTCTCCACCCCCACCCCCACCCATGGCTATCAACTGGCATTTCAAGACACTAAACATAGGAGACCATCAACTGGCATTTCAGGGCACTAAGCATGAGGAGACCAAATATGCCTGGTGCCTGCCTCAGCCATAAACACAAATCTGGAGCCAGGCAGACAATGGGACTCTGAAAGATATTTCCATTCTTATCTATGATTTGCATGGGATGACATTCCTGAGTCTCATACCCTTACAGTTCCAGATTCTGTGTGCTTATGAACGGGACCATGCTAGGTTGGAGGCTGTGGGTGGACTGTGTAGTCTCAGATTGTAAGTCTGGAGGTGACTAATCAAAGAAAGGGAAAAATGAAATTTCTAGCATTAATTTCCAGGACTGTCCCTGATCCTCCTCACTGATAGGATATTCCTTCTCAGAGTTCTCTGCAGCTTCTTTCCCTGAAGTTTGGGCTAAGAAACCCCTTCAGTACAGATACCTTCTGCAACCCCACAGTTCATAAGTCTGAATCCTGAGAATCTCTGGTCTGACTCTAGTTTCTGAGCCTGGGGAAGGACTGGATTCTTATCTCCCAGATTTACCTATCTCCAGTAAAATCAGTAATACTAAAAGATGTCACTTGGGGAAGAGACTTAATGTTCTGTTTTCTCTTCAGGATCCTGGTCTGCTCTAAGTTCAATCCTGGGGAACCTAAGCAGAGTGAGTTTGAAGTTGAGACTCTGAAGATAAGAGACCCTTGTATAGGAGATAATGTGAAGGATGAGTTGGATTTTGACAGATGAGAGACCGAGAATATTCCAGAAGGAAGAAATAGCATAATCCAAAGCATGCAGATAGAAAGCTCAGGTCACGTTGGGGGAACAAGGAGTAGGTCAGTTTGAGTGGCATGTTCCCCATCTTAGAGGACATATTTTAGGGATCCCTGGACCTTATAATCTGATTCATTAATTATGCTTTGTTAATAAGAGAAAGTCAGATTGAGATCCTGAGGGCCTTCCCTGTTCTCTGACAGTCTCTGGGAAACAATGACCCCATGTTAGTTGTTTAACTGAAGTAACTACTGATGAAAATTCAGGTCAAGTAGGAGTATTAGGATGAACACACATTGTAAACCAGGGGGTGGGGGACACAGGCAAAGATGATACTTGGGCTCTGAAAAGAAGGCAGAACAAAGACTGTTTTATGATTTCAACTTGGATTATAGTTCCCACTGGCTAAACATCTGTGATCTGATGTTGCTTTGCTTTGATTCTTTGGGAGAATCCATCTTTTTTCCAGCATGAATTCCAAGCTTTAGATTGTTTTTTTTTTTTAGTTGGAGCTTTCGAGCCCCAACCACAAAGCTCTAGGATTCATTAAATCATGGGCTGATTGACTTAACTTTGATCAAGAAAACATTTACTATGTGAAAAGTACTGGCGTAGGTGGGAGTGAATACATTAGGAGGTAGGCTGAGATACAATGGTTCCATAAGACATGGTCCATCCCCTTATAAAACTTATAGTCTAATAGGATCTTGGACAGAGTAGAAAGACAAATTAATTTTGCTCCCCAGATCTGAAGAAACAAGTAGTGCACATGTGAGGTATATAGTATTTGGATAGCCCCCAGACCTCTTCACTATCCTCTTCTCGGTGCTTAGGAGACTATCAAAATCCCTTTATCTCTGACTCTTGATTGCTCTTGTGAAGTCTGATTTAATTAGACTTTCCTTGGAGAGTGTGACCTCATGGAGACCCACCTGGTCCCTCTCTCCCAACATGCAAATTCTTTTCAGTTTGCTCTACTCTGAGACTAGTCTTTCCTCTTCTTTCCTCGCTCCTCCCCCCACTCCCTTAGTGGATGGTCAATGGAAGACCCAGATAACCTAAAATCCAATCTCAACTAACCTCAGAGGATGAAGAAAGAGCTCCTTGTCAGTCTTTCTTCTTAGAACCCAACCTTTCTCCCCCTTGCCCTCCTTAAAAAGAAAAAAATTCCTTTGTGGCAGCAGCAACAAAAGTCTTGATATTGGTTTAGTTTTGTTTAACAAATAAGAGACATGCAAAGCAGATCCTAGCTTCCTGAGCCAGAAAAGGAAGAGTGAGAGAGTGTGCGTGTGTGTGCGCGCGCGCGCGTGTGTGTGTGTGTGTGTGTGTGTGTGTGTCTAGAGAACAGATTATATTGTATACTCTTCTAGAGGCACATCTTGGTGCTCCAGAGGCCCCAGTCCTGTCTTGAACATAGACAAAAGGTGTTCTGATTCACTATCTTCCATGGCAGAAAAATGACCAACTGCTATGTTCTTATCTTGGACATCCTTTTCACTTTTCAGCTAGAATCCTTTCCCTTTTAAATCTGAGAAGGGACATCAGCTGTCAGAGTCAATCCTAGGGGAAGCTGGGAATCAGGGTAAAACCACAAAAGTATGTCATGCCATAACAGTCTCCTCACCAAAGGCTATGTTGTGTTTCCAAGTGAAATCTAGTTAAAAGTGACTATCAAGGGAAGCCCCAACGGAAGAAAGGAGAGCTGACAGAATAAGACCCTGGTACAGGTTCAGGGGTATGTATAGAAAGCAACCCAGGAAGAGCTGGGTTTGTATTTGACCCTGACACTTGTAAGTGGAATGGTCATGGACAAATCATTGCACCCTTTTGAGCCTAAATTTTCTCATCTATAGAATGAGAGGATTCTATTGGATGACCTCAGGGTCAAAGTCAGGGAAGTTACATGTAAGCCTTCACTTACTCTGGAAATGTGAGCTATTGTTCCTGCCAAGTAAACAGCCTATAACATAAACTGGGCAGAAGTTTAAAACCTTAAGTTTTTGATGATGGCACTTCTAAGGTATCTGCTAACTCAGAATCTATGATCTTATTGCAGCATTCCCTGTGGGCTCATCCTCCCCTTTCACTGGACTAGCAGATGTTTCCCAGGAGAAGGCAATGATTGTTGGGTCCCTCAGGACTCCAGGGGAATCCTCATGGTAACGATCATGGGTTGGGTTTCTGATTCCTGTGACAAATGAGCCCTCATTTGGTAAATTTCCCAATGTTGATCAATTGGTATTCATTAGTTTTTACAAAAGGATTTATATAGGCCGAGAAGGTATAGCAGTAGTTACAAAATAATCCCTCCAAAGTGGTAGGTGTACTCTCCCCTTACATACACAAAAAGTCACTGGAACTGGACCTGGGAAGAGTGGACCCTGGTCCGGGGATGAGTGGAAAGAGTGAGCTCAGACTCAAATGACAAAGGTTGTGAGCATACATGTGAGCCAAGGGCTACTTCATGACTCCCAAACCTGGGAATCCTTTTCTTCCCTTTCATCATCTCCACTAAATTCACTTCTGATGCCTGAGTTGATGTCTTTGCTCTCTTTGCTGAGTGCAATGTCTCAGCTGATGGCTCAATCCCCTTCTGGGCTGCATCAGGCACATCACTCAACATCTAAACTAGACTTCTGTTGCTCCACACTAAACTGGACCTCTGTTGCTACCAGTTCTTCTTGTTGGCTGACTTTAAGATCTCTTCCAGTCTCACCATTTGCCTGAGCACCCCCTTCTTCAAATACTTATTCCCCTAAAATCAGGAAAGAATATACACAAAACAAGCACAGGTGCTATACATTCATGGACACACTGGCAGGGCATTCATTAAGCTCCTGCTAGGTGCTAAGTAAGTGTTAGGGATATAGAGAAAGGTGGAAGACAGTGTTGCCCTCAAGAGTCTTACAGTCTAATGGGAGAGATAACACACAGAGAACACTGTATAAACATGATGTAAGGGATAAATTGGAAATAATCAACAGAAGGAAGGCACTAACGTTAAGGGGCATCAGGAAAGGCTTCATTCAGAAGATGAGACTTTAGCTGAGACTAAAGTTATGACAAGAGAACAAGGAAGTGGAGATAAGAAGGGAAATGTTTCAGGCATAGGGGACAGCAAGTGAACATTTCTAGATTTGGTAGATTGAGGGTTGTATGCAGAAGAACACCAAGGAAGAAGTGTTATTGGAGTATATGAGAGGGCAGGGACAATAGGTAAGGTGTAAAAAGATTGGAAGGTATAGGAAGGAGCCATGTGAAAGAGAACTAAAAAAACAAACCCCAGAGGATTTTATGTTTGATTCCGTAGGCAATAAGAGAGTTACTGGGGGTTGACTGAAAGGGGGAGAGGGAGAAACATGGCCAGAATTATGCAGCACTTCTTAAACTCTGGGTGATGACTTCCTAGGGGTTTTTGAAAAATTTGATGACAATAAAAGGTTTCTGAACATGCAACAACAAAAGATTAATTAAAAATCAAACCAGTAATGAATCTGAGGTGTTTCGGGGCGTGTAATTTCACTGCAGCCTTGGTTCTGAACACAAAGCATGGGCACTTGGCACTTCGCATACCCTCAGACCACAAGATACCAACAAACACTGCCCAAACATGAAAAGGGGTCATGAGTGGAAAAAGTTTAAGACGCCCCAAGGGAGAATCAGTTTGATAGCCTAGTCATGAATGGACTAGAGTAGGGAGACACAGCAGGTGGGACCAAGGTAGAAACAGCGTCAGAGGGAAGGGGGCGGGGAGACATATGAGAGAAGTTATAAAAGTACAGAATTGGGCAACTGATTCAATTGATTTGATAATGAGAGAGTGAATGAAAAATAATACCTAGATTTTTGGGCCTAAGTGATTAGGAGGATGGTGGTAATCTTTATAGTAACAAGGAAGTTAGAAAAAAGGAAAGGTTTGAGGGAAAAGCTAAAAAAATCAGCTTTGGACAAGTTGAGTTTAAAATGTCTATGAGGCATCCAGTTTGAGATGTTCAATATGAATTTGGAGATATGAGATTTGAGGAAAGAAGAGACTAATATTAAAGATGGACAAATAAACCCAAGAATCATCTGCAGAGATGATAGCTGCATATATGGGAAAGGATGAAATCGCTGAGTGAAATAGTATGAGGGGAGAAGAAGAGAAGACCCAGGACTGAACCTTGAAGAACACTCAAGGTTAACAAGAGAGATCAGATCAATGTACTCTAGTAGGAGTTCCAAATTCAGCCCTGCTGGCTGTGAAAAATTCCTCACCTTAGAAGACTTAGGAGCAGAAGGAAGAAGGGAGAAGTCAAGAGGCTCTATTTGAATAAGGGAGAAAATGGGGCACTAAGGAAGATTAGATATACCAAAGGACATCAGGAATATGGCTAAAGAAATTACAAACAGCTTCTTATCCCACTTAAGTGTGTTAGAAGGATTATAGTGTCAGAACCTCAGAGCAAGAGGTCAATGACAATTTATTATAACTCACACTTGGATGGGAATCTTCTCCACAACATCCTGAACATGGTCATCTAGCTTCTTTTTGGGGAGCCAGGTGGTGCAGTGGATGGAGCACCAGGTCTGGAGTCAGGAAGACTTACCTCTCCAAGTTCAAATCCAGCCTCAGATGCTTACCAGATGTGTGTGACCCTGGGCAAGTCATTTAACCCCATTTGTAACTCTCAGCTGTAAAAGGAGAAGGAAATGACAAACCACTCCTGTATGTTTGCCAAGAAAGCCCCAAATGGTCATGAAGAGTCAGATGTGACTGAAAAACAACAGTAAGCCTTCATTCATCAATCTACCTATTTTCAGATAGTTCTTACAGTTAGTATGTTTTTTTTTTACATCCAGATAAAATATGTTTCTCTGCAATGTCAACCTATTACTCTAGGTTCTCACTGTGGAAGTCAATCTGAATGAATGTAATCTTTTATTCCATTTTACAAACATTTATTTTTGTGTAGCAATGTTAAGGGCACCTAATGGTGATCTGGATGTTCAATCATTCCTATTTGACCCTCATCCTCCTACTGATTGGTTGCACAGATGGGTTTTTCTATATAAACATTATAACATTCCCTATAGGAAATAATATCAAAGGATCTCTAAATTGTCTTGATGTTTTTGATAGGTTTGAATCCCCAGTGAGAGATAGCTCTTTTTGAAAAGTGACTTAGAGTTAGCTCTATCTTGATCTCTTCTCTGTGACTATTTCCCTTCTCAGTTGATTTCTTCCTACTGTATTATTCCCAATAAATGCAATTCCTATTAACAACTGTCCGTGTTTAGAACCATTCATAATAACCAAGTCAACATTTAAAACAAAGAAAGGTAAATAAACTTCCTCTTCCCCTCCTCTATAACCAGAGGAAAACGCTTCAGGCTCCCATAAAAATACTTAAAGTTGGAAAGGAGATACAGGATTACCGCTTTGGGGGAGGGCAGAAGTATCAGCCACAAGACTTTTATCCTGATATGTCTTGAGGTGATGTTCTTCCTGTTCTAGAGTATTTACCTGGCATCAACAATAGCTTACTTCTAGAGTATGTGAAGGGTTACAAATAGCATCTCAAACCATAAACTTAGATTTTGACCTGGAAGCAGTAGTGTGCTAATAA
The DNA here is from genome assembly GCA_028658325.1 of Potorous gilbertii. Classification (NCBI taxonomy): domain Eukaryota; kingdom Metazoa; phylum Chordata; class Mammalia; order Diprotodontia; family Potoroidae; genus Potorous; species Potorous gilbertii. The sequence goes on along the minus strand of CM053769.1, from coordinate 301,215,039 downwards.
ACGTTTAACAGTCAGATCTCCAGGAAAGAAATATATGTAGGGTACACTTTTAAGTTTAACCTGCATTATTAACATTTTCCCCATCACTTTCTTGTCTTGAAAATCAGCAAACAATAGTTTGAGCTCTGGTTTGTAGTATTTCCCTATAAAGGAGGTGCAAATGCTCGCACTGAAAAATGGCTATCCAATAGGTATAGAAGCTTCTTCAAGTTGGTTCTAGAACACCTCCAGAAACCTCTCATTTTACAGGTGAGCAAATTGAAGCTCAAGATCTTGCTTTTGGTCACTCAGCTTATATCAGAGCCAGATGCAAACCTCGATCTCATTGTTGATTTCCAAGTATACCACTGAATCTGTGTCACTGCCTCTTCCAATATATCTGCTCAGTTCTGCATGACTTCTTATAGAACCCCTTTCTTCAGCTCCATGTGGCTCTCAACAGCTTCTCTTTCTCCAGCTCCATGTTTGCTCTGTTCATTTAATTCTTCTGTTTTTTCATTTTCTCTTTGAGCCTCCCTCCTGAACACAGCCTACAATACTGCCTTTGAAAAGTCATCCTGAGGCAGGGCTATGTAATCTGGAGCCACTGGGAATTAGATTGAGAATGAAGAGAGAAAGAATCTAAAAGCTAGGGAAAGATTGTTCAGTTTTCAGTATGAACATTCACACTTTGGAAATCAGCAAATTCCATAAATCAGGGCTTGATTTCTTGGTTTGCTGATTGTCTAGATTTAAGAAAGGGATGGGGAAAATAGGAATATTAGATCAAACGTAAAAGCTGCCACAGGTTTACATTTTCCTTCTGAAGCCTGATGTTAAGCATTGAGCAGTGAGCCCCTGAACCTTCATCCTATCTTTTTCCTGTTTTGATTCAATCAGGAGAATAATTCAAATCTCAGAAAAGGATCATCTGGCTTGTTAGTTGAATACATCATGCCTCTTTTCTGGGATCAGGTCAGGGAAAGATCTTTGTACACTGCCCCCCGCACCTACCTTTATATTTTCTGCAGCATCTGGCATAGTGGCAGCCACAGGGCAGCCTCAGGCAAGGACCATAGTCTAGACAGGAAAATAAGAAACATACAAAATAAATTACTGAAACACAAGATACAATGTGGTAAATGCATGAGAAGTAAAAACATCAAACCATGAGATTAAAGATTTTGACTGGGATAATCACGGAAGACTTTCTGGAGAAGGCAGTACTTAAATTGTTTTGTTTTGCTTTTTAAATATTGATTAGGAATTGGCTAGCTGCAAACTGAAGATGAATCACAACAGTCACCAGGCTGCGGAAATCCACTGAGTCTCTCCTGATGATTCATTTTGATCCTCTGAGGACAACATATACGAAGTGTAGAAAAGTGGGAGGAGGCATCCCTCCGAAAAATAATAATTAAAAGTCAAGGTTAACCAAAAGTCAAATACAATTGAAACACAATAGGTGATATGTGGGTTTCCCAGGACTCTGCCTGAGAGGGATTCTAACAAATGTGTGAGCATGAGAGGCAACAAAGGAAAAGTTAGAACCAAATGTGTGAGCATGAGAGGCAACGAAAGAAAAGTTAGAACCTGCGGCAGTGGTTGACGTAGGATTTGCAGGTCTCCTGACTCTAAGTAAGGGTACCTTACTACCTCTTGGAAAGAGGTGGCCACAGCGAGCAATGGAGTTTAGGGACTTGTGTTATCAATTCTCAGCAGAAACAAGAGATAGGCAAGTATTTTTCCTTGTACTTTGTTTTGGAGAGAACAGCAGTAGCTTTTGCCTCTCAGCCTTCTTTCCACTCAGGACCTGGCATCCTGGGGATGCTTTATTGAGTGAGTTTGCCTACTCTGTGCTTGGACTAACAGTTTGGCAATGCTCCTTGGTGGCCATCTGAAAAAGGAGGAACCAAAAACCAAGGCTCAGGACAGTTGTAATCAGAGAGGGAGAGAAAAGAAGAGACAGGAAAACTAACTCCCTGTGTGAACTGTGACAAAACATTTCACCTTGATGGAAACTGGTTTCCTTAACTATCAAAAAGGGATAACGGATTAGATGATCTCTAAAGTCTTCAAGGGCTAAGGACTACGATTTTTTCAAGTTTAGCTGGACCAGAGGACAATGGGACAGGGAAATCTGAGGAAGGGGAGCTGCTGAATGGCCTGTAGACTCAGGTTTAGGCTGATAAGTTTATCAAACTGTGCCGGCTGCCAACTGTCAGCTTGAAGAAGGCAGCCAAGCCCGGGAAGGAAAACAGCTCCTAGGCACCTGATAGAAGCCTGTGAATGTGTTATCAGGGTTCTTGTGGGGTACGAGAGAGACAGAGAGAGAGGAAAAGAGAGAGAGAGAGAGAGAGAGACAGAGAGACAGAGAACACTTTCCAACTTCTTCATGCAAACAGCAGATAGACTGGCAGGAAGAGGAAGTCCCAAGTTCCTTTGTATGTTTCCCACTCCCCATTTCCCACTTCTCTGTATCTACTGCAGAAATGAACTCCAAACCAGCCACTGCCTTCATTCTCAATCTAATTGGCACTGTTGGGTCCCAGTGCAAATGTCTTGACTGTTTTTATCTCTTCCACTAGCCTTAGTTATAGATTCCATCTATTGAAAATACCCCCATACCATTGAGACCTGAGAGGCAGGGAACTCCTCAAAATGTTAAAGAAAAGAATACAAAGAAGTCATCTAGGTGAGGTCTATTTCATCCTAGCCAATCTCAGTCAAATTGGGGGTGAGCTGTGCGTGTGCCCCCGCATATGTGTGTGTGGGGTGAAAGATGGGGTTTCTGTCCTCTTCTTAAAAAGGTGATCACATCAAATTACTAGACTCTTTTCCTCATTGTCTTATAATCCTTAGCATCAAGACCTCTTCATTATGCTATTTCTTAGCTCAGTAACCTTGAGTAAATCACTATGTTTTTTCTCATCTACAAAATAAACAAGGGGCTGGACTAGATGATCTTTAAGATGTCCAGTCCTAAATTCTATAACCCTATGACCTTTTTCATGCACATCCTAAATACCTCAGATATGAGAGTTTTCTGAGCTCTTTCCAGGGCTGCTCGTCCACCTTTGGTGTCCCCCATGATCAAACTCTTCACTTGGAGCTCCAAGGAGTTGTGGCAGGCATAGCTGCCACACCCCAGTAAAACCATCTCAGCAGACTGGCTAAACCAGGTTAAGGGTAACTGATAAATCTCAAACTTCTGAGTTAGGAGGATGTCTACCCCAAGTAAAAACTTTCCCTGTCAGAATGGGTAGATATGAATTTGTTTCAGTTGCCATGAAAGTGGCCAAAGTAGGTGCTGTGGAGCACTTAGAACTCGCTTGGTCAGACATCTAAGACACCAAGGTCATCCAATGTACCCTAGGACATCATCAGGTGTCTTGACTTCTGTCCTGCTGCTGGACTTCTATGACTCTTCAAGAGTGAGTCTAACAACTTTGTGCAACTCTGACTCATTTAAATTCAATTTACTCACAAGTCATACATGTATGTATGTGTTTATACATGGCATTTCAATAAAACATATCCATTATGTGAACTTTGATAATGCAATTACACACAATGATTTTATACTATTATATAATAATGCTACCAGTTGGCTTTAATAAGAATTTTAATTGATTGTGATATGAACTGGTTGTAAGGACACACCCTTAGAGAAGTCACCTTACCTTTCTGAGCTTAAGTTCCTTCATCTGTAAAATGTAGAAAAGACTATTTGCATACACTTACCTACTTGGGGGGGGAGGGCGTTAAGTAAAGCACTTGGTAATGCTTAATGTACTAGTTATAGGAATCTGAACTATTATTCAATTTAATTCAACAAACTTTTCTTAAGTGCCTACTGTGTGCCAGGAACAGGGGATACAAAAATAAAAATAAAAGTTTTTCTCCTGATCCAAAAGTGTGGCTTACTAAGGAAATAAGTATAGACAAAGTGATTACAAGATCTAGTGGGTGTTAATAATTGCAAAGAATAAGAAAAGCTTTATTAAGCTTTTACTATAAGCTGGACACAGTGCTTAGATACTGTACTAGCCAGGCACCGCTTGGAATACAGATAGGAAGCAATCTACTGCAAGAAGATAATATATTTCCAAGAGCTGGAAAGGAAAAGGGGAAGGGCAGAGGAGGGGAAAGCATGGTAGAGAAAGCTGGGGTACAAGTAATGCAGAGAGGAATGAAAATATTACTGATGTCCTCCTTAAAATGGAGGAACCAATCAATCAGAGGAGGAGGCCACAGGAATAGAGGGTACTTCCAGTGTGGAAAACCAAGTGATAGAGTGAACTTTCAGGGTGAAGAGATTTCTGTGCATCCTGGAGAGGAAGAAAAGTCTTTATATATAGGAGTGGGCACCTGAGCTATGCCTTGAAGGAATCTGGAAATTCTGTAAGGCACAGAGAAAGAGAGAATAAATTTCAGATGAGTGGGATATTTGTACAGAAACTCAGCGGTGGGAAGTGTTATATGTTGTAAAAGAAACAGCAGGCCAGTTGGATACAACGAGAGTTCTTGAAAAGGGTTCATTTGTAATAAGATTTTAAGGGCAGACGGAAGCCATATTTTGGAGGGGATTAAATACTAGGTTGAGTTTTACAAGGGGAATATATCAGGAATATTGTTAAGTAAGTGACATTCAAAATGTCAAAACTGTATCTGATATTTGAATAACACAACTAGATTTTAAAGACCCAAAGGCAAATACTATTGAGGTACAAAGATATCAGAAGCATGGTTTTGAAGTTAAACCAACAAAATCTGTAACCATGTTAATATAACATAGTAAGGCACACAAATTGTCCTGATACTTATTACCTGGGAAACAGGACTTCCATTCCAATAGACATGTCAGGTGCCTTCCATGTGCAGCACACTGTGGCGAGTGCTGAGGGATTGACTTCAATTTTCTGATGACTCTGTGAGCTCCTACCGTGGTGACTGGAGGTAGTACTCTCTCCACAGATTCCTATTGCAAATCCTCCAGCCCTCTTTCACTGCCATTCTGATCTGCGTCTTTCTGTAAGCCCTTCATAGAAATCTACTAACATGCTGAAAGGTTTCCTCTGCTTCTTTTGCTATATCATGGGTATCAGTGCAGCACTGAGGCTGTTCATCCATGATCCCTCATTCTTTCTAGATGACCAGTCCACCTCCTTTTCCAGTCTTGCATGTCCTACATGGGGGAGATAAAACAACTAAATACAGAGTGTAGAAACAGCTGCACATGTCAGTCTGTAGTAAGCAGTTCCAAAAAAAAAAAGAAAAATGCATTGAAGAGAGGGACCTAGTCAATGCATGAGGGTATATAGGAAGACCGAGAATCTAATACACTATTACCAGAGATCTAAACTTGAAAACTGTTCCAACACTATTGAGAATTTTGCAGTAAAGATCATTAAATTATTTATCTTTTGACCCACAGTTAATGAAGCAATAAAAAAAAACTTTAAAATGTTCAATTTTATATTTTGTTTTAGGTCCCTTTCATTTCCAAATATATCCTTCATCTATTCCTTACTAAGACATCCATTAGATTGTGAGTTCCTCAAGAGCAGGGAAGATTTTTTTTGTCTTTCTTTCTATTCCCAGGGTTTAACTTTGTGCCTAGTACAGAGTAGACATTTCATACATGCTAGTCAACTGGCTGATGTTCCTTGAAAGAAAGAATAAAAAAGCAATGCAGCAAAATTAACTAACACGACTATGGAATCTGACACTATATGTGACATACCACACTCCTATTCCCACCTCCAAAAAGCAGGGAGGGAGGCACATATTTGCATTTCATCTAAGTTTCTATAATAGGTGCTTTATAAATGCTTCTTGTGTGCCAGGCACATAATAGTTTCTGCTAGGTCCTGGGAGCAAATACAAAAATGAGGTAGTCTCTTTCCTTAAAAAGCTTACATTGATTAGAATTGTGAATTGGTTTAACCATTTGGGAAAACTATTTGGAATTAGGCAAGGGAAGTGACTAAAATATTCATAGCCTTGGAACCAGAGAGTCCATTTTGGCATATACCCCAATGAAATCAATGACAAAAAGAAAGGCCCCATTCACACCAAAACACTTTCTAGCAGCCCATTTTTTGGTAGCAAAGAACTGGAAACAAAGTAGATGCCCATCAATTAGGAAGCTGCAAAACAAAGTGTGATACATAAACGCAATGGGGTTACTCTGTTCTAAGAAACAGTGAACACGATGGATTTAAAGAAGACTGGAAAGACTTATGTGAACTGATGTAAAACTGGTATGATGGAACCAGGAAACCAGCATACATGACTACAACATGACCTTGAGTCCTAAGAAGGGATGTGAGAAGACACCTCCACCAATTCCTTTTTAGAAATGTGTGTGTGTGTGTGTCCATAATTTAGACTACTGAATTTAATGTCAGACTTTAAAAAAATGTTGTAGAACTTTTTTCCCCTTTCATTTTTCTACTATTATAAGTGATGACTCTCTTGGAGTGGGGAGGAATTACAGTGGGATAAGTAGGTGACATAAAAATGAATGATATCAATAAAATTTAATTTTTTTAAAAAAGGAAGTTTATATTCTACTAGAAGGATATAATACACTTACAGATAAGTACAGATAAGATACAGAAATATTAATGCCCAGTGATGGGGAAGGGCACTAAAAACTGGAGGAATTGAAAAAAGCCCCTTGAAGTCTACATATAGCACAAGGAGGTCAAAGATGGAATAAAAGGTCCTATTCATGCTCAAAATATTTATAGTTGTAATTTTGTGATAGCAAAACATTGAGGGGGAGAAATTTCTAAAGTGTTCACTGATTGGGGAATAAATTATGGTACAGTAATGAAAAGGAATATTATGGTACCATAAAATAATGACAATAAGGAATTCAAAAAAGCAGAGGGATCTGTTTTTATTTGTTTCCCCAGTGCTGAGCATAGTGACTCGCACAGAGGAGGTATCTAGTAAATACTTCTTGCTTGACTGAAGTGATGCAAAGTAATGAAAGCAGAACCAAGAGGTTACTATGCACGTCTCTTCCATTAGATTGTGCAATCTTATACCTTACATCTTTTAGTCCATTCAAGAAGAGGAACTATCTTTTGTCTTTCTTTGTGTCCCCAGCACATAATGCAGTTCCTGGCACATAGTAGAGGCAAATGTTTATTGACTCACAAGGCTGCGATAATGTAAACGCAAAACAAACCGACACCAGAAGGCAGCTAAATTCAGTCCAATGTAATGTCTAATCTTGGTTTGGGAGCATAGATAGGAAATACATTTCCCTCCTCTTGGTAAGGAGTTGGGGGACTACAGATGTGGAATGGTACGTAGGTTTTTAGATGTGGTCAAAAGGCTTAACCTTTTCTTTGTTTCAAGGGAGAGCTCAATGGGGGTAACCTTGGGATATGGGGAAAAACAAAGGGTATCATGAAGTAGTAAAACTTTGAAAAGATGTATATAAGCTGACAATGAGTGTTTGAAACATTTCTGTCCTGAAGCTGGTGTTACCCACTAAGTTTAGCTACATAACTTCAGTTATGTTAAGCATAGTGTTTATCAGAATGTATGCACATCTTATCAAAATACCCATAGAAACAACATGGAAAGAGGGCAGGATTTGGAGTCATATGACCTTGGTTCAAATCCTGACTGCTACTTTATAATCTGCATGACCTGGGCAAGTTTCTTAATCTCCTCGGATCCCAGTTTCCTCCTTTATAAAAGGAGGGTGTTGGATTAGACCTTTAAGGCCCCTTTCAGGTCTAAACCTATGATCCCATGAATCTAGTTGGGAGAGGGAATTATATACAAACTATTGACAGAATCAAGAGATGGATATTTCCTCTATCCTAGTTGGCTTTGACAAATGCCCAGATCAGTGATCAAGAAAGGCTAGGAATCCTGGTCTTAATGAATGCCCTACTCTAGGCAAGATAGAAGGGGTAGTAGTAGAGGTAAGGGTAGGGGTGGGGATTGGGCCATCAACCCTCTGACAGCTGTCACCACAGCTTTCCAAGCTGGAACTTTGAACTATTTATGTGAGCTGTGACTTTAGACTTCCTCCCAGATCATTTAAAAATAAAGAGGGTTATCATACTCTTCAGGCTCCTCTATATCAGGAATTCTGACATGATTTCTAGGGGAGGATGAAGCTAAAAGTTTTTTCCCTAAAGAGGCCAGAACTTATCTCTCAGCTCAGTTGGGGAGCAGGAAGGGAAGAGACCATGGTGGGCAGCTCTTCCTGACCCAGAGGCCTCCTTTTGGACTGGTGAGGGGGAAGTGGTCACTGACTCAGGGCATCAATCACCTCCCCCTTTCCCCCATGAGCTGTGGTTGCCCACCCTACTCTGGTGGGATTGGAAATCAGTCAGGCAAAAAGACAGCTTGGGGAAGCATATGGCAGGACTGACTTGTCTATTCTGTTCCCAAGTTATGTCCTTTGTAGGGAACTCTAAGAGGTAAGAATGAAAATAAGAGTGAGTATTCTGAGGGGCTTGTGAATAGGTGGAGGAAGCTGAAAGAGAGAAGCAGTATACGCAGTGCCAGGGCTTCTGAAAATCCATATCCTCCATATACATACACCACCCCCATATAGTCTTGGAAGAAGTGATGGAACTAGGAATCATAAAGGGTTGGGAGGTAGAGGTGGAGAGTTGTGATCATGGTATGAGAATATTCTGGTGACATTCTAAACCAAGGAAGTCTTTTTTTCTGGAGAATAGAAGGGAACACTCTCTGGTTTGTGAAGAAGCTGAACACCGACAGATTTATTCCCATGATATTTATCAAGTAAATAGAGTCCAGCTTTACTAGCTGTTGGAGAGAGGTAGGAGGAGATCCCCTATAATCAAATAAATGTACAGTGAAAAGAAAAAAAGACCAGGAGTCAGGAGACCTGGATTTAGTTCTAGCTCTTTAACTGGAGGTGTGAGCTAAGTCAAGTAATCTCCCCTCTCCTGGCCTCAATTCTTCTATCTGTAAAATTAGGGATTTGAATAAGGTTATCTTGGATTAAAACCTTGAATTCAGAGTTCTTCCACTTCTGATATTCTGTGTTCTGTTTCTTTTCATTCTATTTTCAAAGGTCCCTTCTATCTTTGACATTAAAAGTCAAAATTACCATCCTCCCAGTTATCTAGTCTAGAAATCTAGGCCTTGAAACTTTGAAATACTCTCTGACCCTCTATATCCATTCTGTTACCAATTTCTAATGATTTTACCTTGGAAACATCTTTTATATGCAAAACCCTTATCTCCATGGACACTGCTAACACTCTAGTACAGGACCTCATCACCTCACAATTGGATTGTTTACAATAACCTTTTGGTTGACCTCCTTGACACATCTTCCACTTCAGTCTATCTTCCATCCAGCTGTCAAATTGATTTTCTTAAAGTACAGTTCTGATCATGTTACCTCCTGCCCCTCAATTCAATAAACTCCAGCAGCTCCCTATTATCTCCAGGATCAAATATGAAATCTGATGGGCTTTTAAAGCCCTTTATGACATGGTTCCTTCCTTCCTTTCTGGTTTTCTTATACTTTACTTCCTCCCAAATACTCTTCAGCCTAGTGAAACTGGCCTCCTTGCTGTTCTTTAGCATCCAACATTCTGTTTCCTGATTTTGAGCATTTTTATAGGCAGTCTCCCTCCCAGCCTGGAATTCTCTCCTTCCTCATCTCTCTTTGTGGCTTCCTTAAGGTCTCACCTAGAGGCCTACCTTACAGCACCCAGTATTCCCAGGAGGTCTCCCATTCAAGTACTAACCAGGCCTCACCCTGCTTAGCTTCTGAGATCAGACGAGATTGGGTGCGTTCAGGGTGGTGTGGCCGTTAGGTGGTGCAGTGGATAGAGCACCAGTGCAGGAGTCAGGAGGACCTGAGTTCAAATCCTATCTCAGCCATTTGACACTCACTAGCAGTTTGACCTTGAGCAGGTCACTTAACCCTAGTTGCCTCATCCTGGGTCATCTCCAGTTATCCTGTTGACTATGTGGTCGCTGGATTCAGATGGCTCTGGAGGAGAAGTGAGGCTGGTGTCCTGCACAGTCCTCCCTCACTCAAAACAAAATCAAGTGCAAGTCATGTCATTATTTCTCTGATGGCATGGTCTTCTTCAGCAACCAAGGACACACACACAGAAACCCACCTTCTGCTAGAAATCTTTCCCAGGCTTTTGTCTTTTGAATTTTATTGACTTTCCTATGAAATTATGTCCAATTAATTCTGTAGTATCTCATTTGCACATAGTTATTTGCAGATTGCCTCCCTCGTTAGACTGTGATACGAGATTCTGAGAACATAGTACAGGTTTTTTGTTTATTTTTTACCTTTCTTAGTAACTTCAGAGCTGAGCACAAGGCCTTGATTCTTAATAAATGCTTGTTGACTTGACCAAATCTTAATGTTCCTGCCAGCTCAATATTCTATATCCTGAGGTCACTTTCAGCTCTGATATTCTGTGTGCTGAAGTTCCTTCAATATTTGGCATTCTAAGTTCTAAGGTTCCTTCCAGCTCTGACATTCTCCGGGCCATGTGTGGCCCTCTAGGTCCTTAAGTCAGGTCCTTTGACTGAAACCAGGCCTTAGAGGGGCACTTGGCCTAGGCTGCAAGTTCCCCACCCCTTTTGCAGACTGACAGCCCAAATCAAGTCTCAGCTGTGAAGACCATTTCTAACCTCTACCATGACAATACAGTTTTCCCCAGCCACCACTCAGGCTCTTGCCTTAGCAATTCTATCTAGGGAGGACTGGTGCCATGAACTTAAAAGTTAAAGAAAATTTTGCATAAGTTGTCACTGATACAGTGGAAAGAGGGCTGGATTTGGGATCAGAGATTCTGGACTCTCCTCCTGGCTTTGCTGATTACTACCTGGAATTACTTTTCTAATTGCCATCTGTATCTTAGACAAGTCACCTTGCTTCTCTAGGTTCTAAGTCCTCATTTATAAAATGAAGGGGTTGGACCAGATGACATCTCAGATCTCTTCTAGCTGTAGTCTATCATTTTTTGATCTTTATGGACATGTTGCCCTTTTAATGATGGCTGATGGACAGGAGAGAAGCTCCCTACCCTGCTCCTTTCCTCTCCCTCATCTTCCAGATCCAGCTTGGGTTGTGGTCAGGAGAGTCTGATCGGTGAATTGACAGTTGAGCACTTCCTAAAGGCTTAGATTGCCAGGTACTCTTATCGGTTTCTTAGTTTTCATCCACCCTGGCTGGGTGGCCTGATCAGTGAGAAGAAAAAGACTGAAAAGCCTGGACTTGCTATTTAAGGGGCTCGGCAATCCTAGCTGAAAACCCAAGCCAGGTTGGAGTTTTTTTCACAAGACTGTCTTTAGAGACCTTTGTGCATGGACTCAGATAGGCTTTATCACTGCTGCACAGCTGTCTCTGTCCTGTCCAACACCTCCTACCACCATCTCCTCCTAAATGATTCAGCAAATCTCTTTCCCCTCCTCCTCCCTCCCTGGAGAGAAGAACAAGGATGGAAAAAAAATCACAATGTCAGATTACAAGCCCTCAGATGAAGGAGCAGACCCTTCTAGAGGAAAGAAAAGAGTTCTACCTGCCCTCGGGCGCCCACAGGCATTCAAAAGCCCAGCCAGCCAGCAGCAGCAGCTCAGGTCTGAGGCAGAAAAGGCCCGGCAAGGAGGAAGTAGGGCCTAGAAGGAAGATATGTTCCTTTACCCAGGACCTGAAGACTGGCTGCAAATCTGAGAGATCTGTGCAGCAAAGCTAGCTAAGGACAAAGAGGAACCATCTGAGTTAGGCTTGGTGTTGCCATCCAGCTCCAGGCCAAAAAGGGAGAGTATGAAGGGTGGGGTTCCCCTCTCAGAAAGCATCTGGGGTCCAGGCAGATAGAAACTGGGCAGGAAATGGATTCTCACCTCAACATATTAGAAAACAACTCTCGAATATCCTAGGCCTGTTCTCCCAAAGCATCTCCATAAACAGATGAGGCTGCTGAGGTGCAGCCATTTCTGGGACAGCATAAAGCAAAGTTGTCCAGCAAGTTTAGAAGCCCATTGTCAGGAAAGAATCATGGTGGGGGAAGAGAGTTCCTAAGGTAGGAGGATGGTTTAGGGGAAGTCAGGGCTGCAACCCTTCCCTACCTCCCCCATATAATTATGCTAACTATTTGCTTGAAGAGACAATGTGTTTCACACTTAATGGAGGCCAGGAAACCCTTCTAGAGAAAGTCTTTGTGGATTTGAGGCTCTGAAGGCTTTTCTAGCAGAAATAGGTCTCATAGAGAAGGCCTGTTTTTCTAATTATGTGATTGGTTCCCTCTTCATAGCTGAGATAGGTATGATTTTAGCCCAGACCTTGGGTCCTGATGTGGTCTCAGGCCCATTTCATTGTGGGGATTTCCTCTTTTAAACACAACAAAGTTTCTGGAACTTTGGGCGATTGGTCACAATATCACAGATCCCACTGCCTCAGAAAACAACAAAACCCAAACTAAACAAAACAAAAAAAAATATAAAAAGTTAAGTTGATCTGTGAGGTAAATTCCAGATCAGTCACTTCAAGATTCTCTCCCAAGTCATTCTTCCCAGGAAACTATCGTGAAGTTTAAAGTAGAACTAAACTAAGTCAATGTCAATGGAACAAATATATGTATAGGTACTGTGGGGTGGGAGGAAGATATAATGATAATAAGAGATGGCATTTAGCACGGTGATGAAAAGTATTTAGTAAAGGTTGGCAGAATTAATGAAGGAAGGTTTCTGCCCTGCTGGAGCTCACAGCCCAAGTGGGGGATTAGTACTATATAACTGGACATTCTTACTTTGCTACTCATTTGTGGTGTAATCTTGGACCCTTCATTTCCTTGCTTTGGGCCTTCATCTTCCAAACCATACAATGAAGGAAGGAGTTTTCTCTCTTAATAATTTTTTTTCCAATTACATGTAAAGATAGTTTTCAACATTCACTTTTATGAGATTTTGAGTTCCAATTCTTTTCTCCCTCCCTTTCTGCCTTCCCACCTCCCCAAGAGAGCAAGCAACCTGATATAGGTTATACATGTACAATCATATTAAATATATTCCCACATTAGTCCTGTTGTGAAAGAAAATCAGAACAAAAGTGAAAACCACAAGAAAGAAAAAAATGAAAATTGTTTGCTTTGATCTGCATTCAGACTCCATAGTTCTTTCACTGAATGTGGATAGCCTTTTCTATCATGAGTCTTTTCCAATTGTCTTAGATCATTGTATTGCTGAGAAGAATTGAGTTTATCATAGTTGATAGCACAATGTTGCTATTACTGTGTAGACTGTTCTCCTTGTTCTGCTCACTTCACTCAGGATCATCTCATGTAAGTCTTTTCAGGTTTTTCTGAAGTCCATCTGCTCATCATTTCTTATAGCACAACAGTATTCCATTACATTCACATACTACAACTTGTTTAGACATTCCCAACTGATGGGCATCCCCCCTCAATTTCCAATTCTTTGCCACCACAAAAAGAAGTGCTATAAATATTTTTGTATAGGTAGATCTTTTTCAATTTTTATGATCTCTTTGCATATACACAGTTTTATAGCCCTTTGGACATAATGGAATCAATATTTCTAAGGCTTTTTTTTCAACTTGAAGATTTTGTCATTTATTTCTTTTAAAGTTTTACAAGCACTACAAACAAGAAGAAAGAAGAGACCTCCAAATTATGGAATCATAGTAAGGGAAAGAACCTCAAGAAGCCATCTAGTCCATCTCCAACCTAGGGCACTTCTCCCTCTACACCATACCTCACAATAGGCCATCCAGACTTCCCCAGGGGGAGCCCACTTGCTTCCAAGGTCACTTATTTCACTTTTGTACAGTTTGAATAGCTTAATATGATCTTCTCCTAGTTCTACTTTGGAGACTCAAGCAGAATGAATCTAATCCTTTTCTCTATAACACAATCCTTCAATACTTGAAGACAGCCACCATGCCTTACTGCCAAATTTCTCCTCTTTTGCTTTAGAGTCCTTTCTTCATACTCATTGTGGTGCAAGTGCCCTCCAAACCTACAGTCATAAAAGGGTAAAAGGGCAAGTCTTAGAGGGGGCCTTTCAGGAAATGAAAACCTTTCCCAGTCTCCCATCCCACTTCAGCCCCAACTATCCAGTTGATGTGGAGCCTGGGCAGAAGGGAACTAAGAAATGAGGGTGCAGAATTAGATTCTCCACAGCACAGTATCCTCCCATTTCACCTTGTTCTTTCTATGCTGACTCTACTACCTTCTACAAGTACAAGGAATACAACAGTGACTACGAAGGATTGGAGACCGGAAGAAAGATACTTAGAGAGCATTTTCTCTAGTTGTCCATTGTGCCTGGAATGCTCTCCCTCACTTCCTCTATTGGCTTCCTTGAAATTTCAACTAAAATCCTAAAATTCTATTCTCCAAAGAATAACTTTCCCGGTCTCTCTTAATTCTAGTGCCTTCCTTCTCTTTCCTATTTATCTCCCGTATATCTTGTCTGTCCCCTAAAGATGGTGAGCTCGATTAAGGGCAAGTACTATCTGCCTCTTTTTGTATTTCCAGAGCTTAGCACAGTGCCTGGAACATAGTAGATGCTTTATAAATATTTATTAACTATATTACATTATATTACTGTTAGTGGATTGGTGGAAAACAAGTTGAAGTCAGGTGCTTCGGCCAATCAGCTGAAGCTTGAGGAGTCCAAAACCTAGCTTTGAGGAAATCTTGGGAAATGAGATCTCTTAGGCCAGAGGCGCCCTTAGAGTACTGGGCCTAGCGAGGGATCTGGTTCCCATTTCTGTGCTTCTTTTGGATTTCTGAGCTTCCTTACAGCTCCAAATGCTGCCGGCCGGAGTGGTGTTGGTGTTGGTGGTGTTGGTGGTGGTGGTGGTGGTGATGATGGTGGTGGTGGTGGTGACAGGGATGTGGTGCGGTAAGGTGAGGGATAGAGAATCGGAGCACAGTTATCTAAGCTCTCAATCAGATCAAAGGCAAGAACTTTGGTAAAATACTGACTTGATTCCTTTAAAAGCAGTGCCTTCTCGGGATAGATTTAAAAAGCTAAATAAAAAAGACATTTTTTGGACTGAGCCAAAGCAAGAAATTGTTTTGTTTGACAATGTTATTTGTTATCAGGGCTTGGTGGGTCTTTGGTTCCCCCAGGGGAAGGGTAGTAGGGCATAGGAGAATAAGGATGGTGTAGCAAAGACACAAATGAAAGAAAAGGGGATCGCAGAAGCATTCCCTCCCCCCAACCCTTTTAAAGATAGAGAAGTAAATTGAAGGAAGGCCAGAAAGGACAGTCAAGAACAGCAACTTTGAAAGCTGTAAGTTTAATTTTTTTGCATACTTAAAAAACAAAAGCTAGCCATCCATAATAGCGACCCGCAGTTTCATATACAGTTCTCTTTTTCTGTTCTACTATGTATATGGAAATGCCTAGTTTATTTGGTGCTTGTTAAAATCAGGATAAAAACAAGCAAACTTTTATTTTCTAAATAGCGTCTCTGTCATTTGCATAAGTGACCCGACTCGATAAATTGCGCTCTTCTTGAAGAGGTTGCACTTCCCTCCACCTCAGGGAACTTTTAAAGGCAAGGCTGAGTGAGTACTTGAATCCCTGAGTTCTCCATGGTTCTGTCTTATTGCCTCCCCGTTATGCTCCGCGGCTGGAGTTGAATTCTTGAAGCTGCCCAGCAGCTCCAATTTACCGGCATTCTGCTTTGGATCTAGGGTTACTGTCATCTGCTCCGGACTCCGACTCGAGACTAGCTCGAGAGCCTACCCCCAGGGTAGGCTCAACCTGGGATGGAGTTGTCTTGAAAGTCAGTGGTTTGTTGCAAGAATCAACAATTTTCCCTTGTTGGGAAAACAGATTGGGAAGGTGGAAGCGGGCAGTGGGGAAGGACAGCCTGATTAGATAAGGTGTAGGATGCAGAAGTCCCGAACTCGATCTCAGGTTCTCTCCAGGCTATCCCTGGGCCCTGTGTCTCTCCCCAAGGAGTCGTCAGGACTTAGGTAAAGGGCAGGGGAGCAGCGCCCCTTAGCGTTTGCCCCTCCATGCTTTCGGGTAGTCCCTATCGGGTCTCAGCTCATCCCTGCCCTCGACAAGAGCCTTCATGTAATAATGGGGGTGTGTAGGGGGCACGGGCAGGAAGCGTGGTACGTGTTTTGGTGTGTTTATGCGTAAGTGTACCTGTATGGGAGGAAGTATATGTTCGAGGATGTAGGGGGTGGAGGGAGAGGGTGTGTGTGCAGTGTATATACACTTGTGTGCTAAACTTTCTGTGCACCTGTGCGGGAGAATTGTGTACGTGTGTGGCGCTTGCATCTGTGAAGTGTGTGCGTGCGTGTGTGTGAGTGTGTGTTGGTTGTGTGTGTGTGATGCTGCTAGGGGAAAGAGCAAAGTACCATGACTTAACCACTTCCTTTTTTCAACAACTTTTCCCCCGTGAACTTCGGAACTCCCAGGGCTACGCGCGGATTCTGGGGACTGCGGCTGCGTATCTGCGAGGTCCCCAGTTTTTCTGGGGAGAGGGGGTGTTTGCTTAGGGGTAACAGACTGGAGATTATGCTATTTTACGGGTCCAGTGTTGGGAGGAATCATTTCTTCTTTAGTACCCTATTCCCCAGTCCCTACGGTGCTTGGGCGTGGTCTCAGCCTTCGGTAGAAGAAATTAACTCTATCCCTTGGGTTTGGCAGTGGGGGAAATGGAGTTCCGAATTCGTTGATACCTTGCTTTTCTTATTGTACTTTGCCAAAATCAACCCTTCAACTAGGCTATACAGGAGATGGATAAAACAAAATCCAATGTGTATATATATTTCCCATTTTCCTACAGAACTCAGATCATACTTTGCCCCTCTGGTGCCCTTTGGCTCTCTAGTCAGTGTATTAGGATTGTTTATTGCTTATTTTCCGAAGAGAAACTGTGAGCTCCACCCTGTACTATTCATCTTTGTTTCCACCTCTGGGCTCAACACAGTACAATGCTCAATAAATACTTGTTCAACTGAATTGCTGAACTCCTGGATGTCTGTTTGGCGCTCTCTCTGTATGGTTATCGGAAGCTTCATGGTACTATGAGCTCCTTCATGCTCTTTGCAGGAGATCACAGGAAGGGAAGATGTCAGTAATTACTCTGTTCAAGGGAGTCTTTATGAAGAAAGTGGATCTTGATTTCGGTAGGACAGTATGTGGGTTGGAGAGGTAGCACTTACCCACCAGAGAGGGGGCAAACATTTTGAGCAAAAGGACAGAGATGGAATTCTACATGCCACATTCAGAGGACAAGTAAATAGTTACCATTTTGGCTGGTGCAGTTCTTGAGTGGAAGAAGTAAGTTTGGAAAAGAAGACACCTGTGATTCAAGTGTTCCCCATGAAGTTATTTGATGAACTCATTTGTGATTCCTTTACATTTCAAAAAAATCATCATCAATAGAATTTAGAAAGTTTTGTATGCCAGGTTAATGAGTGCAGATATTGACCTGTTGGGTAGTTGGGAGCCACAGAAGATTTTTGAGCCCCAGAGTAGCATTTAAAATCAGCATTTTAGGAAAACTAAGATTAGTATGAGAAGGATTGGAGGGGGAAGAGATTTGAGGTAGGGGCATCTAGATCATCTGGAAGCAGCTATGGTAATGTAGATAGGTAATTGGAGTCTAGCTTAGGGGAGTGGCAATGGATATAGAAAGTAGGGATTGTATATGAATTGTGAAGTAATAAAGGGGAGGTTCTTCTGACTAATTGGCTATTATATTAGGGTTGAGTATGAGGGAAGAGTTGATAACCAAGGTTTTAAACCTGAATAACTCATGTTATTTACAGAAATAAGGAAGTTAGGAGGTGAATCTGGTTTATGGGGTTAAGATGTTGAGTTTGAGATAATGACAGGACATCGGAGGCAAACAACTAATGATCAGTTGAAAGTATGGGAAGCTCAGGAGAGAGAGTTCCAGTTTGGAAATGCTAAATACTTTAGAGAAGTCAAGGAGGATTAAGTTGAGAAAAGAACAATGGATTTGGTTTATATGTCATTGGTTGCTTTGAGAGAAAAGTTTTGGCTATATGTTGAGGCCTCTAGAGGCCAGACTGAAGTAAGATAAGGAGTGAATGGGTGATGAGGAAATGAGACAGTAGGTATATTTGGAATCAGAAGAAGGTTGGGGGAGGAAGCAGTTACTAGAGCCAAGGCAATGTTTGCTGAGCTTGTGGTGGTTTTAAAATGGAGAAATCTGATGATTTATTAAGCTGAGGGAAAAAAGCCCGGAGAGAGGAAGAAGGTGAAGATGAATAAATCAAGCATGAATCCAGACTATGGGGGGAATAATGGAGAGACAGAGGTGAAGGAAAAATGAAGTGACCTCATGGTCTTAGGAAAGTCAGAGGTAAGGTCATGGATAGAGAGTTAGGATGGAGAGGTCATAAGATCATAGAAGGACTTTAGAAGTCACCTAGTCCAATCTCTTCATTTTACAGATGGGGAAATAGAGGCACATGGAAATTAAGTGATTTGCTCAAGTTCAAACGTGTGGCAAAGCTGGAACTCAAAGCTGGGTCTTCTGATCATTTCTCTTTCCATTTCACCACACTGTAGAGGTGGGGAACCTACAGCCGCAAGGTCACATGTGGCCTTCTAGGTCCTTGGGGTAGTTCTGTGAAATTTGGATTCAGTCAAAGAGCCACATTTGAGGACCTAGAGGGCCACGTGTGACCTTGAGGTCACAGGCTCCCCACCTCTGCACCACAGTATCTCAGATTATGGAATGAAGCAGAGTGGGAAGCATTTGTAGCAACCAGAATAGAAATTCCCAGAGACCAATTAGAGATAAATGAAAGGATTATGCAGCACTAATTCGACAAATAAAATTTAATCCAACTATTTATTAAGTCTTCACCATGTCCATGGTAGTGGTCTATGCAAAGATGAAAAATTGCAGGGTTCCTCTCAAGTGTAACTGACAAGCACTAACCTTAGAAACAGTAGACTAGAGGTGGTGGTGGAAGGAAATAAACATTTATTAATCACCCACTATGCACCAGCACTGTACTAAGCACGTTAACAAATATCTCATTCGACATTACTACGAGGCTGGGAAGTAGATGTTGTTATTATGTCTGCTTTACATTTTAGAAAAATGAGACAGAGAGAAGTTAAGGACTGAGGTGTCTGAGGTCAAATTTAAACTCAGTTCTTCCCAACTCTAGGTCCTGTACTCTATCCATTTCACTCTATCCACAGGTTAAATTCCAAGAGTGACACTTGTTAGATGAGTGACCATGGACAAATTTACCTCTTAGAGTCTTGATTGTACACACTCCTGTAAAATGAGGATAACTGTACTTATACTACTTATCTTTACAGGTTTTGTGTGAAGAAAGAATGTTCTGAACCTTAAAGCACTGGAGAAATGTAAGCTGTTATTACTACAATCTAATCTGACAGAGGATGAGAGGTATGTAAATAACTACAATACAAGATAGAATGAGGTAAGTGAATAGAAGGGATCAAATAGGGAAGCCCAGAGCTCTGTGAAGTCAAGATAAAGGAAACAAGGGGAAATAGAGTGCTGGCATTGCTAGTGGAAAGAAGGGTGAACTTCTTTGGGAGTCATTGGAAACTGCTGGGAGCATTGGGAGATGCTGTGAAGGTAGAAATGACAATTGATAGCAATTGATGAATGTATAAGGGGGAGAAAGGGGAGAATCAAAGATGACTTGGAGGTTTCAAACCTGGACAGTTGGGGAGGATGGTGGTACCTAGAGTCAGTCATACATCAACATCCTCTAAATTTTGGCATCTCAAGGCAAAGCCCCAATTGTAGCACCTAGCTGTGACTTTGATGGTACCATCGACGAAGTTGAGAGGGAGACAGTTTGGGGGAAGAAGATGACTTTAGTTTCAGGAATGTTGGCCCTGAGATATCACCAGGAGTAGTGGTGGAGCCAAGATCAGTTAGAAGGAAGTGAGTAGGGAGCAGGTGACATGACTCTCCCCTCTGTTTTACACACATTCATTGGTAGGATCTTGTTCTAACTGACACAGACATACATTACTGTCTACTAGAGGATATGTAGTACTCTTCCTCCTGGTGAATGTCTTGATTTTAGCCTAGCAACTGAAACCTGAGGTGAAATGCTGCTGAAGCATTTCCTAATGCTCTTTGCTGTCTCTGGTTATCAAATGAGCAGGTGTAATCCCAGTCTAGGTCACAAGAGGGCAGCAAGAGAAGCCCTTAGTTTTCTTAGGATGAAGAGTGAGAAGGCTGAAGGTAGAACCACATTAAAATTTTGCATTCAGTTGCCCTCCTATGGATGCCATTTCTCAGTCAGCTCCAGAGAATTGCCTTAAAGGCAGATGAAGGACCTTGGAAATCCAAATTGTTTAGTACAGGAGTTCTTAAACTTATTTTCTATGTCACGGATCCCTTGGTCTATCTACTGATATCTATGGAGACCTCAGAATAACGTTTTTGAAAGCAAAATGTGGAAGTGTGTATGATTACCAGGGAAACCAAAGCTTAGTGAAAGTAAAGATGTGTATACATATATGTATGTATATATATCTATACATACATATATGCATATATATATTTATTTGCCATATAAGTTTACAGACCCCCTGAAATCTATCCATGGACCCTGGATTACGAACCTCTGATTTAGGAGGTGCAGGGACTGCTGCTCCCTCTGAGCTGTTACTTCAGACTCTCAGGAAACCTGTACTTAGAGGAGCCCAAGGATGGACCCTAGAGCCTTGAGATGCCCAGGGCTGACTAGGACCTAGACTACAGATTCAATCTGTTGGCTGCTTGATTCTCCGGAACAAAGGCAGATGAAAGAAAGATGGCTCTTGAATTAGACATAGTTTGTCAGTCTTGGGCCATCATTCAGCCTTTCCCTCATGGGACTTTTGGGAAAGAAGAACCCACTGATTCCCCTCACCTTCTTAATCTTGCTGCCTTTTCTTCTCATCCCTTTTTTCATTTTTATCCTCACTCCTCATTTAACATTTTCTCCCCTATTAGAATAAGTTCTTTGAGGGCAGGGATTATGTTTTTATCTTTCTTTGTATCTTCATTGAAAAGCATAGTGTCTGAAACATAGTAGTTCTTTTTTTAAAAAAATTTTAATATTTAAATTTTTTTCTCAATAACATGTAAAAGTAGTGTTAACATTCTTATTTTTCAAATTTTGAGTTCCAAATTCTTTCTCTTCCTTTCTCTGCTCCCTTTCATTGAGAAGGCAAGTGATTTGATATATGTTATACATGTGTAGTCATGCAAAACACATTTCCATCTAAGTCATGATATAAGAGAAAACATGGGCAACCTCCCTGCCTCACACACACACACACACACACACACACACTCACACCAAGCAAAGAAAAAGTATCTTCAATGTGCTCTACCAGTTTCTTTTCTGAAGGTGGATAGAATTTTTTGTCATAAGTCCTTCAGAATTGTCTTGGATCATTGTATTGCTGAGAACAGCTAAGCTATTCACAGTAGATCATCATACAACACTGCTGTTACTGTGTAGAATGTTCTCCTGGTTCTGCTCATTTCCCTTTGCATCAGTTCATGTAAGTCTGTCCAAATTCATCTGAGAGCATCTTGCTTGTCATTTCTTATAACACAATAGTATTCCATCACAATCATATACAACAACTTGTTCAGTCATTCCCCAGTTGATGGACATCTCAATTTCCATTTTTTTGCTACCACTAAAAAAGCTGCTAAAAATATTTTTATGCACTTTTAAAAATCTCTTTGGGATACAGATCTAGTGGTGGTATTACTGGGTTAAAGAGTATGCATGGTTTTATATCCCTTTGGGCATAGTTCCAAGTTGCTCTCCAGAATGATTGAATCAGTATACAACTTTATCAACAGTGCACTAGTGTTTTAATTTTCCCATATCTCCAACATTTATCATTTTCCTTTTCTGTCAAAGCATCCAATCTGATAGGTATGTGATGGTAGCTCAGAGTTGTTTTAATGTGCATTTCTCTCTAATCAATAGTGATTTAGAGAATTTTTTCATATGACCATAAATATCTTTTATTTTTTCATCTAAAAACTGCCTGTTCATATCCTTTGACCATTTATCAATTGAAGAATGTCTCTTCTATGAATTTGACTCACTTTTCTATATGTTTGAGAAATGAGGTCTTTATAATAGAAACTTGCTGTAATTCTTTTCATAGCAATGATTACTATGTATTTTCTTCCATTCTGTATCCCCCTTGTTTATCTTACTTTCTCTTTACTTTCACCCTGTCCATTCTCAAAAATGTTTTACTTCTGACTTTTACCTTCCTCAATCTGCTCTCCTTTCTATCAGCACCACTCCCTCTTCCCTCCTACTTTCCTGTAGGGTAAGATGAATTTCTACATCCAAATGAGTATGTATGTTATTCCCTTTTCGAGCCAATTCTAATGAAAGTGTGGTTTGTGCTTCTTACTCCCACCCCACCACTTCTCTCATCTTCCTCTCCACCATAAAATCTCTTGTGGGTCTCTTTCATATCAGGTAATTTACCTTCTTCTACCTGTCCTTTTCTCTTTCAGCGCATTCCTCTTTTTCACCCTTTAATTTTATTTTTTTAGATATTATCTCATAATATTTAACTCCCACCTGTGGTCTGTGTGTGTGTGTGTGTTTGTCCTGCATTGCTGAAGAAGACCATGCCGTCAGAGAAATAATGACATGATTTGTTCTTGACTTGTTTTGAGTGAGGGAGGACTGTGCGGGTCACCAGCCTCACTTCTCCTCTGGAGCCATCTGAATCCAGTGACCACATATTTATCAGAATGACAGGAGGTGACCCAGGATGAGGCAATTGGGGTTAAGTGACTTGCCCAAGGTCACACAGCTAGTGAGTGTCAAGTAAATGCCCTAATAATGAGAAAGTTTTTAGGAGCTACAAGTAACCTTTTCCCAAATAGTAATATAAGCAGTTTAACCTTATTGAATCTCTTATGCTTTCTCTTTTCTGTTTATCTTTTTATGCTCCTTTTTAGTCTTGTATTTGAAAGTCAAATTTTCTATTCCACTTTAGTCTTTTCATCAGGAATGTTTGAAAATTCTCAATTTCATTGAATATCCTTTTTTTCCCCTGAAAATTTATACTCAGTTTTGCTGACTAAGTGATTCTTGATTGTAATTTTAGCTTTCCTGCCATCCAGAATATCAGTTTCCAAGTCTTCCCATCCTTTAATGTTGAAACTGCTAAATCTTGTGTTATCCAGACTGTGATTCCACAGTATTTGAATTGTTTCTTTTTGACTGCTTACAATATTTTCTTCTTGACTCAGGAGCTCTAAAATCAGGCTATAATATTTCTGTGAAGGATCTGTTTCAGGAAGTGGTGAGTGAATTCTTTCAATTTTTATTTTACCCTTGGTTCTAGAGTATCAATGCAATTTTCCTTGATAATTCCTTGAAAGAACATCTAGGCTTTTTTTTTTTTGATGATGGCTTTCGGTTATTCTTAAATTATCTCTCCTGGGTCTATTTTACAGGTCATTTGTTTTTTCAACCATATGTTTCACATTTTCTTCTGTGTTTTTTATTCTTTTGATTTTGTTTTGTTATTCCTTGATGTCTCATAAAAAGTCACTAGCTTCCACTTGCCCAAATCTAATTTTTAAGGAATTATTTCCTTTAGTGGGCTTTTGTACCTCCTTTTCACATCAGCCAATTCTACTTTTTAAGCAGTTTTTTCTTCAGTGGATTTTTGGATCTTCTTTTCCATTTGGCCAATTCTGCTTTTCAAGGCATTCTTCTCCTTGGATTTTTGTGCCTCTTTTACTATTTGGCCTACTCTGTTTTTTAAGGTGTTGTTTTATTTTTTTGTGCTTCTTTTACCAAGTTACTGACTCTTTATTTCTCTTCCCAATTTTTTCTTTACCTCTCCTCCTTGATTTTTAAAATCTTTTTGATCTCTTCCATGAGGTTTTGTGTGTAGGAGTTTTGACTTTTTTATCTTCTTCTGAGTTTATGTTTTGATCTTCCCTTAATAACTTTCTATACTCAGGGTCTTTTCCTGCTCTTTGCTCATTTTGCAGCCCATTTCTTGACTTTTAACTCTGTACTAAAATGGGTCTCTGCTTCCAGAGTGGAAGGAGCACCAGCCCAAGCTCCAGATTTTTTGTGCAGCTTTTTCAGAGGTAATTCTGGGGACCTGTAAGTTTTTGGTTCTTCCAAATTGGTATGATTTAGGGAGAGGTATGTTTACTACTCTCCTGCACTGTGCACTGGTCTTTGAACAACTACAAGCCTTCTTTGCCTCCATGGAACTGTGAAGAGACTCCCTGCTCCACTGTAGCTACAAGCTCTGCTGGGCTAGTTCTTCTTCTCAGTCCCTGAATGAGACCCAGGGCTACAACTCAGGTCCAAGTATAGGCAGTATAACTGAGTCTTCCCCCCGATGCCAGCAAAGGGATCCCTATAATCTCTTTCTGATCAGTTATCTGACCATCTTACCATCTGTGGGCTGAGAGATCCCCTAACTGCCACTGCTGCCACTGATTCAGTTTTTCCCAAGGCCTGCTCCTGGTTTGTGGGGGCCCAGTCTATACTGTCATGGTCTATGCAGGACTATAGTACACTTTCACTCTGGTGCAACAGACCTTTCCTGCCAAGTTGTTTTGGACTGGAAAATGGCTTCACTTTGTCCTTTTTTGACTTCTGTTGTTCTAGAATTTGTTCTGGGGGCATTATTTAAAGGTGTTTGGGGGAGAGTTCAGGCTAGTCCCTGCATTTTCTCTTCTATCTTGGCTCTACCCCCCCCCCGATAGATACCTGCTATCTACTCTTCCATACAGTAGTTCTTAATAAATGTTTGTTGACTTGACTGTCAAGCTCAACTGCATTTAGAGGAGTAAAATGACTAAACTCTCAGGGAAATACAACAGAGGGAACAATTTTATTATGTCAGGAAAGGCTTACATCTATGAGGTTGGGAGTAGAGGTGTCAAATCATTGTCAGCATTCATGGAAACACTAAACCCCCACAACAGGTCCAGGACTGTTTTGGGGCTTTGGAGGAACACAGAAACATGTAAGCTTTGCCCTCCTGTATCTTAAAATTATATTAAGGGAGAAGAGATTTATAGGTAATAATATGCAACATTGGCTAGGCTTGTGCTCGGTGTGAAGTGAGTGGAATAGACAGTCAGTGCTATAGGAGTCAAAGGGGAAGAGAGCTGTTTGGGCATGGAATGAGCCTACTAAGAGGTTTCAGTAGTTACTATTACTGAGGTAGAAGCAAGAAGGTCAATGAAAGGACCTGATTCTTCTCCCTTCTTTCCCTGTTGTCACCTAGGTGGGGGTGGTGAGTGGAGGCTTGTCTCTGAAGATCAGAAGTGATGGGATGATCTTACTATAGCAAATCCTTCTTTATTTCTTGATTCAGGCCCATCAAGGGAACTTCTTCATGGAGTTGGACAGGTAGGGAAGTTATAGAGGATTGAGCAGAGGAGGAGAGGACAAGGGTGTATGTACTGAAGAAAGCTTTTTATACCCTTCTTTTTAGCCCAAATATAAAAACTTGGAAGCCTACAAAGGTTCGAATGGGATTTGAGAATATTCCTTCCTTTGGTACAGCAACTCAAGTTCACAAGATTCATCTCTAGGCACAGAGAAACACTAAAATGTACAATTATCAGTTAATAAACCAGCATTTATTAAGTACTTACCAATGTGTCAAACAGTATGCTAGACAATGAAGATTCAAATACAAAAGTAAGACAGTTCCTGCCTTCAAGGAAATTACATTCTTTAGGGAAAAGGAGATGCAATATATTCATGGATAAGAAAATGGGTTAAAATATACATATATGTGCATATAGATGTGTATATGTATATGTATGTGTGTATATATGCATTACATTACACATATACACACATTTGCATACATACATGTGTGTGTATATATGTGTATTAAAATTTTTATGGGAAAGTCCTATCAACTAGGGCAGTCAGGAATGGACTTTTGAAGGACATGGCACAAGCTGAGATTTGAAGGAAACAAGCAGTTCCAAGAAGCCAAGGTGAGAAGAAAGTGCATTCCCTGTATGGGAGAACAGCTGGTGAAAAGGCACAAAAGGAAAAGATAGAACATTTGCAAGGAACAGCCAATAGACCAATTTGGCTGGAGTAGAGAATGTGTGAAGGGAAGGAATGTATAATAGGCCTGGCAAGATAGGCTACAAACAGATCATAAGGGCCTTTAAAGGCTAAAGGTGTTTATATTTAGCTATCTAAGTAATGGGGAGTCACTGAAGCTTTTCGAGTATGGCGTGACATGGTCAGATCTGTGCTTTAGGAATATCAATTAGGCAGCTTTGTAGAGGATACATTGGAGAGGAAGGGAGTCAAGATGCAGGGCAACCAATTATAGGATGATTAAAATAATCCAAATGAAAGGAGATGAGAGCCTAGACTAGGGTAGTTATGGCATGATTAGAGAAATAGAGACAAACAGGAGATGTGGAGGAAGCTGAATGCACAAGATGTGGTAACTGCATATGGTGGGGATTGCCATTGGAAGATAAATGAAAGTAGAAAATCAAGGATAATTCCTAGGTTATGAATTTTTCTGACTATAGGAATGATGATATCCTTGATAGAAATAAAGAAGTTTGGAGGACTGGTGGGCTTTTTTGGATATGTTGAGTTTGAGATGCATATGGGGCATCCAGTAAAGATACTGAGCAGGCATTTGGAGATGGGAGCCTGGAGCTCAAGCTAGAGAAAAGGCTGGTATATAGTTTCAGGAGTCATCTACATAGAGATAATAGCTTAATCCATTAAGGCTGAAAAGTTTAGAGAGAAGAAAGAGAAAAGGAGAGGATCTAGGACAGAGCCTGGGAGTATAATAGTGCATAGCACATAATACTATAGAATATAAATTCCTTGAAGATAAAGATTTTTTTTCTTAATTTTTGTAACCCCAGTGCTTAGATAGATAGAAATGAATAGATAGACAGAGCATTATAAAGAACTTACTATGTTTGAAGTATTGTGCTAAGTGATGGGAATATAAAAATAAGCAAAAAGAAAGACAGCCTTTGCCTTCAAGAAGTTTAAGTAGTTCAGGGAGTTATGGGGCTGTAGTCAAGTTTGAAATGACTGTGGCTAGAGTATGTATTTCCTCAAATGGAGAGGATGATTTACTTAGCTTTGTGCCTAACACATAGTAGGCATTTTATAAATGCTTATTGAATGAATGAGAGACATGGATAGTGATCCTACAAAAGAGATTAAGAAAGATAGATCTCACAGGCAGAAAAGGAACCAGGACAGAGCAATATCACAAAAAAAAATCAGGAACAGGAGAAGGGGAGGTCAACCATATTAAAAGTGCAAGGAGGTCAAGAAAGAGGAAGACTGAGAAATGGTTATTTTTTTAGTATTAAGGTTACTGGTAACCTTGGAGAGAGCAGCTTCAGTTGAGTGGTGGGGATAGAAGCCAGATTACAAGGAGCTGAAATGTGAGTGGGAGGTAAGAAGGTGTGGGCAACAAGTGTAGACAGTTTTATTTAAGAATTTGACTATGAAAGGGAAGAAAGATATAGGAAGAGAGCTTGGGACCATAGGGTCAACTGGAAGTTTTTAAAGGATGTAGATGTGAGTATGTTTGAAGGCAGCAGGGAAGATGCCCATAGACAGATAAAAAATTAGGGAGAGAAGGTAGATGGGATCAAGGACACAAATAGAGAAATTGATATTAACAAGAAGGTCCAGCTAATCATCTGAGAATGGAACAAGGAAGAAACTGGACAATAGTGTGATTTCAAGTATGAAATTGGGGAGGAGAGGGAGCTTGAGATGGATGACCTCAATTTTTTATTTTTTATTTTATTTTATTAAATAAATTTATTTATTTAACTTTTTACATTCATTTTTACAAGATTTTGGGTTCCAAAATTTTCTCCCCATTTGTCCCCTCCCCCACCCCAGTACACCGAGCATTCTAATTTCCCCTATCACTAATCTGCCCTCTCTTCTATAATCCCTCCCTTCTCTTGTCCCCATCTTCTCTTTTGTCCT
>CM053769.1:301108095-301180010 GCA_028658325.1 Potorous gilbertii | reverse complement strand
ATCTCAGAGTTGTTTTGATTTGTATCTCTAATTAATAGTGATTTAGAGCATTTTTTCATATGACTGTAGATAGCTTTAATTTCTTCCTCTGAAAACTGCCTGTTCATATCCTTTATCCATCTGTCAATTGGGGAATGACTTGTATTCTTGAAAGTTTGACTCAGTTCTCTATATGTTTTAGAAATGAGGCCTTTATCACAGCTACTAATTGCAAAAATTCTTTCCCAGTTTTCTGCTTCCCTACTAGTCTTGGTTGCATTGAGTTTGCTTGTACAAAAACTTTTCAATTTTATGTAATCAAAATGATCCATTTTGCACTTCATAATGTTCTCTATCTTTTGTTTGGTCATAAATTTCTTCCTTCTCCATAAATCTGACAAATATACTATTCCTTCCTCCTCTAATTTGTTTATAGTGTCAGCCTTTATACATAGATCATGTATCCATTTGGACTTTATTGTTGTATACGGTGTCAGGCATTGGTCTATGCCCATTTTCTGCCACACTGTTATTCAGTTTTCCCAGCAGTTTTTGTCAGACAGTGAATTCTTATCCCATAAGTCATCCACATCCAGAGAAAGAACTATGGAATCAGAACACAGAATGAAGCAGACTATTTTTTCTCTTGTTATATTTTGTTTTGTTTTTTCTCATGATTTCTCCCATTCATTTTTAATTCTTCTGTGCAACATGACTAATGTGAAAATGTGTTTAATAAGAATGTATGTGTAGAACCCATATAAGATTGCATGCTGTCTTGGGGAGGGAGGAGAGAAGAAGGGGAAAAAATTTTAAGACTTATGGAGGTGATTGTTGAAAATTGAAAACAAATTCATTTATATAAAAAAAGAAATGATTCAATTGTAAAATTGAGTTTCATAGTAAAATCTGGGAGCTCCAACTCCTAGTTCTCTGAGCCCTAGTTTCCTCTACCATAAAGTGATTAGGTTGCTCTAAATGGTCTTTTAAGGTTCATTTCATGTCTGCCATTTTATATTCTAAGGTCTCTTTCATCTCTTAAATTTTTTAGTTCTCCTTTTGCAACTTCTAGCTCTTCCCAAAGTTTTCCTTTGAATGTAGAAAGGCTTTGAGGGTGAATTATTTGGGATAACATTTCATACTTTTCTCTATCTTTGCTACTGGATCTTCCTTGTAGATCTATGCAGACTCAGCCAAAAGGTTGGAGCTGTACTTCCGCCCCAAGGATCCATACTGCCATCCTGTGTGTGCCAACCGTTTCCCTACTAGCAGTTTGCTGCTTAAGATCAAGAAGAAGACAAGACGGGGGAGAGCAGAGGCTGGAGAAGTGACTGTTACAGAAGTCAAATTTGACATGGAAATTTTGGGCATTATTACCACTGTTTACAAATTTCAAGGTAGAGTTCCATTAGGACTGATTGTTGCCCATAGGCACTTTCAGAGTCAGACCTAAGATAGATGGAGTAGATACGAGAATGAGAAAGAAAAAAGAAAATAGAAGAAAAGAGATGTAGAGAGAAAGAAAAACAAAAATATGTGAATTATAGTAACGGATAGAATTTCTCTGTAGTGTTTTTTCTGGGACTTGGTTATTCATAGGATTAGAAAAAATACAGTGCTTTAAGCTTAATGTGTTTTAAGTGAGCTATACCTAGAATCAGATTCTAGAACAGGAAGAGACCTTAGAGGTTGTCTGATTCAGTCTCCTGATTTTACAGATCTGGAAGCAGAGATGCCAAGAGGAGCTAATTAGTTTCATAGCTAAGGCTAGGGTCCATGTCTCCTGATTTCGCCATCTCTTTATACTACACCATGGAGACCAGAAAGAATGCCCGTGTTAATCCAAGCAACCAAGTGGAAGAAAGTTTGAGTTCAAGTTCATTTTGTACAGTACTTACAAAGTTAGTTCTGCTACTGCTGTCTCTTCAGCAAAGTGAATGACTAGTGTTGTTTCTCCTAACGCAGCACTAGTCTAGAACCTTTAAAAGATATTAGAAGTTTGATGCCTAAGAGTCAGGTGTTCTTGGGTGACACTCATAGAGTTTGTATTATGGCTATGATTGTGATGTTTTCTTGATTGTAGTCATTGTAATTTGTTTACTTCTCTTTCCAGGGATGTCCGATTTTCAGTATCTGGCAGTACACACGGAAGCAGGCTGCAAAAACACTTCTATGTATGACAAAGTTCTTATGCTCAAACCAGAGAAAGAAGAATTCTTCAACCAGGAATTACCCCTCTATATCCCCCCACCAATTTTCTCTCGCCTAGACACCCCAGTGGACTATTTCTACCGGCCAGAAACACAGCATCGGTGAGTATCTTCCTCACTACCACCCTTCCTCCGACTTCTAGGAAACTTTCAAAGAGCTCAGTGGTCAAACAGGTGGTCCTGTGGGCATGCATTCACTAGCAATGTTGAATTTCAGATAGATAGACCGTCCATTTGACAAAGTCTCAGGTAAGGAAGAATTTATAAGTTATTGAGAACCCGTGTAGTAGAGTGTAGAGAATGCTGACCTGGGAGGCGGAAGAACTGGGCATGAATTCTGCCTTTAATAATTTATTAGGTGACCATGGACAAATCACTTGCTCTCTTTAAACCTTCACTTTTCTTACTATAAAATGGGGATAATACCTAAGATCAGGTAGTGTGTACAAAGTGCTTTGAAAATTTTAAAGCATTCCATAAATATTAGCTGTCATTATCATTGATGGGGCTTTTCTACGTTGAGAATTAGGAAAATAAGAACATGTATCATTTCTTTGTCCACACTACCATTAAGACCAGTGATTCTAGTGGAGATACATACTCCTTTTATATGTGTGTGAATACATTCCTAGTTATTTAATTTGCCAAGTCGATAAGGATTTATATATCACTTACTATGTACCAGGGACTATGCCAAATGCACATGCAAGCAGAAAGGGTATCAGTTCTTAAGAACTCACATTCTAATGGGGATGACAACACATAAAAAGGAGCTGAATGGAAGGTGTGAGGATGGCTTCCATCTGGGGGAACAGTGGCAAAATCTGGAAAGTAAGCGATGGTTAGTCTAGGCCAGGGGTGGGGAACCTGCGATTTCAAGGCTGCATGTGGTCCTCTCGATCTTCAAATGTGGCCCTTTGACTGAAACTTAACTTCACAGAACAATTCCTTTTATTAAGGGTGTTTGTTTACTAAGGGGATTTGTTCTGTGTCCTCTCGATACTCATTCCATAGGTGACAAGCGTGCCTTTATCTTAAATCTCTTCTTCCCCTCCTTCTATCTTCTGGTAATCACTGACATCTGGTTCCTGCCTGTCTCCCTGATACCCTTCTCCCCCTCCCATTTCATGATACAGCCTCCCTAGCCACTCTTTCTGGTACTCATTTCTCTTGGCTCACTGGTTGAGGAAAGGAAGTTGGAATACTCTTTGCTTTTCATTTCCACTTTCAGATTTTCCCCTACCTCCATCACTCAATAACCTCTCCTCCTTTGAGGCCCATACAGTCTACCTCTTCCACCCAGTCAAAATTTTGATAGCTGTTGTCTACAGACCTCCAGAACAATACTCTTCCTTCCTCAACTAGTTCATTACCTAGCTCACAATCTTTCTTGCCTCTCCAACTTTTGCCTTCATACTAGGAGAATTCAACATACATATTTTTCCCCTACTCTTTTCCTTAACTTGATCTTTTGGTGAGCCAGTTCATCTCTACACTGTCTTCTTCTCTTGAGTTCTGCCCTGCCAAGCCTTAGCCTTGAATCACTCCTACTATCCGAAATCTTTGTTCCTACATAAGCGCTGCTGAAGGAAGGTGGAGAAATCCATACAACTGCCCTGTCTGGGTCCACTGCAAATTTATTTTACATGAACTTAAAGGACCCTCACTATGTGGCTGGCCAGTTCTTCTATACTTGCCTTATCAGCACTATCCCACTCTTCGTAGTGGTTCTTCGGATTTTTTCCTCCTTCCTTAAACCTCCGTGGTTCCTTCTCCCCTAACCCTCTCAGCTAAGAACCTTGCCTCATGTTTTACATAAAAAAATGAGGCCATTCACCATGAGCTCCCTCTTCTCCCCTCTTCCTCATCTCGTATCACTCAGATACTTTTTGCTGCTATCTCCTTCATCCCCGTTTCACATGATGAAGTTGCCTTACTCCTCTCTACCTACTCAAGCAGTCCCATTCCATCTTGTCTCCTTCAATAGATTGCCCCCTTTGTCATCTCCACTTTGTTACTTATCTTCGATCTCTCCCTGTCCACTGTCTGCTTCCCTACTGCCTACAAACATGCCCATGGCCTCCCATCCTTAAAAAAGTCCTCACTTGATCCTTTTGTCCCCGCTAACATTCTACTTGTCTTCTGTGGTTTATAGCAGAACTTGAGGAGGCCATTTACAAAAGATACTTCTACTTCCTCTCCCCTAGTCTCTCCTCTTAACTCCCTGTGATCTAACCTCTGACCTTATCATATCATTGAAACTACTATCTCCAAAGTTACCAGCGGAGACAGCCAGGTGGTACAGTGGTTAGAGCACCGGCCTCAGAGTCAGGAGGGCCTAAATTCAAATGTGACCTTAGACATTTAACTAGCCATGTGATCCTGGGCAAGTCATTTAACCCTAGTTGCCTTCAATAAAAAGAAAAAAAAACCCAGCAACAAAGTTACCAGTGATCCCCTAATTGTCACATCCATTGTCCTTTTCTCAGTCCCCGTCTTTCTTGATCTCTCCAACCTCTAACACTGTTGATCACCCTCTTCTCCTTAATCTTCTCTCTAGGTTCCTGGGATACCATTCCTTTCTGGTTCTCCTACCTGTCTGATCTCTCTCTCTTTTGCTGGATCCCCATCCAGATCATGCACACTCTGTGGGTGCCCCAGAGCTCTGTCTTGGGCTCTCTTCTCCTTTGGTACTACATCACTTGATGATATCATTGGCTCTCATGAATTTAATTATCATCTCTATGTTGTTGCTTCTCAGATCTGCTTATACTATCTGAAACTCTCTGCTGAGCTTCATTCTTCTATCTGCAACTGCCTTTCACACATCTCAAACTGGATGTCCAGTAGACTTTTCACACATCTCAAATTGGATGTCCAGTAGACATCTTAAACTTAACATGTCCAAATTGAACTCATTATCTTTTCCCCTAATCTTCCCCTTTCCCTTCCAAATTTCTCTATCACTGTTGAGGACACCACTGTCCTTCCGGTTCCCGAAACTTGCAACCTAGACATCATTCCTGACTCTTCCCTCATTGACGCTTAGTACCATCCCTCCCCCATAGCCAGTCTATTGCCAAAGCCTGTCGAGTTTACCTTTGCTTCATCTCTAAAATATTCCTCCCTACTCTTCTCTGATACTGTTATCACCCTGGTGTATGCTGTGTTGCAGTAACTTGCCACAGGTGTTTCCCTTCTTTCATCCATCCTCCATTCATCCCACCGGCATGAGTTTCCTAAAGCACCGATCCAACCGTGTCACCTCCTTAATCATTAAACTCTAGTGGCTCCTATCACCTCCAGGAACAAATACAGAATCCTGTTTGGCATTCAGAGCCTTTTGTAGACCTAGTCTTCTTACACATTATGTCCACCCGTACACCCTCTGATCTAGTTACACTATTTCACAAACAAGACGCTCCATCTCTCTGCTCTGGCTGTACCCCATGCCTGAAATTTGTTTCCTTCCCATCTGCATCCTGCCTTCCTTCAAGTGCCAACTAAAATCTTACCTTCTACAGGAAACCTGTCCTCTTAATTCTAATGCCTTCCCTCTGGTAATTCCTCTTTACCCTGTATATATAGCATATTGAACTTGTGAGTTCCTTGAGGGCAGTGACTGCCTTTTACCTTTCTTTGTAACCCCAGGACATAGCCATTGCCTTAATAAATGTTTATTAGTGACTCACTAAATGTTAAAATGTATTTACTGTTTAAGTGTGTGGCTGGTTTGTCCAGTGGTTAGAATCATTTGTTAGTAACACTAAAAATGGAGGATGTGACTCTCTGTGTCCTGACTCGTCTTGTTTATTTATTTTTTGTTTTTCGTGTTATCACGGAATCCCAACCAGAGGACTTACAGCCGTTGGTCACAAAAAAGAGCTGGCAAGAAGCTGCGGCTGTACAGCCTGTACTGTTTGCCTTCTTGTTCATGTATTTCCCAAGATAATTTTAATAGCTATCCAAGGTGCAAGATTTCTTACATTAAATCATATCCAAAGAGAGGGATAGACTTGAAATTCGATGCAGAGCTAATGTTGAGTCCTTAATGACTCAATTGTATCCAAAGAAAGATGAAGAGCCCCAGGTTTTCAAGCCCTGAATGGTCATTGCTGGCCTCTGAAGCTAGATGGCAGCATTCACTGTCAATTGTTTCTCTCCAACTATTGCTAATGTGAAAAATGTTATTTAACTACACCTCTAGGAGTAAATTCTCAACCTTCACTGCTTCTCCCAGTTTTAAATTGCTTATTAAACAGTTTTCTTCCCCATATAATCAGTAGTGGCAGAGGAACAGATAAATGATTTCTGAGGTCCAGAGAGTCAGTTCTGTCTGCACACCCCGGTCAAGGTGCTGCTAACTCTGGAATTCTGATTCTTTTTGACTGGCAGGTAATTAATAGGGACCAACTGCAAGTGTGCAGTAGTGCACACGTTTGGGACTCCGTCGCTTCTTAGCATACTAAAATGATTTGAGCATATTGATAAGTAGAAATCCTGCCGTGCTCATGTGTCCTATCTCTGCCCCCCCTTTACTCCCTCCGTCTGCAGCCCAGTTTTTTTAAACGTTGGCTTCAGGTGGAGCAAGAAGGTAACGAATCAGAGTCCCAAGTCTCCAGGTTTCTGTTTTGCTAACAAGGCCATTTGTTTGGTCTTATTTGCTTTCTGATGAAGGAAAAGGACAAATTTTGAGGAAAAAAATAAAGAGAAAGGGCACCTGCCTTTTTTCCCCAGGAAGGCAATCAATTTTTCCTCTAGGTTGTCCTTCACATTGCCAGAAAAAACTCATGTATCTCTCTACTTCTAGGTGCTTCCTCATTTGATCCTTGTTAGAGACAAAATTGAGTTTCTTACTATAGAGGTGAGAACTGAAAAATTTGGGGAAAAGGCACCTGGAATGATTTGAGAATTAATGTTCATAGGTGTTTTGCCTTTATCTATTTTCAGTTTTCTTATTTTTAACTGAAATCAAGCTCTTTTATGTTGGTTCTGCTGACTCCCCAAGGCCTCCCTCACAATTTTGAACATACCCAGAATCGAAGTGATTTTCCATATGTTTCACTGGGGGAATGGAAATGTTTCCCTGGGGAACCCTTCATTTGGCAGTTCAGGTTTTCATTGATAACAGGGAAAATTGACTATTTCTCCTAAAACATTATTTTTAAGTAGGACATTCAGACAATTTTTACTATTTTTTACTTCACTCTTCTTGGTTGTTTAAAAAAAAAAGTTTTCTAAAGTACTAGAATGAATGACCAAGTGTGAAACTCTGTTGGGAATTTAATAGAAAAAAGATACTCAACTCAACAAAATAGTTAATACTGTAAATATTGAGGACATTACATAGGTCAATAAGATATACACCTCTCAGGATGTTACAGTTCAGAAGGATTATCTGGCACATACACAAATTATACAAAATAAGTATACAAAATAAAACCAAAGTTTTAAAAAATACTGTATGATGTGTGATCTAAGTTTTTCTCTTAGAATGTCTTAGAATGACTTTTTGAAGTTCACTGTCTTTATGGGGAAAACCTGCACTATTTGCCTTCTCCCTCTAAACATTTATCAAGATTTTCTTATATTAAATCAAATGCAGATAGAATCTTTCAGCTTTACAGATTGTTTTCAAGAACTAATAGCTTGTTAAAATTTCTTCTGAGATACAGGATATTTTTTTTTAATTAGAAGAGACATTAATGATCATTTAGTTCATTCCCTTTATTTTACGGAGGAAGACATTTGAGGCCTAGAGAGGGTAAGTGACTTCCCCAAGGGCCCCTAATTGGTTAGTGACAGAGCTAGCATTAGAACTTGGGTGGGAAGTCACCAAACGCTACACGTAGAAAGTGCTTCTTGAACTAAGTTTTGAAGGAAACAAGGGACTCTAGTGAAAGACTAAAGAAAAGTCAATGTGAGCAGCTATGTCTACCCTGCAAGGCAGGGAACCTTGAGTGGCCCAGCCCACCATCATTGGGAAGGAGAGAGTGGGTCCGAGGGTCCAAGTGAAATGGGCATTTTGGATTCCTTTCTGCAGGGGGAGGGGAAGGGAAGAGGAAGGAGGCATTGGCAGGAAGGTTGGGGGAGAAGAGTATTCCATGGTTCTTGTTCCACCATGCCCTCCAGCACCCAGCGGAATGGCTCCCACTGGGGGCAGTGCTTTCCTGAGGGATAGTCTGTGTAGAAGGTTGGAGTCCAGGGATGTAATAACATGGAAGGAACAAGATGGCCACTTTAGCCAGACAGGAAAGGAAATAACATAATGAGACTAGAAATGTAGGTTGGGGCTAGACTGTGAAAGGCTTTACAAGCTATACAGGTGTTCTATTTAATCCTAGAGGTAACCATTGGAGATTTTTAAGGAGGTGAGGGGAGGTGACATGGGCAGTCTTGAGGAAAATCATTTTATCAGCTTTGTAGCAGATAAATGGGAGAGAAAGACTTTAGGCAGGAAGACCGATTAGGAAGATATTACAGGGAGTACAAGGTGGTGAAGGGAGGATGGAGGATAATAGCTCTGTGAGCTTTAGGCTTTTAGAAAATTGATTACAAAGGGAATGGAGGAAGAAGCAGGTGCTAAATTTCTTCTAAGTTCCCAGACTAGTTTTGTTGAGGTTTATAGAACACGATTACATGCCTGTATAATAATTCAGATTTATATAATACTTTAAAGTTTATATAGTACTTTAAAGTTTATTAAGTACTTTTCTCACAATCTTTTCTCACTACCTGTGAAGAAAGTAGTGTATAAACTGTTCTCATTTTACAAATGAATAGACTGAGGCTTAGAGAGGTCCAGTGCCTTATCTGTAGTCAATAGTCTCAGAACCAAAATTTCAACTTTGGTCTCTTTTTACAAAGCCAGCATCTTTTCTATTATACTATGCTCCTCCTCTTTAGGTCTGTATCTTTTACTAAAGTTCTTAGTTGAAACCTCATTGTGATAATGGCGGTAACCTTGGAATCTCAAAGGTTATACTACTGGGACACATGCTCTGTCAGTTCTTATCAAGGTAAAAAGACTTCATGCAGAGTTCTGTGACAGCTTCTGTCTCTTGTCCAAGAACCGGCCTTGACGGGTTGAGAGGGACTCATCAATAAAAGGTTGGCCAAGTTCGAGGATGTGGTGATTTGTCTTGTTTGACAGTATTGTACTTGTTCTAAGGGAGGGTGGAAGTGAGTGGGAAATGTCTTTTGAAAGTGAAAGTGATATTTAAAAAAAGAAAAAGTATCATTAAAACATTGGAAAAAATAGAAGATTGGCCACTGGGGGTTAGATTTTTTTTTTTTTTTGACCACAGCAACTCATAAAACCTTCTGAAAATGTGGAAGGGAGCTCCACCTTAATAAAAGCACAATTCCTTGAAAATTTAAAGGGTGTCTGTTCATTTGTAAAATGAGAACAGTATGTACACTACCTTCTTCACAGGTAGTGAGAAAAGGTGAGAAAAGTACTTCATAAACTTTAAAGTACTATATAAATCTGAATTATTATACAGGCATGTAATCGTGT
This sequence comes from Potorous gilbertii, assembly GCA_028658325.1. NCBI lineage: Eukaryota > Metazoa > Chordata > Mammalia > Diprotodontia > Potoroidae > Potorous > Potorous gilbertii. The sequence continues at coordinate 301,170,302 of CM053769.1, read as the reverse complement.
TCTATAAACCTCAACAAAACTAGTCTGGGAACTTAGAAGAAATTTAGCACCTGCTTCTTCCTCCATTCCCTTTGTAATCAATTTTCTAAAAGCCTAAAGCTCATAGAGCTATCATCCTCCATCCTCCCTTCACCACCTTGTACTCCCTGTAATATCTTCCTAATCGGTCTTCCTGCCTAAAGTCTCTCTTCTCTCCCATCTATCTGCTACAAAGCTGATAAAATGATTTTCCTCAAGACTGCCCATGTCACCTCCCCTCACCTCCTTAAAAATCTCCAATGGTTACCTCTAGGATTAAATAGAACACCTGTATAGCTTGCTGTGATCTTACATTGTGCTTGGTGTGTTTTCCCTCAGGGAAGGCTACAATAATCCACCTGTCTCTGGTGAGAACCTAATTGGCTTGAGTAGAGCTCGGCGGCCACACAATGCCATCTTTGTAAACTTTGAAGATGATGAAGTGCCCACAAAGCCACTGGATGCTGCTGTGCAGACCTGGAAGAGGCTGTGCACCAATCCCATAGACAGGAAGATGGAGGAGGAACTGAGGAAGGTAGCACCTGGAGCACTTTACACTGTGGCACCTCATCAGGCCTGCATTTAGCTGCCTGTTATTTGCTCAGCTGTTTGGATTTGGGCATATTTACTCTTTTTTTTTTTTAATCAGTTCATTAGCAGATGTGAATTTTTCCAGATTTTAGTTCTAAAAGTATTAAGTACTTGGTCTTGTAATCTCAGGAGAACTCTTCCTTTACACCTCCACCAAGCAGTTTCCATTGCTGTAGACACCTAGAAGGAGGGGTGAGGTGGAGAGAAGTGCTTGGATTATCCAAATGAAGCTTGTCATTGCAACTTTAGTAATTAATTAGTTCTCAGTTGACTCCATTACCCCATATTCCCTTACTCCTGACAAAGTTTGCATTATTTTATTAATTTGTATATACCTTTGGAAAAGTCAACAATCTGTTTTCCCATCTAGATTGTAAATTTCCTTGTAACTTTGTTTTACAGTGCTTGGTGCACAGTGAACAGTGAATCAATAGATAGTCACTGAATCTGGCCTTATTCTCTCTATTTAAGGGGAAGCTAAACTGAAGTTACACATTTCCAACTTAAAAGTTTTCTATTTTTCTCAAGCAGTTCAGTAGGATTCAACCACCTGCTTGGTGATTTCCTTTTCTCTAATGCATCCAGGAGTTAGGAATTAGTTTGCGCTTAGACATTACCAGCTACAGCTTAGAGTAGAAGATCAGTTTAGTGTTCTTGTGTTCTATACAGCAGACCCAAAATAATGTATCACCAACTTAAATGATTTCTAGAAGTGCTCTTTCAAAGAGCTTGGAATGGAAAAAGTATAGGAGTTTTAGACCACGAGGCTGTAGAGAGTGTGTTTAGCCCTACCTATGGCCTCTTCTTTTCCCTGATAGGAGTCAGCAGCCACAGATCCCATAATATTCTAGAGCATGTCTGTAATTTTTTTTCTCCACCCTTCATTGTTTTTTAGCTGTTTGACATTCGTCCCATCTGGTCCCGTAATGCTGTCAAGGCCAACATCAGTGTCCACCCAGATAAACTCAAAGTCTTGCTTCCCTACGTGGCCTATTATATGGTGAGTATTCTGATATCTGTTATATACTTTGCTGCAAAGGCTTTTTGTAGTGCTTTGATGCCCAACAATTTAGAGTGAAAAAGGGATTTAGCAATCACCCACTTAAACAATCATAGGTCTTGGGATCATAGCTCTAGAGTGAGAAGAGATCTCAGAGCAGTCCCTAGCACCTATGTTAACTTCACTGTACAGTAGTGTGCTCTCTCTCCACTTCCGCCCCTCTGCTCCATATTCCAAAGCCTCCTACTCCCTCAAAAAAAAAAAAAACCTAAACCTAAAAAAAAACTCCTCCAAGTAAAAGCAGAAGAACAGATATGAAGTGAGACGGCCACCATGAGTGAAGGGATCTTCACTTGAAACCTCTGGTGCTGAGAGAAACGTGCCTGACCCCTGTGTGGTTTTCTTCTGTCCATCTGTGCTTGGGTACAAAATGTCTGACACTGGCCCCTTACAGTGCTCTCCTGTCTGTGTCCATGTCTGACTTCAGCATGTCTGTCCTCTTATTCTTCCTCTCAGTTCTAGCCTGACCCCCAGGGGGCTGGTCCTGGCTCTTGATTCTTTGTCCCTGCCTCCCATGTGTCCTGGCCTCTTCCCTCCATGGACAAGAGGCCTTTTACTGCCTTCCTCCCTCCATCCCTCGCTCTCTTTCCAATATCTGTAGGCAAATTCGCATTGTATAAAATCACTTTATGTAGAAGTCTGCAGAACAGTCCATTCACATAAAGTAATAACTGTCTGTATTAGGAAGATTTCATTATCATGATCATTGTGTCCATGAGGGAGAGCCTGGAATTTATTAGTTCTTTTGGATCCTGGAGCCTTAACCCACCTCCTGGAATTGTACTTTTTGCAGATAACAGGTCCCTGGAGGAGTCTGTGGATTCGGTATGGATATGACCCCAGAAAAAACCCAGAAGCCAAGATTTACCAAGTCCTAGATTTCCGAATTCGCTGTGGAATGAAATATGGTAAAATAAACCACCACAATAAAAACCAAAGACAAAACCATGCCTTAGCTTGTTTGCTTTCTTTTAGTCTTTTCCGTTTCTGTCCTCTCTTCTAATAGGGATGAATTTCTAACCCTGTTACAGATAGGCTAAGAATATTTTCCTATGTTTGCTACAATAAGGATCTCTTGGTACTTGGGCTTCTAACTCTCTTCAGTCCCAGTTCACATTTCTTACTGTCTTGAGGCACTCCCTGATCCTTAGCTCTTTCTCTTTGAAGCCAGCTCTGTTTCTCTGTGTCCAGCCTCAGTTGCTGTTCTCTCCTTTGTTCCTAGGCTATGCTCCCAATGACATGCCTGTCAAAGCAAAACGCAGCACCTACAATTACAGCCTCCCCATCACAGTTAAGAAGACTCGTAAGTAATTGTGACTTTCTAGGAAACAGAAGAGTGCAATATGGGCAGACAAGTGAGAATCAAATTGAGATCATCTTAGAATGGTACCAGGACTTGCAAGAGTGAATGAATGAAAAGAAACAAACAAACTTGGTACTGTGTATCAAGCACTGTTCTGAGCTTCAGGGTTACAGGTAGAAAAAGCTAGATAGTTTCTCATCTGAAGTTGTTGCCACAGTCTAACTGGAGAAGACAGCCCAGAAAAGAATATTGAACTACAAAGCACTTCCAAAAGACTGGAAGGCCTCAGGTTCAGGGATGAGGTGGATGGCAAGGCCCAGAGTTCCATAGCTTAACAGTGCTAAGGGACTACAGGAAATAGAGGCAGAGCAGACATCTTTCTATTTCACAGTGAATGGAGTTGTTGACATCATTGTTACTCAAACTCTTTGAATAGTCAAGCAGTAGAGGGGAGGGCACTGCCCCTCAGCGATGGCGTTCTTCCTACTTGGCCCTCCCAGATGGGTTGGGAAAGGGGGGTGTGAGATGAGAGGATGGATCACCCCTGGGAGCAATGGTTCTTCCCACCACCATTCAGTTTCATTTGTAAGAGATGGTCAGCAGGAATGTAGGCATCAAGAGAGTGAGTGAAATTGAATATAATATTTGAGAGCGTTGGATTCCAAAGCTTCTTGTCTTATCCCAGCCAGCCAGTTGGTCACCATGCATGACCTGAAGCATGGACTAGGCACATCGGGGACAGGGGGTATCAAGAAATCGGCTTCTAACAAGTACAAGCTCAAGGTGGGTGCTGTCTGCTTTGTCCAGAGCAATGATGAGAGGAGGGACAACTAACTTTGGTTTTTAATCTCTTGCAAGTATGAAGGCTGGGAATTGTCCCCTTTCAGGACACAGTCCTATCTGGATTCTGGATTGCAGCTGTGGGCATTGCCAGTGACCTTCTGCAAATAAATGCCCTTTGACCCCTTCAAATCTTGTACATGAACACAACCTCATAGTATTAAGGTTAAAAATTCAAGGCATAAGTGCTCCGTCAACAAACTGAGAATGCACTATGTGCAATACTAGGCAGAGAAGTTCAGCCAAAGAACAAGTATTTATGTCTCTAGCCTTGTATTCCAGGGAGCCCTTTAGTCTGGTTGGGAAGGGAAGGTATAACCCCATGTATTAAATAGGGAATGGTATTAAGACACCGTATCATCAAGTACTGTATCATTTAGTATAGACAATAGGTGTTACAGAGTCTCAGAAATGGGAGAAGGAGATAGCCTTTGGGACTGTGGCCTTTCTCTTCTTTCTGTCCCTTCACAAACCCATTGTTCTTTCTTCCCACCCCTGAACGCTGTAAGATTGCAGGAGCTGGAAGAGTATCTCTTGGTGGCTGGCCCTGAGCTGCATAATACCTCTCTTTGATGGTGAAAACGCTGAGAGGAGTAGCTTTTACTAACTCTTCTGGTTTTTTGTTCCCTCAGGACTCTGTCTACGTCTTCCGGGAGGGGGCCCTGCCACCATATCGACAGATGTTCTATCAGCTCTGTGATTTAAATGTGGAAGGGTAAGATGAGGCCCCAGGGTCTGGGGAAACAAACTTCTGAATTTCATTGGGAATTTCTTCTCTGACACTTTTCTGATTTTTCAGGCCCTTACTTTTTCTTCTGTGATAGAAATTCATTGTGTCATACACTTCCCTAAAGCTAGTTAGTTTTTGTTAAAGAGAAGGAATCAGGCTATAAATATGTTTACTCCTGTTCATCTGGTTGATTACAGTGCTTCTCTGCCACATGCACATGTTGTATGGGAATTTCTGAACTCAATTCTGGCTGTTTCCCACTTTGGATTAGCAGCTCTGTTTTAGAGTGGCCCAGGGAGGCCAGGAGGGTTTTTGGTGAAGTCTGAAACCTTTTGTGGATTCAATTAACCGCACAGGGAGGGAGGGAGACAGGGAGAGAGAACACCTTGTTCCTTACAACAAAACTAAAACAGAATCAATGCAGGATGATTGGGCCCTTTCTCTCTTTAACGTCTCACAAACAAGTCTGTGCTGGCCGGCCTTGTTAGCACTTTCTTTGGACTCTTATTTGCCTCTGACCCAGCCCCGGCTGCTTGTAGATTACAGAAGATCATCCATCGTAATGATGGGATGGAGACTGAGTGTACAGAGCGCGATGGGTGGTGTCTTCAGAAGACCAGCGATGACCTGAGGGACACCATGTCTTTGATGATCCGGCAGATCATTCGCTCCAAGAGGCCCGGTGAGAAGCTCCTGGGGTCTCAGACTATGTTGAGGCCAACAGCAGGGCTAGGTTTGAAGCCTGGCTTTTTTGTTAAGTCATTTCATTTCTTTGGACCTCAAGTTTCCAATCTGTAAAGCAGGAAACTTGGACTGGATGATCTCTTAAGGTCTTTCTAGCCCTAATATTTTAGAATTTTAGAATAAGTATTTAGAATAGCGTTGGCTCTTGAAGTAGACTCTTATGGAACCAGATTTAGGTGTAGTGTCACTCCTGGGAAAGGACTAAATGGGCATTAGGTGATAATCAAGCTACAGGACTAGCTCTGAATGGATCCTGAGAATTGGGTTTAATTTTCTCCTTGAGGTAAGAGTGGGACAAGGATTTAGCTGGTCTCATCATTCCTCTTTCTTGTCACAGACCCCCTTCCCCTTCCCTGTTGATAAGCAAAAGTGGCATGTGGAGGCCAAGGCTGTTACTGTCCCCCCATAGCACTACCACCCCATCTGCGTCTGCCCAACATTGCAGTGAGGGAGAAAGCCATGCAGAAGGGAAAGGAAAAGAAAGAGACCTGTACTTGTGCTGGGTCTGTACTGAGAGAAGTGAAGGGAGCCCAGGTTTGGGAGACCCAGCCATGCTTCATGCCCATGAATGACTCCTCCTTCTGGTCGGTGGGATCTCTGAGCCATCTGTTCTTTTGGGTAACCAAGGCAACATCCTTTTGTTTCCCTTTTGGATCCAGCTTTGTTCTCAAGTGCTGCCAAAACTGACGGTGGAAAAGAACAGTTAACATATGAGTCTGGGGAGGATGATGATGATGATGAAGAAGAGGAAGAAGAAGAGGAAGAGGAAGAAGAGGAGGAAGAAGAGGAAGAAGACTTCAAGCCCTCGGATGGGAGTGAAAATGAAATGGAGACTGAGATTTTGGACTACGTGTAATGGGAGGAGGACACTGCCTATGGGCCCCCTAACTTTGTCTGGGCATTGCTATACGCTGGCCTTGAGAAGGAAGCTAAAGGTCCTTCACTTCCAGCTAAGAGGACAAGATTGCATTTGCAGGGACTCTCTATGGATGTAGCTCCCATCCAGCCAAGGTCTCCTGGGACTACCTTGGCTTGTCTTCTTTGGTCTGTCTCATGTACTAAATAATACTCCAAATTACTCATTACTGGATCCTGAGGGATCACCTTCACCCCTCTAGCTTCAGTTATACCCTGCCATTAGACCATCTTTGATGCCATTATCCAGGTGTCATATGTGCCCACTATCTCAAACATCCCTGTGGCTATTAGTAAATGTTATGAGGTGGAGACAGTACAGCCTTTGGAGTTCTATGGAATAATAAAAAGTCAGATTGTTCTATTTGTGGGTTGTAGATTAAAGGAGCATGACAAGAGTCTAGCAGGGATGTGGCCCCTGAGCTTGGAGTGGTTACCCTAGGTAAATAGGACCAAGGTAATATGGGCAATAGCTCTTGGATGTTCTCAGCCTACGGCCTTTTGGCTGCTATTGGGTTTGGATATGGCCAGTTTTGTGTAATTCCTACAGGGATTATTAGCTCTGCTGAGAGCATACTTTCTTAATGGAAGTTTTCTTTAATAAATAATTTTTCCAAAGGACTGGATGATTCATGTGGTAGAGTTTCTTTTTGTTTTTTTAATCAAAGGAGAGACTTGGGAAGGAAATTAGCACTCCTAGGGCCTATGCCTCTTCCTTTGTCTATGAAACCAGGCATCTTTTATGGCTGGAAGACTTAAAAAGAAATATTAGTAAGAAATGAGAAGATGAAAGTAAAGAAAACAGCAACAAAATTACCAGAAGGATATCAGGAAAGATAAATGAATTATAAGCAATTGCTGAATGCAATTTTCCAAATTGACTCTAACTTCGAATCTGTGTGTCCTGTAGTCTTTTGGGATTTAATAGAATTGTTATCTCATCCCAATCTGACCTCCACGTGTGGACCCTCTATTCCCAGAGTCCACTGTCTTGCCTTGTAGTTGCCTTGGCCCTTCAGCATCTTTCCGGGCTCTGAAAAATGTCTCACATATGCTTGAAGTCATTCTACTCTGACTCTTGATATATCCCTCCTAGAGGTATCTGAGGTAATGAATGTTTTTTCTCTCAATCCATTTTTCTATATTTGATTTGATGCTTCCTTATGTATTTTTTGTGTAACGTGGCTTTTTTTTTTTTTTTTTTTTTTTTTTTAGTAATTGATGATATCTTTCCACTTCAGTCTTCCTCTAATGCTTTATTGTGTTCTGGAGATGACATTGAGTTTACACCAGAGTACAAGCTCTGGAAACAACTACCAAGTTAGAAAGGCTTTGTGTTTCACAGACCATAAGTCTGTGACCTAAGGATCAGCCTAGCTTATCACCATGGAAGGACTTATCTCCATGCATGCCTTTGCTGATGAATTATTTGGACACAGCAGCTTATTGTATTTTGCCTCCACCTTGCAGGTCAAAGAAATTTCCCCATTCACACATAAAAGCCTTTTTTTCTCTTTGTCCCTGTGTCTGCCCTATCCTACTTTATTTTAGGCTCCATCCTAAAGATTGAATATTAATGGAGCTAGAATGGACTTTGGAGACCATTTAGTTTAACTCCCTCATTTTAAACATGTGAAAACAGACCTAATGAGGAGAAGGCACTTTGTCTAAGGTCATCCAAAGAGTTAGTGGCAGTAGAATTAAAACCCCAGTCTCCTAATTGCTATTCCAGACCTTTGTCCATCGTAGCATACTTCCTACAATTCTTTATTTTTGCCTTTTATTTATTCATTTATTTATTTACTTTGTTTATTTTAAGGTTTCAACATTCATTTCCGCAGAATTTTGAATTCCAAATTTTCTCCCCATCTTTCCCCTCCCCTCACCCCAAAATGCCAAGCATTCTGATTACCTTTTCCACCAATCTGCCCTCCCTTCTAACACTCCTCCCTTCCCTTATCCCCATCTTCTCTCTTGTAGGGCAAGGTAAATTTCTGTACCCCATTACCTGTATTTCTTATTTCCCAGTTGTATGCAAAAACAGTTCTCAACATTTCTTCCTAAACTTTGAGTTCCAACTTCTCTTCCTTCCTCCCTCCCCACCCCTCCCTCCCCACCCCTCCCACTGAGAAGGAAAAAAATTCAGTATAGACTATATATGTGTAGTTTTGCAAATGACTTCCATAATAGTCATGTTGTGTAAGACTGACTATATTTCCCTCCATCCTATCCTGCCCCCCATTTCTTCTATTCTCTCTGACCTTGTCCCTTCCCAAGAGTGTTTACTTCTAATTGCTCCCTCCTCCCATTTTCCCTCCCTTCCATCATCCCCCTCACCCTGCTTATCCCCTTCTCCCCTACTTTCCTGCAATATAAGATAGGTTTTCATACCAAATTGAGTGTGCATGTTATTCCTTCCTTAAGCCAAATGTGATGAGAGTAAGCTTCACTTTTTCTCTCTCACCTCCCCCCTTTCCTCTCCATTGAAAAAACTTTTTCTTGCCTCTTTTATGAGAGATAATTTGCCCCATTCCATTTCTCCCCTTCTCCCTATATATTCCTCTGTCACCCCTTTATTTTTTTAGATATGATCCCTTCTTGTTCAACTCACCCTGTGTGCGCTCTCTCTCTCTTTCTCTCTCTCTCTCTCTCCCTCCATATATATATATATATATATATATATATATATATATATATATAATATTTATATACATATATACGTGTGTGTATGTGTATAAGTATGATCCCTCCAGCTACCCAGATACTGAGAAAAGTTTCAAGAGTTGCAAATGTTATCTTTCCTTGTAGGAATGTAAACAGTTCAACTTTAGTTAATCCCTTGTGATTTCTCTTTCCTGTTTACCTTTTCATGCTTCTCTTGATTCTTGTGTTTGAAAGTCAGATTTTCTTTTCAGCTCTGGTATTTTCATCAAGAATGCTTGAAAGTCCTCTATTTCATTGAATGACCATTTTTTTCCACTGAAGAATTATACTCAGTTTTGCTGGGTAGGTGATTCTTGGTTTTAATCCTAATTCCTTTGACTTCCGGAATATGTTCCACGCCCTTCGATCCCTGAATGTAGAAGCTGCTAGATCTTGTGTTATCCTGTTTGTATTTACACAGTACTCAAATTGTTTATTTCTAGGTGCTTGCAATAATTTCTGCTTGACCTGGGAACTCTGGAATTTGACTACAATATTTCTAGGAGTTTCTCCTTTTGGATCTCTTTCAGGAGGTGATCAGTGGACTTTTTCAATGTTTATTTTGCCCTCTGGTTCTAGAATATCAGGGCAATTTTCCTTGATAATTTCATGAAAAATGATGTCTAGGCTTTTTTTTTATCATGGCTTTCAGATAGTCCCATAATTTTAAAGTTGGCTCTCGTGGATCTATTTTCCAGGTCATTTGTTTTTCCAATGAGATATTTCACATTGTCTTCCATTTTTTTCATTCTTTTGGTTTTGTTTTGTAATTTCTTGGTTTCTCATAAAGTCATGGCTTCCATCTGCTCCTTTCTAATTTTTAAAGAACTATTTTCTTCAGTGATCTTTTGAACCTCCTTTTCCATTTGGCTAATTTTGCTTTTTAAAGCGTTGTTTCCTTCATTGGCTTTTTAGACCTCTTTTGCCAATTGAGTTAGCCTATTTTTAAAGGTGTTATTTTCTTCAGCACTTTTTTGGATCTCCTTCAGCAAGCTGTTGACTCACTTTCCATGATTTTCTTGCATCGCTCTCATTTCTCTTCCCAATTTTTCCTCCACCTCTCTTACTTGATTTTCAAAATCCTTTTTGAATTCTTCCATGGCCTGAGAGCATTGCATATTTACTTTGGAGGTTTTGGAAGCCTTGACTTCCACTGAAAGTATGCATTGTTCTTCCTCATCCAGAAGGATGGAAGAAAATACCAATTCACCAAGAAAATTACCTTCTTATAGTCTTATTTTTTTTCCCCTTTTTTGGACATTTTCCTAGCCAGTTACTTGACTTGTGAGTCCTTTGTCAAGAGGAGGGTATAGTCTGGGGACCTGTAAGTTCTTAGTTCCTCCAAGGTGGCACAATCAATGGAGAGGAGTTTACTCCTCTCTTGGCCTACACACTGGTTTGGGAGCAGCCAAAAACTTTTCTGCCCAGAATCTGCAAGTAGCAGAATTCCCTCTCTCCAACCACCTCCTACTCAGCCAGGCTAGCGCTCTTCCTCACCCTAGGACCTTGCTTAGGGCTGAGGTTCAGATCAGCTGCTCAATTCCCCCAGGAGCCTTAGGCTGAGGGCTCCTCAAATGGATACTGCTGCTGCTACCACCTCTGCTGCTGCCACCTGGGGCTGGGACTAGGGGAGGACCCTGCTCCCTTCTCTCCCAGTTGAAAAAGTCTTGTCACTGACCTTTGAAGTTGTCTTTAGTGTTTGTGGGTTGAGGGATCTGAAAACCTTTGCTGCTACTGGGGATTTTGCCCCTGAGGCCTGTTCTGGTCCTGTTCCTCCCGGTGCTGCCACACTGCAGCCAACGCTGGACTGCACTCTGCTCCATGTCTAGTGCAATAGACCTTTCCTGTTGGAAAGGTTCCAGGCTCCCTTGGGCTGGAAATCTTTCACTCTGTCATTCATCTGTGGCTTCTGTTGCTCTAGAATTTGTTGAGTCCTTTTTTACAGGTATTTTATGGACTGTGGGGGAAGAGCTAAAGTAGGTATGTCTTTCTACTCTGCCATCTTGGCTCTCCCCCCGCCCCAATTCTTTAGATGCTGTCAGATCAATTTGTTAACTTTATCAGTTTTCTGACTTCCCAACTTGGTTATGCTATGTCCTGTTGATTAAGAAAGAAGAAAGTCTGTAGCTTCATGCTCTTGCTTCTCCCAAAGCTCCCATCGCAACAGCTAAAACCTAGTAACTGTACTAAGGCCAATTCCTTCTTTTTTATTTTTCCTGCTCATTGTCTAGATGAGAATTTCATGTGTTATAAAGTAGCTGCCAAGGAGAAGTGAGCAGAAAATGCTGAAATAATCCAAGATGAACAGTTTCTCATCAGAAAATTGTCAGTTAATAGATCTAGTGAGTGCTTATTTGGGCTCGTCATTGGACTAAGTGCTGTGATATGAGAAATTGTCCCTGTCCTCATAGAAATTACAATCTAGTTAGAAAAATGGCAAAACACATAAAATTATAATGAATGGTACATGTCCGTATTTAATCAAGTGCTAAATTGTATGGTAAAGACCTTAAATGCTGGTAATTTAGAACAAAGGGTGATCAGTGAAGGCTAGAATAGTTGGGGAAATTTTCATAAAGGAAGTAGGAATGGCCCTTGAAGCCTAGTAGAATTGAAGTAAGGGAAAGGGAGACTGGTTTGAATTACATAGACTAGTATTGTCAGAGAATACTCGAAAGTTCTGATGTCAAGTGCCCTTTTTTTCATTCTTCATGACTGTTCCCTCATAACAAATAACTTCAGACCAAGCTAAGTCAAGTCCAATGTTCAGATCAATAAGTGAACATTTACTGAGGACTTACTGTGTATGGGTTCCTGCAATAGTTACTGGGTCATGAGAGGATGAAGAGAAGCGTAAAGTACCCCTATACAGTACTGGTAGGGGAGACAAGTTATATACACAAAAAAGTTAACTAGAAATAAAGGTCCTATAGATGTGCCACATGACTATTTAACTTTAAACAATAAGAACTCAGAAGGGAGATAAATGTGAACTGGGAAGGCTTTATGGAGAAGGTAGGGCTTCAGCTCCCCTGGGAGGCTTTAGAAAGGCAAGTGGAGAAATACATCTGAGATCTAATGATGGAAAAGCCCATAGTCTGCTCATAGAAAGAAGACCCCTATGACTGGAACCTAAATATGGAGGAAGCAGGAATAGAGTTGGAAAGGTAGGGTCTGGCCAGCTTTGAATACCAGGCAAGTGGTGAAACTCTTGAGTTGAAAATCAGAGCACAAAGCTTGGTCCCTGACCCTAAAGAAAGACTACTGAGTTCCTTTTCAAGGCAAATCTGAGTGAAATAGGAGTGGGTCCAAGGGTTTGGTGGTGGAGGGTAGGGTGAGGAAATGCAAACCAAGGGTTAGTAGAAGTTGGGTAGAAAGTACTTAGATCAGGAACTGTGTGGCCAAAACAGCACTCCAAGAAATGCCCAGAGCAGGGGCTTAAATTTGAAAACTTTGACAAGGCTTAAAATGATAGATGGTGCTGTAAGGGCTCCCTTGCTGTGCTTTCCACTGGGTATTTCCTCCAGAGCTAAACGTGGTTGTGCTAGCTTATTATGGCCTGGTTTTGGGAGATCTTCATAACTGACACACTACACCATACACCATACAATGACACCATGACACATACACCATACAATAGGGCTCTTTCCTCTCACAGCTTTCACACTGGTAAGACCTTCCCTTTCAGTGGAGACTTTAAGATATTGGCCTGCAATCACCCCTAATAGCATTAGACAAATGGGGTTTCCCCCCATGCATGTGTCTGTATTTGTGTGCATATAACATACTTTCTATGGCATCTACTTTTCCTGTCTCTCCTGACAATTCCCAACTGTGACTAGGAAATGCATCTGACCTCTTCATGTCCCATCCACTTCCCTGCAACTCTCCCAGAGATGAGGGCCAAACCTGACCCTCTCCTAGAATGACCATCACCAGCCATTCCTCTGTGGCTCTGCTGCCTGTTTCTTCTTAATTGCCTCTTGTGCCCAAGCAAAAAGATTTCTAGTTTGGGGCTTAGCTTAGAAGCATCTGAGGAAGATACCTTGTAGCTGCTTGAGTCTCTTTCCTGGACAAGACCTACTAGCATGGAACCCCATTGCCATGTTTCCCTGCCACAGGTCTCTACCCCCAAATAACCCAGAGCACCACAATTAAGTACAACACTCTCCTCTCAATTATCCACATGTGGCTTTCTGGACTTAGTGAAGCAAGTAACATAACTTCAACCTAATTTTCTTCTTTTCTGGAACACTTTCCATTGTGGTCAGTTTAGATATGCTCAGGGAAAGCACATTTGTTTAAATATTAACCTTTGAACAAAAGGAGTATAATTAAAATAGTACAGGTGAAAGCTCTGAACTGGGAGGCAGGAGTTCTGGGTTATGTTTCTGGATCTGCCACTAATTTATTGTGTGACCCTGAGCAATTAACTTGCCCTTTCTGGCACTCAGTTTCCCCGTCTTCAAAACAAGGACACTAAACCAGATGATCTCTAAAGACTCTTGTCCTCTATTATAGAATTAAGGTGTACCTGCCCTACCTATAGGTTCAGAATTAAAAGGAACCTTATAGATCTTCTAGTCTAAGCTATATCCAAGCAAAAAGCCCTTCTACATCTCTTACAAATGATCACCTGCATTCCTGTTGAAGACCTCCAGGGATGGGAATTCATGACTCTAATTGTCAAAAGGTTTTTGGGAACATCAAGCAAAAAGTCCACCTTCCTAATCACTTTTCAGCCATTTCTCTAAGTCCAGCCCTGAGGGACAAGCAAGGCAATCCTTCTATATGTCAGCTCCTCAAATATCTGAAGACACCATATCCTCCCAATTCTTCTCCCTAGTTCAATCAATCCTCAGTTCTTTCCCCTTTTTGGTATATTCTTCTGGACTTGGTCCTGTTTCTCCATGACTTCCATAAATGTGGATCCCCAAACTGAACAGGTGTGTTCTGACCAGAGCAGACCTCTCTCCTTCCAGTCACTAATCAGATATCCAAATGGATCTGTGAGCTTATTGATGTTGGTCAACAAACATTTATTAGATGCTTAAGCATTTAATAATGCTAGATACTGTGCACTGTTGATGTTTCCTCCAGTGTGGCAGATGACAACTCATCCATGCTTGCCAATCCTATATTAACTCCTGTTCATATCCTTCCTTAAGACAGACACCCAATGAACTGGGGTCCTTCCTTGCTTTCTCTTGGCATCATGAGGATACCAGGGGAGCCCACATGTCCATTGGTTATTGCTCTTCCCTTATGACTACCCTCTCTTTTTGGGTCATTTCTTTGTTGTCATCTTTTACTCTGATTCTTCATAGTTCCTCATTTGCTATGGATTGTAGTCTATTCATACCCATTATGTGTTTCTCCATTGCTTTCTGATTCTGATTTTTATTTCTCCAGAAACTATAATGTTCTGTGACTTTTATGCTTTTCTTTGCATCCCCCAATCTTAGCACAGTGTTCATCATATAGTAGGTACTTAATAAATGCTGTTGACTTTCTGACTGGCTTATAGCCATACAATAACACTGGTAAAATATTAATATTAAAAGATTTTTCTTTGAATGTTGGCTGTCTTTGTCACCCTGTTGATTCTTACTGTTAAGTTTGCTAAAACCTTCAGATAGTCTCCCTTAAGATCTCCCTTATTTTTTTTAACTCAGTTTTATATTTATCCCTTTTATTTTAGTCTGCTGCCATCTTTTTGGATCTTGATTCTGTTATCTAGTGTATTTGGGCCCAAACACAAAACCTGAACAATTCATTCCAAAAAAAGCAAGATCGTGTAAATGAGATGTTAGTCACTACTTTATATTATCTGCTACTCTGAACTGTTCACAGTATGATGTAGCTCCCATTTGTGCAGTTCACTGAGCTTTCCCCATAATGGCTAACCATCTGCCTGTGGGGCCCAGGTAGAAGCCCTAACAGATCTGGTGTCTACCCTCTGGGAGAGCATATACTAATAATTCATTCTAGTTTGGTAGAACTCAGGTCCATTTTCCTGGTGTAGAAAATGGAAGCTGGTACCCTAATAGTGGGTGCCAGATATCTCTTAGTGACCTATATACCCTGCTTGATTTTGTGACCTTTGCCCCCACTGCCACCTGTGTCTGCTCCCAGGTAAGCAGAGACATGCACAGGTGTAATACTGGCATTTTGCCGTACTAGATTTTGCCCAAAGGCTCTCAGGCTTGGGAAAATTTGTATGTGTGTGTGGGGGGGGGGGTGTGGGTGTTTTAGCAACCTTGGCTCTCCCAGTACTCTTTATGCCCCTTTTCCCACCTTACTCCCATCCAGAGAACAGTAAGTTTGCCTTTCCAGTTAGGTACTACCCCAAGTGACGGGCCCCAACGAGGCGGGGAGTGAGAGGTGGAGGAAACGAGGGTCATTCTATTATCAGACAGCTGCCAAACTTGGCTTCTCACACACTATATATGCCTAACTGCCCTAGCTGGGCAGCCAGTGGGTACATACACACCCACACATACATGCACACCATGGGGCGCTCAGAGTTGGTGGTCGTCAGCCTGATCTGTTGCCTAGCAGCTGCTAGTGCAGCAACGGTAAGTAGGGACTGAAGATAAATAGGGGAATTCTTTGGTGATGGGGGCTGGGACAAATGACTTGAAAAATAGGCTGTTTTATTTCTTCCTCTTCTTGAGAGTCAATAATACATAATAATGATAGTTTATATTTTATAACGCTTTGATCCGTTCTTCCCAACAACCCTGTGAAGTAATTAGTAACAAAATAACTGTTACTCCCTTTTAGAGATGGGAAAACTGATTACTCAAAGTAAGATTTGCTCACAATCACCCAGCTAGTAACTGGTGCAAGGCAGGACTGAAACCTAGGTTTTTTGTTCCCAGTGTTTTGCCCTTTTTATTGGGCCATTCCAATTTCTCAGTCTTCCAATGTGCCTCTCCCTAATCATAGAACTTCAGAGTGGTAAAGTACTTCAGGCATTTAGTTCAGCTCATACCAGAGCAGGAAATCTTGCCACAATCTACCTACCTGACCTAGTCTGTGCTTGAAGACATCCAATGAAGGGCCACCTGCTCTGTCCTGAAGCTGGCCCCATCACATATGAGAAGGGTGACCTTATTCTTCCTCTCAGGGTTCTCTTTTCTCAGGTCTGTTCCTCTTCTAAGATGCTCTGTATTACTCTGAAACTGGGATGTTTAAGAAAGAAAGGGAATAGCACTCACTATTGAACAGGTTCCTCTATTCATTGAGTATATTTATCAGTTGGTCAAACTTTCTGGGGGGGAGGGAGGAAGAAAGAAAGGGAGGAAAGAAGGAAGGAAAGAAATAAGGAACAGAAGGAGGGAGGGGAGTCAGAGGACAGATGGAAGGGTTGAAAGAAGGTAGATGGGAAATATGACTGTAGGCTGAGTAACTCTTTGGCCTCTAATCTGGATCTTCCTCTTATTAATAAGAAATTAGCTAGTGGAGGATGGGAAAGTAAGACACTTGCAACAGCCACTGAGCAGATGTTAGAAGCAACAAGGTCTCTTCCCCCGTCTTTACTTGGGTCACAGGGCTTCCTTGTTTCATGGGATGGGAGTGCCTTCAAGATGGTACCCCAGAGGGGCAAAATCACCTCCACCATCAAGAGGAAACTGGGGAACCTGCCTGCCTGATCTTTGAGAGTTGAGGAAGGAACCAGCAGTGTTATGAGTTCTTGGACACTGACCACTCAGATCCAGAATCACAGAATTTTATAATTTGAAGTGACATGAGAAGTCATCTGACCCAACCTATATCACTCATATCAGAGCAGGAGTCCCTCTGTATGATCCCTGACAAGTGATCTAGCATGTGCTTGGAGACCTCTAGTAAAGGGAAACCTTCCACTTCCTCAGATAGCCCCTTCCACTTTAGATACTTGTTTTCTTCCACAGAGCCCAAACCTTTCTCTCTACAACTTCTCCCTATTCCTCCTAGTTCTGCCCCTTGGGTCACACAAAAAGTCTGATCATCCCACTTCCACATAATTGCCCTTCAGCTACTAGAAGACAGCCATTATATGCCCCTTAAAACTCTTTGCCAGGCTAAAATTTAATTTAATGAACATTTTAAAATGCTTAATACTTTCAAGGTACCATTGATACAGAAGAGTTTACAGTCTACAGGTTCCAATCCCCAATTCCTATCCCGCTCAAGTCCTGCTCACAAAATCATTGGACTTTAGAAATCCTATAATCTCATTCCCTTATCTTCCACATAAAGAAAACAGGGAAAGGGGAGGGAGAGGGTAATGACGTCTAAAATCATAAAGGTAGTATGGAGCAGAATTGGGATTGAACTCAAGGTCTTCCACTCCCAATCCACAGCTCTTTCCAGTACCCTCGATCTTCTCTGTAATGTGATCTGAGCCTCCTCATTGACTTGGCTGCATCCCTCCTAAAATGCAACACCCAGAATTGTACATAGTATTCCAGACTGAGGAGAGAACAGAAAGAGCCACCATCTCCCTTGTTCTTGACACTGTGTATCTATTAATGCAACCTAAGATCCTATCAGCTTCATTGGCTGCTACATCACATTGCAGACTCATACTGATTTGGTAATCTACTCACCTCCCCCCACCCCAGTTATTTTTCGTGAGAGCTTCTTTCTAGCCACATCCACCCCTATCCACCCTTCCCATACATAGTCGTTTTCTTATCCCAAATGCAAGACTTTACATGCATGTTCAATTCATCCTTAGATTCAGCCCATCATTTCAGTCTAAATTAACAGATGTGTTTCTCCCACCTTCCTCTGATCTCCATTCACAGCAGCACTAGCCTAGTGCATCCTTTATCAACTCTCCTTTGGCTATAATAATAACCACTTCATTTGTCTCACTGTTTCTAGTCTCTTCCCCGCTTTATTCAGGCCTCCACACCATTGACTGACGAAATAATCTTCTAAGGCATGAGTCTGCCCATGTCACTTCCCTGTTCAAAAGCCCTCAGGGGCTCCCTATGGTCTCCAGGATGAAATTTCAGATCCTCAGCCTGGCATTTAAGGCCCTCCACATTTTGACTCCTACCTACCTTTCTAGCCTCATTTATTTTTATATCCCTTCAGGATTTAGTGCTGGACAAGATCTCAATATCACCTTGTTCTGTACCCTCATTTTGCAAATGAGAGAACTGAGATATTAGAAAAAGTGCCTTGCCCAGAGTTAACACAGCAGAACTTGGATTCTAACCAGATCTCCTGATAGTAAAACCGGTGCTTTTCCCAATATATTTTACTGAAAGTTAGGGGCAGCCTTTCTTTTAGAAATCCTCTACTACAAACAACTAATACCTGGAGCCTGGGATCTTGATAACCCAGTAAGTAATAAGGTCCCAAGACCAGGTAGAATTTTCCTGGCATCAGTCTAGGGTCAATCTACTACACTTTAATTTTTAAAAATTAGTTCAGCAGCTAGGTGTCATTAATGGGAGCAGTCAGGAAGATCTGAGTCTCACATACTGTGACTCAGCTCTGTGACCCTGGGCAAGTCACTTAACCTGGGTTAGCTTCAGTTTCCTCAACTGCCAAATAGGGGTAATAAGAAGACCTACCTTCCAGGGTTGTTGTGAAGATCAACAGAGATAATGTTTGTAAAGTACTTTGAACAGAAGGTGATACATAAATACTCCTCTCCATCCTTTCTAGTTGGGAGCGGTCTACACGGAGGGGGGCTTTGTTGAAGGCGTCAATAAGAAGCTGAGTCTCCTTGGTGACTCAGTGGATATTTTCAGGGGCATCCCTTATGCTGCTCCCCCCAAAGCCCTGGAGATCGCTAAGCGCCACCCTGGATGGCAAGGTGAGAGAGTAGAAAACACCAGGTTGTAGGAGGGGATCAATTCCATGAGCTGGGGGACCCATCTAGTTTTAGACTTATCTCCCCCTTTTCCTTATAGGAACCCTGAAGGCCCAGAAATTCAAGAAACGATGCCTTCAAGCCACCATCACTCAGCAGGACACCTACGGCAGTGAAGACTGCCTCTACCTCAACATTTGGATCCCACAGGGAAGGAAGCAAGGTTGGGCTGGAGGAAGGGAGACAGACCACTGGGAAGTGCAGCCTGTCTACACTGGCACAGAAACCCTCTCTTTTCTCATCTTTTCTTTTCCATCTAGGATGAAAGAACTCTGGAGTGCTAGATCTTAAGATAGATTTAGTCTGTTTCCTGAAATTCAATTCAATCAACATTTATTAAGTGCCTGCTTAAAAATGAATGAAACCCTATGTAATGCACTGATGATAGATTAAAAACAGCACAACCCCTCTCCTAAAGGAACTATCTAATGAGGACGGGCTGAGATAAGACCTGCGCATTGATATACATGACAGATAAGAGAATAAATTCAAGAGAGGTCCAGGCAAAGTGCTGCAAGGAGGGAGAGCAATCACTTTCCTCTGGGGTTGGTCTTGGAAAGTTTTATAGAGAAGATGGTACTTGAGTTTGACTTTGAAGGAAAGGGGAGGCATCAGTACATAGGTGGATGTGTAGCTGAAGAAAAAGACTCTATTCTGTGGGGATAGGGTGAGCAAAAACATGTAGGCAAGAAAGGAAAGGCAAAAATAGAGCATGACAAGTGGTCCAATTTGGCTGGAACAGTATGTGAAAGGGATAGGTACGACATAAAGATGGAAAAGTGGGGTGGAACCAAATTGTGAAGGGCCTTGAATTTCATGGTCAGAAACTTATACTTTATTCATTAGGCAGTGTAGAGTTTTTGAAGGTTGCCTTCCTGGTGCCAGGAAACCCAGAGACTAGAGGAAGAGGTTGAGATTAGAAGGGTGAGCCTGGGTTGTGCAGTTCAAAGAAGAGTACATGACTGAACCAAGCAAAGTCTGCTTGTTTCTGATGCCAGGACTAAGATTCTTTTCTTAAATTAATTAATTAATTGATTGATTTGGTCAGCTCAGATTTCTTAAAAGCATGGTGGACAAGAAGAGTCATCTTACAAATCACCATCAGGATAGTGTCCATCAGTTTTCACAGGGGTAGAAAGTTGTTTTGTAAAGTTACTGTATCTTGTATTAATTTCTCCCAAACCAGATCTAGAGTCACCAAAGGAAACAAACGCAGGACTGAGATTCTTGAGATTACCCTCTGCTCCCTGTCCAGTCCCCTGAGCAGCGAAGCCTTCATTCCAGGTTTTCAGCCCCTAGAGCCAACAGTCCCTCCCTCCCATTCTCCCATGAGAGGCTTCAGCCTGTGCTTGGAACAACAATGCCACATACAGCACAGCTTTCTTTCTCTCTGCAGTGTAAAGAGACTTAGCCCTAGCTAATACCTTCCCCAGTATTGTCCCAGTTCTCTCCTTAGCTCTGGTTCTCTCTTGGTTCTTTCTTTAGTTTCCAGCAACCTGCCAGTCATGATCTGGATCTACGGTGGGGCCTTCCTATTGGGGGCAGGCCATGGTCCCAACTTTCTGAAGAATTACTTGTATGATGGGGAGGAGATTGCCACCCGAGGAAATGTCATTGTGGTCACCTTCAACTACCGTGTTGGTCCCCTGGGCTTCCTCAGCACTGGAGACTCCAACCTTCCAGGTAGTTGCTGGCCCTTTAAGGTCTTGGAGGAGGGATACCAAAGAGTGGGGCAGAATTCTATTCCACACTAGTTTTTTGCCCTGTAGGAGCTGACCTCATTTTCTGGGTAGCTGTTCATATCTCTATTTTCTTGAACCTGACAATTTCTAAAAGTGTTACTATTATATAAAATCCTAGCATTCCAGGGATGAGGGAAAGGGACTAAGAGTTATAGGAGTCATAGAATGTTACAATTGGAAGGGACTTGAAATAACATCTGGCCAAGTCCACTAGGGAGACTGAGGCCAACAGGACCACCCTGAGGTCAGTCAGCAAGCATTTATTAAGTGCTTGCCATGTGCCAGGCAATGTTTGAAAGACTGGAGATACAAAAAAGGACAAAAACTTGGTCCCTGCTCTCATGGAATCACATGAATAACAGAGGGGAAAGAGCATTGGACTTGGAATCAGGAAGACTCATCTTCATGAGGCCAAATCTGGCCTCGGACATTTGCTGAGTGATCCTGGACAAGTCACTTAACCCTGATTGCCTCAGTTTCCTCATCTGTAAAATGAGCCAGAGAAGGAAATGGCAAACCCCTCCAGTATCTTTGCCAAGAAAATTCCAAAACAGAGTCAAGAAGCTTGAGAAATTACTGAAACAACTGAACAACAAGAACACATAGGAGATAAGTACAGTGTAAATTAAAGGTAATCTTAGAGTGGAAAGCACTAATAGGTAGAGGGATGGGGAAAGGCTTCCTAAAGAAGTTGAGGTTTGAGTCAAAGGAAGCCAGGAAAACCAGGAGGAGGAAGAGCTTTCAAGGCATGGGGTGTAGAGGTGCCCAGAGTTGGAAGGTGGTGTGTCTGTTCTGTGTTAGGAGCGGCAAGTGAATCAGTGAAGTTGGACTGTAGCATTCACAGTGAGGATTGAAGTATTAGAAGAGTAGAAAGGTAGGAAGGGATCAGATTGTGATTTCATGTTGCATCCTGGAGGTAATAGGGAGCCACTAGAGTTCACAGAGTAGGAAGGGAGGGGTGATATGGTCAGATCTGTGCTTTAGGAAAATCACTTTGATTCCAAACTTCACAGAACAAATCTCAAGGTCATCTTGTCCTCTAGGTCCTCAAGTGCAGCCCTTTGACAGAATCCAAACTTCACAGAACAAATTGGATTCAGCCAAAGGATAGCACTTGAGGACCTAGAGGGTCACAGGTGGCCTCATGGCTACAGATTTCCCCCATCTCGGCCTATGTAAAGATGCTAAGAGTGGTGAAAAGAAGATGTATATGAGATATGTGATAGTGGAAATGACAGGATTTAACAACAGATTGGCTATGTGGGGTGTTTATGTGAGGAGCTGAGGATGACACAAAGGTCACAGGCCTGGGTGACTGGGAAGACAGTGATGTCCTTGAGAGTGATAGCGAAGCTTCAGAAGAGGGGAGGGTTTAGGGGGAAAAATAAAGAATTCGGTCTAGGATGCTGATTGCTGAGATACCTATGATGCATCTATTTTGAGATATCCAAAAGTCAGTTGACATTTCAGACTTCGAGCTCAGGAGAGACATTAGGGCTACATATGTTAATTTGGAAACCTAACTCGATTTGGACCGGCTCAGCAACAAATTGGTTGCCAGGGGTTGAATTTCTTAGCCATAAGAACTCTTTAAAACCACCTATATTACTAAGTCCTAGAAAAAACTGTGATCTTTGTTAGAGGAGTGGGTACACCCCTAGATGAAACCATAGGTTACATATATGTATATAAGCACATCTTCATATGCGTGTATGTATATGTGTATGTACATACACATATATATGTTTGTGCATATTTAGATAAGACATGACCTTGGATAAGTCATTTAACTTCTCTAGGTCTCAGTTTCCTCATCTGTAAAATGAGAAGGTTGGACTAAATGATTTCTATAGTCCTTTCCAGGTCTAACTCTATGATCCTATGTCTATGTTCATATGTATACATGTATGTATATATGCTTGATGTTAAAAAAAATGGAAATACCATTGCATGGCTCTGGAGGAAGCCTGGTCTGCTTGTTTCTGAGTGACTAGTGCTGCTCAGTGTTCTCTTTTTGTTGCCCTTTCCTAGCCCCTCAGCAGAAATTCCCTCATTCTAGGTCCCCAGTCCTATCACAGTGCGTATGTATGTGTATATGTATACAGATCTAGCAACAAAGGGTAGAAGAGGGCAGAAGAGGGGGCGTGATTCTGCCCTCCAGAGACTATCCTCCAAAAAGCAGTCTTTGTCTGAAATTTTAGTTGAGGTTCCTTCACTAGGGAGGAGGAGGAGGACGAGGAGGAGGAGGAGAAGGAGAGGGGTTGTTAGATAACTAGACTGGATAGGGTAGACCTGGGGTCAGGAAAACCTGAGTGTCAATGTGGCCACAATTACTGACTGTGTGATCCGGTGCAAATCATTTAGTCTCTGTTTGCTTCAGTGTCCTCAACTGTAAAATAAGGAGGATGAAAATAGCACCCACTTTACAGGGTAGTCATGATGATTAAATATTTATAAGGCACTTAGCATCGTGCCTGGCACATAGTAGGTGCTTAACAAATGCTTATTTCCTTCCTTCCTTTTTTCTCCTGTCAGGCAACTTTGGCCTCTGGGATCAGCACATGGCTATTGCATGGGTGAAGAGAAACATTGCTCGCTTTGGTGGGGACCCTGACAACATTACCATCTTTGGGGAGTCAGCTGGTGGGGCCAGTGTCTCCCTTCAGGTCTGGGACTTCATTGAAAGTAGGAACAATCTGCTTCAACCCTCCCTCCCTCCCTCCCTCGCCCTTTCCTAGGCTCCATAGTTTCACTGTTCTCCAAAGGGGTTGGGGGAGAGGACATGCTCCTGTTCAAAGCCCCATCTGCTGTTCTGGGTGTAAGCTATGCAAGAGGGAAGAAACAAGGAGGGAGAGGGATTGATGGAAGGCTCATCTCAGGGAAGGACGGGATTCCTGAGGTCCCACTTCATCCTGCCCTAAGACAGAAAGTATAAATTGTGACATAGTCTGCTTACTGCCCTCTCTATGTCATGGCTTCCAAGTGAAAAATGGAAGAGAAGAGAGTGGGAGGGAGAGAAGAAAGAAGGGAGAAGAGTGAGAAGGAAGAAGAGGGAACAGAAGGAAGTAGGGAAGGGACCAAGGGATAGGGAACTTCGGGTCCCAACTGAATCAGTGCCTCCATGTTGCAGACTCTAAGCCCCCACAACAAGGGGCTCATCAAGAGAGCCATCAGTCAGAGTGGTGTGGCCATGAGTCCTTGGGTCATCCAGAAAAACCCCCTCTTCTGGGCCAAAATGGTAAGAAATCTGAGACTAGAAGCCATCTCTGCCCCACTGGGGTGGGGCTGGGCATCTCAGCTGGTCTGTATCTTCAATCTTGATGCTTCCTTCATTTACGTGTAATATGAACGACATTTGCATTACTTATTGCATGCCCAGAAATCTTTCTCCAAACTCAGGAGACACTACTAGGTCAGATAAACTATCCTAGTCTAAAAATATACTGGTTGAGCTCTTCTCCCAGGTACCCATCCTCTCCCTTCTCCAGTCTTCCTTAATGATGTGAAAGAAACTTGCCACTCAGGCTGAAGATTCTAGGGAAGGGGTTCCTCTTACCAACAGGTTGCCAGCAAGGTGGGATGCCCATTGGATGATACTGCCAGGATGGCCAACTGTTTCAAGATCACTGATCCCCGAGCTCTGACTTTGGCCTATAAGGTGCCTCTGGCTGGCACAGAATGTGAGTGGGGACTGTTTAGGAGTGGGGGGGGGCAGCGTGGTACATATTTGCTGTCCAAATTCTCTCTGAGCCTCAGTTTCCCTTCTTTGCTAAATGAGTGGGCTGGATGAAGCGCTTTCTAAAGTCCCCTCAACTCTAACATTCTTTTTCTGACAGTTTTGGGGAACTCAATCATAAATGAGGATAAAACATTACTATTTATAATACAAGCAACATAAAATGGCAACAATTGCGGTTCATTTTCTTTATAACTAACTGCACTAAAAATATTAATAGTTTGGATTTCTATAGAGCTTTTTTTCTTGTAGATTGCCAGATATTTATTTAACTATTGTCTCAATGATCACAGTTATCTATATAGTACCCCAGGATCAGTATAATGAATAGTTCTTTGATTCCAAAGACAGAATGAAACAAATCATCTTAGTCTGCAATAAGAGGGATTTATTTTAGACATAATTTGAAGGAAAATTATACCCCATCTCTGAAACACACTCACCTCCCTGAAAGGCAGAGAGAGGGACTAGATGGACCTGAGAGGGCCTTCCAACCACCTCATGTTTCTCTTTGACCTGTCCCAGACCCTGTGCTGCATTATTTGGCTTTTACACCAGTCATTGACGGAGACTTCATTCCTGATGATCCAGTCAACCTCTTCGCCAATGCGGCTGACATTGACTACATCGCTGGCACAAACAACATGGATGGTCACTTATTTGCCACTGTGGATATGCCTGCCATTGACAAGAATTACAAGAAAATCACAGAGTGAGTAACCAGGAGACCTCCAGAAGGTCAGGCCTACTGTATGTGTTAGGGGATGACTATGGAGCAGTGGACACAAAGGAAACTCAGTGGGTTGGTTTTTTTTTCACTCAAGAGTAAGTATTTATATGCCCAATCTTGTGGTAGGCATTGTAGAAGAAATAGGTGAATAAGATTGTGTCTCTTCCCTCCAGAATTTTGCAGTGCAACTGGAGAAAGAAGACAAATAGACAAGCAGCTAATAAAAGAAGATCAAGACAAGAAAAGATGACTGTTGATTGTCAAATAAATAGAATGGACAATAATGAGTGCTCCAGAATTTCCAAGGCATGGTGGAGGGATCATTCTAGGCTGGTGTAGTTAGGAGTTAAGATTTTACCTAGATCTTGAGGGATGCTGGGAGGGAATTCCAAGCAAGTACTTGAGAAAAGGTATGGAAGTGGGAAAACATATTAGTGTTTGGAGAACCAGGAGACCTGAGCTGGTTATCATTCTAGAATTGGACTACGTCACAGAAAAACAGTGGACTTTTCTGGAGGGTAGCCCAGCATGCTTCCAGTGGCCTGAGTTGGGAACCTATTCTAATGGCATCTTTTTCAGGGGAGATGGGGGAAAAGTCTAAGATTTTGGACTTTCTGTTCTTAAGCCTGGTCATTTAGGTATATGCTCAGTTAGTTCTGAGAAGGGTATCTGATCAAAGAAAAAGGAAAGGGACCTATATGTACAAAGATTTTTATAGCAACTCTTTTTGTGGTGGCAAAGAACTGGAAATTGAGGTGATGCCCATCAATTGGGAAATGGCTGGACAAGTTGTGGTATATGATTGTGATGGAATACTGTTGTGCTATAAGAAATGACAAGCAGGATGGTCTTAGAAAAACCTGGAAAGACTTCTATGAATTGATGCAATGTGCAGTGAGCAGAACCAGGAGAACACTGTATACAGTAGCAGTAGTAGCAGCAATATTGTGTAATGATTAACTGAATCACTTACTTTTCTCAGTAATACGATTCAAGACAATTCTGAAGGATTTATGATGGAAAGTTATACATCTCCAGAGAAAAAACTGATAGAGTCTGAATGTAGATTGAAGAATACTTTTTAAAATTTTCATTATTTTTTTGTTGTGTTTTCTTTCACATGACAATATAGAAATGTTTTGCATGACTGCACATGTATTATCTATATCAAATTGTTTATCATTTCAAGAAAGGGAGAGGGGAAAGAGGTAAGGGAGGGAGGGAGAGAATTTGCAACTCAAAATTTAAAAAAAAGAATTTTACACATAAGTGGGAAAAAATAAAATATTTCATAAAAATAGAAAAAAGGATTATAGGTTTGCATTTAGAAAAAAGAAAGGTATTTGGTCCTGACTATGCTTACCTTTTCACTGCAGTGAAGATTTTTACAAGCTGGTCTCTGGACTAACCATAGCAAAAGGCCTTCCTGGTGCCAATGCCACCTTTGACTTCTACACCCAACTCTGGAGCCAAGACACATCCCAAGAGACAAAGAAAAAGACTGTGGTGGACTTTGAGACTGACATCCTCTTCCTGATACCCACAAAGATTGCCTTGGCCCAGCATAGTGCCAATGCCAAGTGAGAGCATCCTGCTGGTGTAACTCAATCTAGGGGGCACAGTGGTAGAGGGCTCCTTTCGGACAACTCTGCCTGTCCAATTGTTTTTCTGAGGTCTTTTTCCTGAGTCTTCCACTAGTTAGCCAGGCCTAACCTCAAGCACGCTGTAACCTTCCTAGGCTTCACTTTATTTCTCTATAAAATGAGGAAGTTGGCCTACCTAATTTCCCAAGATGTTTTTTGCCTCTACAATTCCATGTCCATATTTAAATTCTTCTTAAAGTCTAACTTCAATGTCCCTGTTCTTTCTGATTGGAGAACACAGCTAGAGGCCATCCTCTGTACATCAGCTGTATACTGAAAGGCCTAAGGCTGGTCCTTAACTTTCTCTTCCTTAATCTGAATAGTTCCAGTTCCTTTTGAATCTGAAGTGAATTTCACAAACTCTTACATTAAGTTATGCTCCAGCCCCTTCGTAGATCCAACGTCCCCCCTCTTGACTGGACTGTCCCAGGTAAGTCCCCACACACCTGATTTATTTCATTGAATCCCACAGGAGTGGCAGAACTTATAGCTACCTGTTCTCCTATCCTTCTCGAATGCCTATTTATCCTAGCTGGATGGGGGCCGACCATGCTGACGACCTCCAGTATGTCTTTGGCAAGCCCTTTGCCACCCCCTTGGGCTATCGGCCCCAGGACCGAACTGTCTCCAAGAACATCATTGCCTATTGGACTAACTTTGCCAAAACTGGGTAAGGTCTGGGGGCGAGCCCTAGGGGGCAACTTCACCACTGGATTCTAGGATGGGTCACTAATTCTTAACCAGGAGGTGGGGGGGCATATTCTAAGATTATAGATTAAAAAATTAACTTTATAAGCCACCTGAACAACACCCCTGAAACCTGACCTCACTGGGGCTTTTTTGCTTTTCTTAAAGGGATCCCAACATAGGCAATTCTGCAGTCCCCAGCCAGTGGGATCCTTATACTGCAGAGAATGGCAACTACCTAGACATCACCAAGAAAATTGATGCCAGCTCGAAGAAACAGCACCTGAGAACCAATTTCCTGCGATTTTGGACTCTCACTTATCAGGCCCTTCCCACGGTGACCAGAGAAGACAGAGTTCCTGAAGATGATGTCCCTGTACATATGGCAGCTGACTCTTGACATCTCCATTTCCCACAGTGGTTCACTTCATGTAATCCCCAAACTGATCCTGTGTCCACTCACCAGGAAGTCCAGTGCCCATGAGGGTCAGGATCCAGCAGTGCCTACATGGCTCTCTCTGCCCCTTCCCCCTTACTCCTTTAAATAAAGCCTTGTCACTATCTATCATGCCTCCTTCTACTCTTACTCTAAGGCAAGAGTATTTAACCTGGGATTTCAAGTTCACAAATTTGGTTTTAAAAAATATTTTGATGAATTGCATTTCAATATAATTGGTTTCCTTTGGAATTCTGTGTTTTATGCATTTTAAAACACTGAGATGGGGTGCACAGGCTTCACCACACTCACAAAATAATTAAGAACCCCTACCCTAAGGGAATCCACTCTAGAATGAGGTTAGGTACATGGATGAGTACAATTTTATAAATCCTTCAGGCTCCGCCTACACCTGCTTCAGTGGGCAGAAAAGAGGATCGGGCCATAAAAATCTTTGAAGACTTTAAGGGAGTGTTCAGTTGGGCACTATTGGATGATCACCTGGAAAATCCACTGTAAGACACGGTGGATGGAGTAGGTGAGGGAGGACTCCATGGTCACTCCCTGCTTGTGTCTGGGAGACTGGGGAATTGGTGGTGACAAATGAAAATATGAAAGGCTGAGAAGATTCCTCCAGCTGACCATGAAGATGGAGAGAGAAGGCACTCTGAGGCCCAAGATGAAACTGGCCTATTGGGCTTTTCTCAGTTGGGAATAGCTGTATTATGAAAACTCTGCCCAGTGGTCTAGTCTACTTTGGGGAGGTGGCCCAGCATGCAGAGTAAGGTCATGGAAGACCCACTAGGAAGAGGGTAAGCAGGTAAGGGATGTGGGGGGGTGTGGGGCAGGGATTAAGAGAAAGGGCATGGAATCGGTAACACAAAAACCCCATTTCAAGTTTCAGCTCTCTCACTTGTTCACTACAATCCCTCTTCTGTTCTATCAATTTCAAATCCCTCTAAGAACATGCTGAGTTGTCTCCTCCTTCACTCCAATCTCTGAAGAAGAGGTAGCCTTCCTCTTCATCACAGTTAACCCTTCTACTATACTCTTGATCCCATGCCCTTGTCTTTCTTCAGCAGATTGTCACTACTATGGTTACCATTGTAAGTCTTTTCCTTTCTACTGGTGCATACAAATATGCCCAAATGTCCCTCTTCTTAAAATACCTCACTTGAGTCTACATACCTATTAGTTATCCTTTATCTTTCCTCCCTTTTCAGCTAAAATCCTGGAAAAAGTCATCTCAGTGCTCCCCCTTCCTTTCTTTGTGATCGCTTCAAAATACTTGGCAATCTGACTTGAGACCTCACCAGTTGAACCATCTCCAAAGCTACAGTGATCTCTGAATTGCTAAATCCAACAGTCTTCTCTCAGTCCTCATCCTCTCCAGCATCTGACATTGTGGGTTACCTTCTCTTGAGTTTTCATGACTCCGCTCTCGTTTCTTCCTGTCTGACCACTCTTTAGTCTTTGCTGAAGAATTACATGATATAGTAACTCTACTATGTCACATATATAACTGGAGTCAGGAAATTTAGTTGTTTTTAGTTGTGTCTGACTCTGTGACTCCATTTGAGGTCTTCTTGGCAGAGATACTGGAATAGTTTGCCATTTTCTTCTCCAGCTCATTTTACAGATGAAGAAACTGAGGCAAACACAGTTAAGTGACTTGCCCAGGATCACACATCTAGCAAGTGTCTTAGGTCAGATTTGAATTCCGGGCCTGGTGCTCTATTTGCTATCCTAACTCGGATGGTCACTAGGTGTGTGCTCTTGGGCACCAATCTGGGTTTCAGTTTCTTATATGTAAGATGAGGGGGTCAGAGCACCTCTAAGGTCCTTAAATCTATGATCCTATGGTCTTTATCCATGGGCATCTCTGAAAACTCTGTCCTGGGCCCTCTTCTTTTTCTCTATATTTGAAGACCTGGTTCAATTATTATTCCTATGCAGTTGATTCTCAGATCAGTATCTTCAGCCCTAATCTCTCTCCCAAGCACCAATCTCAGTCCTATGACTAACTGCCTACTGAACAGAATGTTTCATAAGCATCTCAAACTATGTCAAAAAAGTCATTCTTTTAGCTTCCAAATTTATTACTACTGAAGGTATCACCATCTTCCCAAGTCACCAAGGTTCACAACTCTAATGCCATCCTCACTTTCACATCATTTATCCAGTAAATTGTCCAGTCTTTAGACACCAATATGTATACACATATATACATATATATGTATATGTATATACAACACATATGTATAATCATTCTATACATACTTCTATTTATCAGCTCTTTCTCGGGATGCAAATAGTGTCTTCCTGCATATGTCCTTTATAGTTAATTTAGGTGTGATTTTATGTCTACAACATCTCTTGCATTTATCCCTTTCTTCCCATTAACAAGTCACTACCCTAGTTCAGAACTTTGTTCCTTCTGGCCTGGATCGTTCCAATAGCCACCTGATTGGTCTTCCTGGTTCAAGTCTTTTCCACTCCAATACATTCTCCCCTTAGCTGCCACATAATCCTGAAGCATAGGTTTAACCATGTGACCAGCTCTAATTTTAGTGGCTTCTAATTACCTCTCAAATCAAAAATCAACTATTCTGGCATTTAAAGCTCTTTACAACTTAGTCTCTTCCTCTATTTCCAGTTTTGCCCATTTTTCTTGCCATGCACTATAAAGTCCAGCCAAAGTGGCCTCCTTGCCTTCCCCTCACACAAGGATATGTGCTCTCTTCTATTTCTATCTTTGCAATGACTATCCTCGATCCCTGGAATATTCTCCCTCCTAACTGGAGCCTATCAGAATCTCTAGCTTCCTCCAACACTCACCCAAAGCACCACCTTCTATGGGCCTTCTTCTCTCAGGCCACATTCTATCTACTCTGCATATGTCTTGTATGTATATGTTGTCTACTCCAACAGAATGTAAATTCATTCAGCAGAGATCCATTTTTGCTTTTTTTTTATGCCCAAAACAACCCAGTGGCACATAGCAAGTACTTAATAAGTGCTTATAGACGTAGACATAATTTGGCCTTGGTCTCTCCATCTGTATCCTAAATGTTGGATTAGATATCTAAGGGATCTAAGATCCCTTTTCTAGCTCTAACTCCATGATACAACAACTATCTACTCTAACCCCCTTACTTTTTAAGATGAGGAAACCAAATTTAGAAGAACCTACTTGCCCAGGTATTAAGATATTATGCAATAAGAGAGATATTAAGTGGCAGAAACAGAATTCAAATTCAGATCCTGATTCCAAATGCAGTACTGTATGATACCTGCATATCCTTGGGCAAGCAGGTCAATTAACCTCTCTGAGCCTTAATTGTCCTTACCTGTACAATGAAGATATGGAAGTAGATGGCATCTAAGGTCCCTTTCTGCACTGACATACTGGGATTTAGTTGTCTTCATAGCCCCTTCTCTGACAAAGGGCTTGGTACACATTAGGAGTGTGATAAATGCTTAGTGGTTGATCAATACGACTCCTTGCAATGACCCCAAGTTCCTAGCTGACCAAGAGATAATCCCAGCCAATTTTAGAACTACCTCCCCTCCATTCCCGGCCCCCCCCCCACTTAAGGACTTAACCAGTGGGTTCACAACTTTAATCTATCTGCAACCTAACTGGGGATTGGCCAGGTCAGGTTCTAAGTCCCTAGGGAGGGGGGTGTCTACTCCTTCCATCTTGTCTTCCATACCCCCACACCTTGGCTATGAGGATAGCTGTGTTCATATTTCCAAATAGATGAGAAAATAGACTCCCAGAAGGGAAGCCACAGTCAGAGGAAGCCACAGTCAGAAAGTATTGGTAAATGTGAGACTAGAAACCTAGGCCTCTTGGACTCCATGAACCAGGCTTCTTTCTTACCATCTCCCCCAACCCCCTCCCAAAGAGAACAAAGTACATGTGTCAGGGAGACCTGGAGGTATTCACAAGTGACCAGCTTCAGAGCAAAACAGAAACTCTGGAGATGTGGTTGTAACAGGATTTAGTAGAATGTACAAGTCTAAAGTTTTCTATTTACAACAAATAAATATTACCCCCCCAATCAGTAAACATTTTTCTTTTTTGTTTTCTTTCTTGGTTTGTTTTTTTACAAAAATTCAGTCATTTCCTTCTTGACCCCACCCCCAGCTGCCCTCGTTCATTATCTCATGATGTCTGCAAAGTCCAAGGTTAGTGGCACTTGGTGTGGTTGAGAATTCAATGTCCGCAGGACCCTGGTCTGACCCCTCCCCCTTGCTCACCACAGTGAGGCATGCTGTATATTTACAGGGGTCCCTACCTCTCCCAGAGTGCAGAGGGAAGGGTCAGTGTGTCCTCCTTTCCCTGGTGTGTCCCTTGAGATAGAATCTTTGGTGCAGGTTTAGGGCTAGAGATCTGGGAGGCAAAGTCCCTGTGTTCTGGGGCCAGATCCAACTCACGGTGATTGGGAGAGAGATGCTTCACTCCCATGCCCCACCTCCACCCAGTATGGGAGTGACCATGGGGACACTGAGGGTGGATGATAGGGGTACAGGTAGGACAGATGACTGGGGGAAACTCTGGGAGGTGAGGGAAGAAATGTGGTCAAACCCCTTTTGGGCATTAATGCTCCAGTATGCCCACTGGGCAAGGAATGTGGCAGTGACCATCAGCTTAGGAGCTGGAGATCCATTTGAAGGGCAGTAACAGGGAGGGGGTGGGGCACTAGTGCCCATTGGCAGAGTTCCTTGGCAAAAAAAAAAAAAGAATAAAAGAAAATTGTTCTGTCCTCTGGTTCTTGGAAAGCAGAAGGCACCTAAGGCAATGAGGTGGTTATTGGGGGTTGAGAAGAGGGGTGGGAACCCTGTCAGCCCAAGTCTTTGGGGCGTCATATTGGGTAGGAAAGAGAACACTTGAGTGTCCAAAACCACGTAGAAAAAAATCAAAGTGGAAAGGTGTCCCAAAAAGTCCCTGAAGTTCAGGGGATCTAATCTGTCCAGGGAGGTGTGAGGAAAAACCCTGGTGGAACGGATATGGATGGGAAGCCCAGGCCTCTAAGTGCTTTGTGGCTCCAAGGAGAGGTGGTGAGGCCTAGGATTGCTGCCCAAAGGAGGTGAGGGAGTCAGAAAATGCCTTTGGCGATCTTGAGGCCCTTCTGTTTCATTCTGGGCAGGGTTGAGCTGGCTCCATGCTTGACCTTTACTCCCTTAGGGAAGCCCCTCTTCTTCAGGACAAAGTCGTAGTTGGCAGTGGAGTTCATCGCATAGAACACATTGGCGTTGTCTGGGATCTTCAGCTCTGAGGAGGGATAATAAAGGTCAGATTTGCTGAGGTACTCCCCAGATGGGCCAATACACCATCAACTAGTCCAAACATAACTGTACCAGGGAAGAGTTATTTCACAAGTCAAGATCCTCCATTTCTTAGGAGGTAGGTGAATTAACAGAGGGACAGAGGTCTCTGGGTGACTGGTTGAATTCAAAATGCCTGCTGTGGGAGGTAAAGCTCTGGTGGGTACCAAGAGCACTGGGTAGTCTTGACAGCACTCAAAGATCCTCAAGGTTTCCTGACTGTTCACTACACCAACTCTAAATTCTGTCTGGATTTCATACTCCTCCATGAATTGGCTTGAACCCATCTGTCGGTCATTTATTCAAACATTTACTGAGCATCTATTAGACAACTGAACAATGTATGTGCAGGCACTCTTCTAAGTACTTTGAAAATATTTAATTCTCACAACAACCCTGTGATATAGGTGGTATTATGCCCTCCATTTTGCAATTGAGGAAACTGAGGCAGACAAAGGTTGAATGACACCATAAGTGTCTGAGGCTAGATTTGAACTCAGGTCTTCTTGACTGGCCAGTGCCTATTCCTATCATGTGTAAAGGGTCCACTGGTAGAAGTAAGAAATACTGAGAGGAAGAAGAGGTAGCTTTTGCCCCCAAAGACATCATAGTCCAGTAGGGAAGACAGGGCACACTGACAGATAATATTAGTTCGGAGAAGAATGTGATAAATGCCATCAAAGAGGCAGGAATAAAGTGCTTTAGGACGCCAAGGGCTTTTGGCTTTATCGTCAGTCTTCTGTTATCCATGCCAAAACTAAGGTGAAAAGATGCAATCAACAAGTCACTTATATTGGATTCAAAAGAGTATTTTTAAAAGTTAAATGTATTTCTATTAAATATGTCTAAGGTTAAATATTTTTTTTCCTTGATTATGTTTAATTCAGGCTAGCAGAAAATGAAGCCTGGGCACACCAGAAAGGAACTAATTGGCATCTCTGTTCTGAGCCACCAAAGGAGTTGGTCTGGGATGAAAAAGTTACTATAAAACAGAAGTTCTCAGACTTTTTAGTTTCAGGACCATTGATTTAGGCTCTAAATAATTTAGACCCCTTAATAAAAGGATTTGTTCTATAGAACTTGGACTCAGTCAAAAGGCTACACCCAAGGACCTAGAAGGCCATATGTGGCCTCCAGGGTGCAGGTTCCCTACCCCTGATTCCTTACCCTCTCAGCATTATGGCTGAGAGAATCTATGACCCTAAAGAAGGCAGATGGGGGTAGTGGCCCCTTTACCTCAGCGGATGATACCCCATCCCCTGGGATAGCTACCTCTCTCCTCAGAGATAATTTGTACCAGCTCGTAGTCCTCGGGTTGGTCACCATCCAAATTGTGTTTGATCATGGCTTTCCGGATCACTGCTGGGGTCTTATCCTGACTTGTCACCTGGGGTAGGTGATAGGAAATGTTAGATTTCGGCACTATAGTGCCCCAGATCAGCCAGCTCCCCATTCTCATCCCCAGAGACATGAAATGTGGGAAGTGGAACATCTGAATGGAAAGGACCAGAGTCACAGAATGTCACCCGTGGCTGGGTCCTCAGTGGTCACCATCCAGCCTTTTCTCTACAATGTTATCTCTGCTTAAAGCAGAGTGGTCAAGCATGTCAAAGACCATGGACCACATGTAGCCCATAACATTCCCCTGAGTGCTGTCTGATCCAGATTAAAATGTAATGGGGAAATAGTTAACAAAGTCAATAAAAATACAAAAACACAGCGATAATATTACATTTTAAAATGAAGTCAATATATGGCCTGCAGAGATCCTAACCTATGGTTCAGTGGCCCCGTGTTTCTCTCTGAGTCTGATACCAGCGACTTCCAGGCTTCCAAAGGCGGTAGGGTGGATGAGTGGCAGTTGGGGTCATTCTCCTTTTGGATAATTTTTTATTAGGAATTTATTCTATTGTCTCAAATCTCAATTTTCCCTCTGCAATTTTCAACCATTACTGCTCTCTGGAGACAAAGTTTATAGGAACAAGGAGATGATGAACCCACTGTACTCTGTCCTGATCTAATCACATTTAGAGTATTGTGTTCAGTTCTGGGTGCCAAATGTGCCACATTGATAACCTGGAGTGTTCAGAGTATGGCAGCTAGGATGGTGAAAGGACCTCAAGACCATGCCATATGAACCTATGAGTTCTTGGTTAAAGGAACTTGGAGAGAATTGGGGCAGCTGGGGAGGGAAAGTGATTGCTGTTTTCAAATATCTGAGGAGCTTTCATGAAGAGGGATTGGATTTATTTTGCCTGGTGCCAGAAAGCAGGACAAGGACAGTGGGGAGAAGTGATGTAGAAACAGACCTATGCTTAAAAACTTAATACTGAGAGCTATCCCAAAGTGGAATGGGGCCTTGGGTGTCAGGTGGTGGGCTCCCTCTCACAGAAGGGCTCTAAGTAGAGGAGAGATGTTGGCATTCCATTTGCTGGATACTGAGGATGTTGGGGAAAGGGTTCTGTTTGGGGAACAGATTGTACTAGATCAACATTTTAAAAAATGTGATCTCCCGGGGAACTCTGGGTGAGGGTGGGGATTCAGGAGGTCTGTTGGGTCAACATTATTTTCATAATAATACTATGATGATTTCTAATAGATAGTTATTGATACATCTTAACCACATAAACAAAAGCTCTTTGGGAGAGTCCTCTATAATTTTTAAGAATGTAGTGGGATTCTGGGACCAAAAAGTCTGAGAATTATTGGACTATGTGGCTACTGAGGTCTCTTAACACCTCTGAAACTGTGAATTTTGTGAAATACTTCAAGACAGGGATTAGGATTTCCCTCCAAAAGTCTTTTCTTCTCCAAGCAAATTGTGCTCATTTCTTTCAACCAAATCCAAAATGGCAGGAGCACGAGGCTCTTTACTATCCTGGCTGGGAACAACTGGATTCAGATAATCTAGGCCCAACCCCATCCTTTTACAGATGAGGAAGCTGGGTCCCAAGAAAGGAAGTGCTTGCCAGAAATTTTGAAGCTGGTTAGCAGGGAGCTGGAACTAGAACCCAGGTTTATTGAGGCCCAATGTTCTTTATACTCTACTGACCACCTCAACTCTCTGTGGAACACTTCTTCCTACATCTGGATGACGTTCTGCCAATCTTTGCCCTGCTGCTTTTCCAATTTTCCTCTTCAATTTTCCTTTCATGAAATTTCCTAACTCCCATTCCCCATGTCAATTCTGTTTTGACTCATTCTTCTCCCACTCTGTCCCAAAGAACATCTCCAAATCAAACCTAAAACAAGTCTCCCTAATACTGGAGAGGAATAAGAGATCCCCTGTCCTGGAACTTTCATCCTTAACCTTTCTATGGAATAAAAGGTCTGAGAAGGGACTCTGAAATCACTCAGCTGACCCCCATGCCTACTGATGGGGATATACTTAAATCTCTTCAGAGAGAGGGGGCTCTTTTCTGGGCTTTCAGTGTCAGAGCAGCCCACCCCACAGGGAAATGGTGCTGTTCTATACAAAAGCTCTGTTCCTGTTTCCAAATCCCTTTCCTCAGCAGCAAGTGGAAATCAAGACAGGGAACCACTTACCAGAACACTCTTGTACATGTTCCCATTGTCCACAGCCAGACTCACTCGAATGATACAGCAATCGTCAATCTGCTGATTGTAGAGGGGGAGGGAGAGGGAGGAGTAGCTGGAGAT
Organism: Potorous gilbertii; assembly: GCA_028658325.1. Classification (NCBI taxonomy): domain Eukaryota; kingdom Metazoa; phylum Chordata; class Mammalia; order Diprotodontia; family Potoroidae; genus Potorous; species Potorous gilbertii. The sequence goes on along the minus strand of CM053769.1, from coordinate 301,133,550 downwards.
ACCCGAGACGGAGCGCTTGTGGGTGCGGGAGGCAGTCACTGGCGTGGAGGAGACCGAGGAGGACGAGGCACTGCTGGAGCCGGACCCGATACCCGATGTGTCCAGGGAGGACAAGGATGTCGACTCCCAGAACTGGTGGGGATGGGTAGTGTTGGGAGTGGGGAGGGATAGAGATTTAGGAGGGGGCCCCGAGTGGCTGCCTTGGCCTGAACTGGGACTGGGGCAGAGATTCTCAACCCCTACAGGCAAAAAGCACAAAGTTCACAGAAGGGAAGGTGTGGGAGAAATGCAGACCACATCCTAGATCCCTTCAATCCCCTTACAGCTATGTATCAGTCTGTGTTCTTTAAGCCACTGACGTGGTGAATGTTACTATTCAATGAACAGTGATTGATTCAGCGACTGTTTTCCATCTGTCTACCCTATGGATTCTTTCTTCACCTTTGTAGATGTTTTTCATCTCTCCCCATCTCCAATAGGGTGGGGAGCTAAAGGGTCATAGGATCACAGATCTGGTGCCCAAAGGGCACTCAGAGGTAACATTCAGTACAATCCTTCTATTTTGAGGTATGGAGAGATTACACAGATCAATGTCACATAGATCACAGTGAAGGTGGGCTTTAAGCCCAGGGCCTCTGACTCCTGTACAAAGCTACTTTCCTGGTCCTGATGGAAGGGTTGAGAATCTCACATGAGAACTGGGATTGGAGGCCAAAGTCTAGAAAAGCTCAAACCCAAGGCCGGAGGAGGGGAGCAGTGACACATACCTTTTTCTCCTGGCAGTCTGGAGATTCTGGGACGAAGGTAATGTTAATTTCTTCCACATCTGAGCTTGAGGAACCTGCTGAGGTGACGCTGAGAGAGTCTGCTCCATCCCCACTGCACAGGTAGGGACCACACTTGAGCTGATCGAAAGACTTGGAATGGGAGCTGCCACTGGCACTGGGCTCTGCACTGGGGGCCTGGCGGCTGGAGGATGACCAATCATTACCCAGAGATCGGCTCCACCCAGGGCACACAGACTCCCTACATCTCTTCCCCAGCTCTAGCCCCAGGAAGACTGAAGATGCCGAAGGGGAGCCTGGTGTCCCCAGACCTCCCAGCATGCATCTCTCCCCTTTCCCTTGACTGCTCTGGGAGCCCCAGGGAGGGATAAGCCAACCCCACCATTTCCAGATACCTACTCGCTCCATCGTTTGATAATGCCCGTATTCTTCTTGGCCTTCAGGGTGTTACTGGCAGATTCTGACAGCGGTTCCAGCTCACAGGACAAGCTATAACTGGGCAGCCAGAGGACAAAGCCAGTGAATAAAGGGGGTGGGGAGTGGAGATTGGGGCAGGGCAAATTAACACTGTGTAGCAGTCTTGCTCCTTCCTTCTCACTCTAGACATACTTTTTTATCCAGGTGAAATCAAGTTAGAATAAAGTCCAAGGGCAGCCTGGAATAGCAAAATTTTACAACAAAGAGCAATGTTTAGGAGGGGGAGGAGTGGGGTTGGTAGCAAGGGAAGTGGTGGTCCTATGGAAGGACTAAGACTGACAGGCTTGTCTGTCTGTTTGAAAAGGCTACCCCTTTCCCTCTCGGAGTCACCCCTCTGTCCAGGCTCTGAAGAGGTGAGGGGCTCCTTCCCAAGTCTGGACAGATGTGACTGGAGGGACCGCAGGCCTTCAACCTGAGGAAAGTGGGCAGGGATCTGAGCCTTACCTCTCAGATTCGCTGAGCCTCTCCATGCTATGGAACCAAGCTGTAAAGTGTACTTCTGGCGTGAAGTTGTAATTGTTGCAAGCTGACTGCAGCAGTTTGATCTGGGCAATCACTTCAAACTCCTGGAAGGACAAGAGAGGATTGGGTACTGGAGAGAGGGTGGGATGGGGACATGTAGAGATATGTGCTCTGCTTTCCAGCTCCTGTGCCTATTCCTTTTCCCCCTTCCCCCACCATGGCATGGCCTTCATGCCTAGCCTAGCCCAAAACCCTCACCACCCTAACTACCATGATCCCTCCTTCTTTGAATACCTAAAGGCTGCCTTGCCCTTCCAGCCCCCAGATGCTCACCTTTCTCCTCTTCTCAAAGTTGATCAGGCCTCCCTGAAAAGAAGAAACCCCACCCACTGGTCAAGCCAAGCCCCCAGAGGGATGGAATCCACCCATCCTCCATGAGTCCAGCAGCATCCCCAGCAGGCTGCTGGCCTGCAGTAGAGCATGGTTCCACCAGGGGTCAGTGAATACACACCCACTGCAGGGCTGGATTCCCACCTAAGCTTCAGAGGTGGTTGGGGAGGGGGTTTCCATTGGGAGAGTGCTCAGTAGCTAACCAATCCATGGAGAAGAGTGTTTTTTCTCCTGGGGGGGGGGGCACTCCAACTCCCAAAGGACAATCAGGCATAGAAACAGAGGATCAAAACTGGAAAAGACCTCAGGAGCTAGAGGAAGGGCCTGTAAAGATCATCTTGCTCAGCCCCCTTATTTTATAGAATAGGAAACAAAAATCCAGAGAGGACAAGAGATTTGATAAATGCTAGTCAACTGCAAAGTGGGACCATCAGTACCTCCTATCTCTCATCTTGCAGATTACAATGTGAGCTCCTCAAGGGCATGTATGTTGAGTGCTAGAATAGAGCCTGGAACCTAAGGTGGCACTTCATAAATGCTTTCTAAGTGGGAGATTTGTGCAGAGGAGAGTGTCAAGGGATTGACACTCCCCCAGGGAGTGTGAACTGGGTACCCCTCTACTCCAAGTCCTGGGGACATGGTAATCTTGCATGGCCCCCTTCTCCCTCAACCCTGGGGGTGTAGGCAGAAGGGTTACTTACATCCAGGTAGTCCTTCATAGCTGTGTCCAGCATCACCAGGTCTGTGAGGAAGGTGCCAAGGTAAGGAATAGTGCCTTGCATGACACCCTGGAGTATGGGCAGGGAAAGCTGAATCAGTGCCAAGTAATAGCTCTCCCAGATACACCCCTCCAGCCTTTGACTTGGTCTCAATCCCTGACATGGGATACCTTCTATATGCCCAGGGAAAAACTTTGGGAGACCTCAGGTGTTTCAGGCATTCTCTACGTTGCCACAACTCCTTATTACTCCCAGATATTTCCTCTCTAATAATCCTAAGCAAAAATATGAAGCTGATGGATGTTTCTCTCTACCTTTCCCCTTTTAGGATTACAGTCCCACCATCCAGTCCACCCTCCTCATTTTACACATGAGGAAACTGAAGGTTAGAGAGGTTAGGAATCTTACAGAGGAGCCAAGATTCAAATCCATGTGTCTTGAAGACTCCTCTTCTTGATCTGAGTCTCTCACCTTTTATCTCTTGCAGGTAACTAGCTAGCCCATGTCCCTTTCTGACAAGGCCTGGCTATCTTTGGTTCAGGTGTCAACTGATAAAGGCTTAAGCTATATCTTCCCTTGGTGGGAGTAGGGGAAGAGGGTGAAAACCCCTATGCTTAGATGGGTTTTCAAGACCCAAACGAATATTTCTCTAATAGAAGCATTCTGGGTGGTGCAACAACCAGTGGAGGAAGATATATTGGGACAGTGGACAAGTTCAGAGCTCTTTCAGATCATGTGGAGAGTGACTACTTGCTCCTCTTAAATGTCAGGCCCTGATCTCCTTTTCTGCATTCCATTTGTCCCCATCCCCTTCTCTCTGCCTCCCCTAGCTGAGCTCTTCCCTAGAGTCCTGGATCATAGGACCATAGCTTTTGATCTAGAAGGGGTCTGAGAGGTCATTTAGTCCAACATTCTCATTTTACAACTGAGGAAACTGAGGCCCAGGAAGGTAAAATCATTTACCCAAGGTCAGGAAGGTAGTAAGCAGTAGATCTGGGAGTTGGGAACCCAAGTCTTCTCATTCTAAATCCCACATACCCCATGAACCTAAAAATCACCTTGGGTCACCTAATCTGACACTGGGGTTTGAACAATCCTAATTCAGCTGTGTTCTAAGCACTTACCATCTCCCGCTGCTGCTGCTGCCTCTTTTGGGCTCTCTTGGGGTTGATTTCTAGTGTGGCAAACTTGGAGGTTCCCTCCTGCAACAATCAAAGAATAAGTAGGTAAAGAAAAAGAGAGATCAGATAAATAATAGAAGCATATAATGTCCAAGCTCATGAAACCTTAAAGACCATCTAGTTCAACTCTCATTAGACAAAAGGAGAAAGTGCAGAAAGTAAAAGAGATTTGCCATATCTGCTCTGCCAACCTTCTCTCCCTTAATTTCCTTTTAGGAATCAAATACAGAACTGAAAGAGATCTCATTGGTCATCTAACCTAATCTCCATTTAACTGAGGTCCTGGGAAACTAAGGTCACAAGTCAGTAAAAGGCAAAGGCAAGATCTGAACTCAAGATCTCTGACTGAAGGGTCAGTACTCTTTCCCCTTCTCTTAAAGCAGGTAGGTGGTGAAATAGATACTCAAAACCACTGGGCCTGGAGTCAGGGAGACCTGAGTTCAAAGATGGTCTCAGACATTTACTAGCTGGTTTTTTTCCAGTTATTTTTCAGTCGTGTCCAATTTTTTATGACCCCATTTGGAGTGGCTTGTCATTTCCTTCTCCAGCTCAGCACTTACAGATAAGGAAACTGAGGCACGGCTACACAGCTAGTACGTAAAACCAGATTTGAACTCATGAATATGAGTCTTCCAGACTCCAGACCCAGTAGTCTATCCACTGTGCCATCTGGGCAAGTCACTTAACTTGTGTCTGCTTCAGTTTCTTCATCTCTGAAATGGGGATAATACTAACAGCACCTGCTTCCCAGGGTTGTTGTGAGGATGAAATGAGATAATTGTTTGTGAAGTACTATGCAAACCTTTAAGTGCTATATAAATGCTATTAATTACTATTTTCTTCATTCAGGGACTACTGTTCCATGAGAAATCATGTCCCTAGTCAGGTCTTGGTAGAATCAGACTGCCTTCTGATCCTAAAAGACTTTCTCATTTACCTCTCTATGGGGAAAATGACCTTTGTGGGCTTTTGAATAACCAGCTTCTATCCTGGTGGATTCTGATAGGGGAAGAAAAATGGGGCAGGTATTAGGGCTCCTGGACTTCCCCTCTTCAATGACCCCTCTGGCATTCCTGCCTGCTAGGTTCTCCCAGGCCTGGCACCCAAATGGCCCCCTTCCCTCCAGTACTGTCTAATCCTTTACCTTAATAAGGAGCTCCCGGCTTAGTGAGTGGTTGTTCTCATCAGAGAATATCTCTGACAGCTCATGGAAGACGCGGAAACTTTCCCTGTAATGTGGGGCAAGGGAGGCAGGAAAAAAATTGGAGACGGATGCAAGACAAACCAGAGAGGATCACTCCCACCCAATGGAATGACTTTCTTTTCCCAGTCTACCAGAGTCTCACTCTTAGAGGACATTTGCATATGTAAAACAGCCGTGGCAGAGGGGTCACTTACCTCGTCACTTCATCCCAGGTCTTCCTTAGGCGGTGAACCGCATTGCATTGCAGGGCAGAAAGGATAGCACGCAGGGAGGAGAAGTTTTTGAGTATTCGGCATTCCTGATGGGCAGAAGAGGATGCAGAGATGAGGGACCATGGGACTGAGAAAATCCTGCCTGCTGTTCCCACTCTTGCCTCTCCCTTCAACCCCCACCAGGGTTCAATCCTTACTCTCTCCAGACTAGATGATCTTACTGGGAAAGAAAATGCTTTCTGATCCCCAAAGAGAGACTTTCTGTGTGGGCTGATCCTCCGAGCTTCCAGAGGACCTCTATCCAGAGGTCTGCCCACAAAATCCTGAATGAGGATGGTTAGTACAAATGGTTGGGTTAGTACAATGGTTAGCACAAAAAAGTAGATTTGGGCTCATCATGAGGAAGGGATGGATTGAGTCACCATAGGAGGTGGTGGGCTTCCTGTCACTAGAAGGATGTAAGCAGAGGCAGAATGACTATTTCTCAGGGCTCCCATAGAGGGGATACTTGTGTGGGTTGGTAAGGAGGTTAAACTTGCAAGTCAGAGTTAAGTTGCAAGTTAGGAGTCTATGATTCTTAAAGGCTGGAATTCTAGGATAGAGCAAAGGAGAATTCCAATGGAACAGGAATAATGGAAGAAGTTGAGAGACGAATCCTCAAAGCAACAGTGCCCGCCATGCAATGCTCCCTCCTCATCATGATCTCCACTGGTGAAATGCTCCTCCATACCCGGGCCACCTCAATCCAGCGCTCCACCACCTTGGCTCGCTGCTGGGGCTTCAGACCTCGGTCCCCTAGGCACGTGGCAATAACGCAGTTGGTGACACAGTTGAACTGGGAGACGGTGGCCCGAATGGAAGGTGCCAAGTGTTCATTGCCTTTTTTATCTCTCTGGGACCAGATGCAACCCAGGCAGTGATAGGGGACCACCTTCTTAAACAGCTCCTGGGAAGACATAACTAGAATTGAGCCTACCCCATTAATCCTACGAAAATCTCATCATTCCTAGTCCCCAAAGCATCAAGGATCTCATCTGTAAGAGAAGGTGGACCTTCAGCATCTGTGTTAAAGCTAATAAATAAAACCTTGGTTTTAATCTCTTTTTGAGACAAGGAGTCTTGATTGGACTGTTAGTTATAACCAACAGTTCAGAAAACTCTGGCCCTCAGAGGGCTGGGATAATATTGCACAGAGGGTGTAAGTACAATGAAGATTGGAATTGGGAGCTTGGATTCTGGAGGCCCAGCTCTTTAGTCTGGCTCCAACACTTAACTATGTAGAGAAATCTGAGACTGAGAAAGAGGAAGTTGACTTGTCCTAATTCAAACCAAGGCCTTCCTGATCCCAAATTCATTATGGGATTTATCTATCCATTGATGGCAACTTTAGTGCTGAAGAAATGTCAGTCATTTCTAGATAACCTATTTCCATTCTTAGGGGAAATTTCCATTTCACTTGGAAGAAAAACTTCAAGTCCACAGTGAAGGTAGAAATAGGAACATCACATCCAAATATGAAAGATGGTACAATCCATTTTGTACTCTAAGCAACCTCAAATCCTCTTCATTGTTGTGTCTGTCTCCCCATCTGCAACAAAACTCCCTGAGAGTAGGGAATATCTTCTATGCCATGGGAGCCTCAGCTTTGCTATCTGTGAGGTCAGCAAGCTGGAGGGAAACTCTAGGGAGAACTGGGACATTCTGTCCTCTTCTCAGGAATATGATGTAGGTGGTCAGAAGCCTTTCTCTCCTTCCTGGCTTGAAGGATTCCTAGGCAATGTTTCTATGGAAGGACAGAAGGCTTTGGGAAGATTAGAGGGAAAGGTACAGCCTGCTATTGCCAACGTAAGTCAGTCACTAACCGCATCCATTAATGTGAACTGTTCTGCGACCATCTCTGGAGAGAAGACTAGGAAATCAGGTTTTCCTTCTCCCAGTCCATTTTCTTCTGTCAGATGGAAGGAGCAGACAGACTCCGGGGCTACAGGAAAGTGGGCACAAAAGAGACCCAGGAGATCATGGTTACATTTCCTCTCCAATTCTCCCCCACAAGATCCATTTCTGCCAGGAAACCTTTTAGGTTTCATGATCTAATTCAATGAAATACCCAACCTAGAACCTCTCTACTTCTTGTGAAGGCTCACCACTGTGCGGCCCAGCCCTAGTTTCCTTTCCCTAACAAGGAAAGAATCCTTCTCACCTTCTGGCTCTGCCTCACTGGGTTCCTGTTTCTGGAACTGGGAGAGGAGGAGGTGGGCTCGACGTTCAAGGTCTGAGCCAGGGATGTTGTGTTGAACATAGGAGACGAGCTGTTTGAGGCAGGTGAAGTCTGGGGGCTGTCGAAAGTCCTCGGAATATTGGTCCAACCAGGCTCCCAGAATGGAGGAAATGGTGCTAAGAAAGGAGGAGTTCAGGGGGCAAGGGCTTCAGCAGAGTGTGGTGAAAAGGGCACCAGACTATGAGGCAAAAGACTTCTTGATTTGATTTCTATACTCTTTCAAACTGAACATTCTACGATTCCCCCTCCTTAAACTCTGACAGCAAATAACAGACTGTATATCATATAACCTAGCACTTAATTAAATTGGAAGCTCTTTAAAGGCAGGGATGCTTCTCTCCTCCCTTTTCTAATATTCTTCATGGTAACTATCAACAAAAGACTTAATGATGACTGATCATGCTTTCTCTCCCGTTATGAACCTTTGTAGAAGTGCAGTTCTGTAGATCCACCTGGTTGCAGAAGAGTAGAAAACTAGGTTCTGTCTTGCCATGGTATTCAAGATGTATGATTTATAGCCATGTTTAACTTTTTCCTCCTCCCCTTCCCCCACTGGAAACTCCCTCCCCTCTACCTCCTCAAAGGAGGTGGTTAAGGTGAACTTTTCTTTTCTAGCTGACATCTCAATTAATGGCCCACTTTCTGCGTCATTACCTCTTCGATCCCTATCTTCCTAGGAGAGATTGGAAGGCCTGTATTCTGGGCCAGGACTCTACTTCCATCCCTTATAAATGACCCCAGGACTCTTACATACTGCATGCAGCCCTCCCACATGCAAGGGAATGGGTCCCTTCCTCTCAGTCCCAAGCCCTGCTTACTTTTTTAGCTCTAACCGGTCATCTGTGGCCTGCTGCCCACGGTCTCCATTAGCTTGAGGGTGGAGTCGGCCATACCTGGTTGGATGATCAAGGATAGTTCGTTAGACCCCAGGCTGAGAAGGAGGATGCCATTCCCATGTCTCAAATATATTTATGATTTTATTGCTTTTTAAAATTAATAAGTATATATTTTCTCTTGCTACCTACCCCCAACTGATCAACAACAGCAAAGAATATTATCGGAACCAAATATGCTTAATGAAGCAAAATCAATTTCCCCATCCACATCCAAAAATGGGCATCTCATTCTGCATTCTGGTTCCATCCTCCCTCAGCCATGGAGTGGCTAGTATGCTTCCTCTCTGGTTCTCTACAATTATGCCCACACCTTTTCTAGAGCTCTCAGGAGTCTCCCTTCTTTCCCCAACTGGGAGTCTCCACTCAATCTAGGACAAAGGGTAGGGACAGTTTCGACACTGCTGAGGTAAGGATAAAAACAACTGGGGAATGAGGTAGAAGGCAGGTGGGATAAGAACTGCAGGGTGCTGGGATAGTGGTTAATGGAGATGGTTCTAGAATGGGTGGCAGGAGCCCCTCTGCTGAGGGGGCACTCACCTGTGGAGCAGGAGGTCCAGCACCTGTTTTGTGGTGGCAAAGGCACGGTAGGTACACAGGAAGATGGTGACGTAGGTGGAGTCATTGCCTCTAAAGGCTGATACCAAATATTCCACCAGTTTCTCCAGCGTCCCCGCCTTGATGGTACGAACTTTGCAGGTCTCATACAAGTTCAGACCAGACTCATTCTCAAACTTGGGAGTGGAGAGAGGAGAAAGGTCATTCTTCTGCCCTCACTGATGTTCCCGGAGACACAGGGAAGCCTGTCTATCCCTTGTCCCCACACAATTTCCAAAAATAATTGAGTCAAGAGGAAGAAAGTTAACTGAAGGGTGTGCTTACATGACAAAGTTGAGGGCTGGAAGGGGCAACAGTTTTAAGAGGAGTCAGAGCAAATGGGATTGAAAAGGCAACAGACCTTGCTCCTGGCATAGTGGAAAGAACAGGGTTAGAGGCAAAGATCTGAGTTTGAATCCTGACTTTACCCCATATTATCTATGTGACCTTGGCCAACTACTTAGCCTCTCTAGGCCTCAGTTTTCTCTTTTATAAATGAAGGGGTCGTACTAGATAGTCCCTAAGGTGCCTTTTAGGTCTACTTCCCACCACCTGGGGTGGCTTACTTACCCCCAGCCATCGCTGCCCCTTGTTGGCAGTGTGATGAAGTTGTACTTTTCGTAGAGAGATACTGTAGATGATGTCATCTCCCAGCTCTTCTCCAATCTCCTGTGTGGAGCTCTGTAATGAGAACATCCCAGAGGACCCTTAGAAGAGGGGCCAGGAGCACCAGGTTCTCTGGCATCCTTTCTTTTGCTAACCTTCTCCCAAGCAAAGGAGACAAAGGCTGCCCTCTAGAGAAGGCCTTTAATTTATAAAGTGAGAAATGCACCAGCTTGAGAGTTAGAAACATGGTTCCAGTCTCAGTTCTGCCACTGACTGGCTATGAGATGGGAGTAAGAAACTTTAAGAGTCCCTTTGCTTCAGTCTTCTCATCTGTAAATTGGGGTATTTTAATAATCTCTTTCCTATGTTGCTTCCACTGTTGTTTCAGGAACCAAAAGATCACTGGGATCATGGATTAAGATGTGGAAGGAATCTTAGAAGCCAAGGAGTTCAACCCCAACCTCTATTTTACATATGAAGAAACTGAGGCAGGGAAAAGTTAAATACCTGCACCAGAATTTGAACCCAGGCCTTCCTGAATCCAAGTTCCATGCCTCATTCATTGTGTCATGCTTTCTCTCTCAGAGAGAATGCCTACGATATTTTTTTGATTTTTTAAAATTAATTTGTTTTCCATTTTCAACAATCAGTTCCATAAATTTTAAATTTTCTTCCTCTTCCTCCCCAAGACAGCATGCAATTTCATATGGATTTTACACATACATTCTTATTAAACACATTTTCACATTAGTCATGTTGCATAGAAGAATTAAAATGAATGGGAGAAACCATGCAAAAAACCAAACCAAACCAAAACATAACACAAGAGAAAACAGTCTGCTTCACTCTGCATTCCAATCCCATCCTTCTCTAGATGTAGATGGCATTTTGTATCAAGGGTGCTTTGGGAATGTTTTAGGCCCTTGGATTGCTGTGAAGGACTAAGTCTATCAGAAACAGTCCTCGCGCACTGTGGCTGTTACTACAATTTTAAAAGTGCTCTCCTGAAAGCAGTAGTCAATCGTATAAATTAAAGTCATTAAAGGAAAGCTGAGAGAAAATTTAACCTTGATTTTCAAGGTTTTCTTGAGGACAAGAATTATTTTGTATTTCTCTGAAAGGATAATTCCTGGTACGTAGAAGGCATTTATTAAATGCTTGTGGATTGACTGATGGATTTAAGAAAAATAAGGTACTACAAAAGTGAAAAAAAAATAAAAGTGCTATCTAAACTGTACACTGCTGTACAAATATATGGAAGCAGCACCATCACCATTACCCCTCACCTTTTCCCTAGGCTGCCACACATAGCCCAGGGTCATGCTGGAGATTTAGAGACAAGTTTGTGTGGGGCTTCAGAAGGTCTAAGCCCTGAGTCTTTCTGGAAACCCAAGACAATCCCAAGCCCTTTGAAGTTCTCTCTTAGGAAGTATTCCTTTTCCACTCACCCTTAGCCAGACCCCCAGAGAGATGAGAATATAACATGGTACTGGGGGAGGGGAGGGTCTAACGAGGGGTGGTGGTGGTTGAGAAAGCAGCAGTGGGCACAATTATCATCCCAAACTATGCAGATGATCCCCAGATATCTATATCTATCTGTAACCTTTGTCCTGAACTCCAATCTCTCCAAATGGATATATCTATCCCAACATGTTCAAATCCAAACTTCTCCTACATGTGCCCTTCCTCTCGATTTCCCTATTTCTACTGAATAACCTCTCTATGCCTATTTCCTTTTTCCCTTTCCCACCATATTTAAATATTTGCCAAGTCCCAAAGATTCTGTCTTTGTAACTTTCTCCCAGTTTTTACCCTCAAGACTGATATATCCCCATCTTACACACACCTCTCATCATTTCCTTGCCTAGATTATTAGCCACTTTCAATAAAACTTAATACATTTCTTTAGAATGTATCTTTAGGAAGGTCAGGGACTTTCATTTTTGTCTTAGTCCCTGTACATGGTAGATGCTTAATAAATGTTCAAAATTATATGCTTAACTGGCTCCTTGATCTCACTGAAGAGAACTTCTCTCTACTGCTACAGATGGCAATTCTTTAACGCCTTCTATAGCTCTTCAAAGAGGTTCTAACACACAGGAGGCTTCCTCTGGTTCTCTCTTAAACACTGTACATATTTACATCTCTCACACAGCTGTCAAAGTAATCTAAAGTCCATATCTGACCATGTTGCTTCCTGTGTAAAAACCATCAGGCTTCCTACAATATCCAAAGACAAGAAAAAAGGATTCTGTATGAAACTGAATTTCTGTTACCATTAGGTTTTTTAAACTGCTATGTTAAATTCAACACAGTAGTAACAAAACTGCCCTGTTTATCTAGATCCCCTTCTGAACTTCTATCTGTGTATGCTTCATGTATGCTAAAAAAATCCTTCATTTCTTCCTTTCTTCCTTCCTTCTTTCTTTGTTTTACTCATCACTGTGACAACCTGTGAACCTCCTCCAAAATAGAAGCCCTACCTCCTAACAAATGTAGGCAAACAAGACAAAGCAAAACCAACACATTACATCGGAAAATGTCTATTTTATTCCATACCAATATTCTACCACCTTTCTTCCAAGGCTCCCAACTTTCCAGCTTTATCATGTTCCACCTAAATGGATGAATGCATAAAAAATACTTGCTAAATGCTTACCAGGTCCTAAGTACTATAAGCTCCAGAATAGAAATACCAAAGCAAAGACAGTCATTGACCTCAAGGAGCTGAGCTTATATTTCTAATGAGGGAGACAATACACACATAGGAGAGTTGTGGAACGAGAGAGAGACACAGAGGAGACAGAGACAGACAGAGACAAAGATAGACAGAAACACAGAGACAGAGAAAGAGAGACACGGGGGTGGAGGGGATGGAGACAAAGAGAGACAGAGACAGACTTTGGTTCAGAAAGTTACAGGGATGGTAAGTAGAGAACTTCCAAAAAAGATAGTAGAGCTGATTTGATCATAGTTCCAGAACTGAAGAGGGGATGAAATACCTGATATACACATATGACAGGGTGTGTGTGTGTGTGTGTGTGTGTGTGTGTGTGTGTGTGTGTGTGTGTATGAGAGAGAGACAGAGGCAGACAGAGAAAAAGAGAGAGAAAGAGAGAGAGAGGTGTTGGACAGGGTAGGTTCACTGGGGCAAGGTGGTTGGGAAGGGAGCCAGAGACTAGTGAGGCATAGCTTGGGGCCTTTTCTTCCTAAAAGAGTGGGCCCAAAAAGGAAGTCACTGAGGGAGGGGGGTGGGGAGAGAAAGAGGCAGGATGGAAATTTCAGAGATGAAGATGAAAGTGTTCTAGCCTCCAAGGCATGGTCTCTGGTGTGGGTGGCAAAACAGATCATCAGTTGTTCCCTGATTTGGATATGATTGATCTCACTCCCAGTGCACTGACACAAGCAATTCACTATCTCTAGATGTAGTCCCTCCTTAATCTCTTAAATCATGTAGATTACAGTGAATAGAGTCCTGGAGTTCAAACTCTTTCTCATATGCTTACTAAGTGTATGACCCTGGACAAGTCACTTAACCTGTTTGTGCCTGTTTTTTCATCTGTAAAATTAAGGTGCTAGACTCAATGACTTCTAAGGTCTCTTCCTGCTCTACTATGATCTTATGGTCTCATTTCTCAGATTTCTTCTCTTCGTTCAAAATATCAAAGCTCATGTATGTAGTATCTTCTCCAGGAGACTTTCTCTAATGCCATTAGTCTAGAGGTTCTTAACCTCTGTGTCCTGGACGCCTTTGCTTGGTTAGTGAATCCTTTCTCAGGATAAAGTTTTAAATGCACAAAATAAAGAGAATTACAAAGGAAACCAACTGTACTGAAATCTAGTTTCACAATTAAAAAACAAAGCAAAACAAGTTTATGGACCCTAGGTAAAGAACCCCTACTCCAATTAGGGTCTTTCTCCTCAAAATACTCAATGTTTTACTTACCTGTGTACATGTTGCATCTCCCCAGGAGAATATAAACTCCTTGAGGGTAGGAATTATTTTTAATTTTGTCTTTGTGCCTAATATGATACTTTGTATTCAGGAAGCAGTTAATGTTTCTTGAATTGAACTCCTAAGGAAGCAGGCAGGACTGGGAGTAGGGGCAGCTCCCTTCTCACGCTGAAGAGGTCCTTAATATGTGTGTGTGTTTATCCTCCATTGCCGAAGAACACTATGCCATCAGAGAAATGATGACATGACTTGCACTTGACTTTGTGTTGCGCGAGGAAGAGTTGGTCCTTAATACACCACTCTAAAGAATCATCAAGTGTCACTAGGTAGAAACATCCACTTGGTGATGTTTATGGGACTCTTATACTTCATTCACCAAGCAGGGAATGAAGTTCTCAAGCCTGGCTGACAAAGCACCTCAATACCTACTAGCTGAGCAGAGCAGTTTTCAGTCAGGAAGCTAGGCCCTGAGACCCAAACCCATTCAGGGCTACAGCATCATGCATCATGACCTCATATCACAAGGTCATATAAGTAAGCCACCAGATGACTAACCCCTAAACGAGAACCCTCCATCAGCTCCACAGGTACACTATGTCCAAGCTGATCACTATTTCCCTGTCCCCACTGTGGAATTAGCCTGACCTTTGAAGAACACTTGTCTGGATTCATGAAGAAGATGCTGATAGGTCAATGGATAAAGTATTAGGCCCCAAGTCAGGCAGATCTGAATTCAAATCCTGCCTCAGACACTTCCTAGTTGTGTGATCCTAGGGGTAAGTTACTTAACCTCTGATTATCTGAAAAAATATATCCACTGGAGAAGGAAATGGCAAATCTCTCCAGTATCTTTGCCAAGACAACCCTCCAAATGAGATCATGAGAGGTTGGTCATGACTGAAAAAATGACTGAACAAACAACAGATACACACACACACACACACACACACACACACACACACACACACAAGTGCAGGGCCTGAATAGGTGGCCCCATAGAATATACTAGGAGATGGTGATAGGGAAGTACTATCTTCACCATCTGGGAGTTTATAATCTAGCTGGAGAAATGAGAACCTTGCACAGGAAAAAGAGACAATACAGAGCAGCTTATAATTATTCCTAGATACTGAAGACCTGAGATTGAAAAAGCATACCTAATTATTCAATTCAATAAGCATCCATTAAGTCACAAGATGAACTTGTCTTCCAGGAGTTTGAATTTGGGGGGGAAAGTACTGCCTAGATACAGATAAGTAAACATAAGGGAGTTTGAGGGGAAGGGAATGAAAGCTGGAAAGGCTTCACAAAAGGGGGTGGCACCTCAGCTGAGCCTTGAAAGAAGCTAAGGGTTCTAATAATTGGGATGAGGAAAGTATATTCCAGGCTTGGAAGACAAGAAGTCAAATAAATCGTTTGAGGGGACATCTGACAGATCAGTTCGACTGAAATATATAATATGTATAAAGGAGAGTTGTATGAAATGTCTGAAAATATTTCTCTGATCCAGAAAGAATAGAGGGGTAGAAATTGGTGGTGTGGTAGATAAAAGTGCTGGGCATGGATCCATGAAGTCCTGACTTGAAATGTGGTCTCACATTTTATTAGCTGGTTGATCCTGGGCAGGTCAATTAACTTTCGTTCACCCCGTTTCTTCAAATGAGGATAAGAACAGTATCTACCTTTGAGGGTTGTCATGAGAATCAAATGAGAGAATATTTCAGAAGAGCTTGGCACACTGTCTAGCACAGTGTTGGCCCTTACTAGATGTGTGCTCTCTTCACCTTTGAATTATTGTAAGCTGTGAAGTCTGTATTAGTAATAGGGAGCCATGGCAGATTTCTGAGCAAGACTGACCTGTGGAAGACCATTTTGGCAGCTGTTTGAGGAGGGACAGAAGAAGAAAGAGGCAGTAAACAAGGAGACCAAGGAAAGGATGATTTACATAGTCCAGCTGAGAGAAGATCAGAGGCTGAAATGAGCAGGGTGGGACAGATGAAAGAGATGTTGTAGTGGTAGAAATGAGAAGATCTACCATTTGTTGCCAATTATGCTATACAAATGTTAGCTTTTTTTAAAAAAAAAAAGTTAATTCATTTTATACAGAACATGAAGAAGAAGGAAGAGTTCAGGATAAATATCTGGAGGTTTGGAGGGATGGTATTACCCAAAGGGAAATTTCAGCTTTGTTCTACACATGTTCAGTTTAAGATACTGATAATAGGACATTCAAGTACAGATGTCCAGCAGATAGCCAAAGATGTGGGACCAGAGTTCAGAAAAGAGATATATAGACTTGGGAATCATCCACTTTGGGATGACATCATTAAGGGTGACATCATTACAGGAAAGCATGTATAAAAGAAGGACCTGAACAGAGCCTTGGGGGAAACAAAGAGATAGGGGGTAGAAGATGGTGGATAATCTAGCAAAAATTTTAAAGGAGTAGTTAAAGAGGCAGGAGGTAGATCTGGTGAAAACAGTACATAGATGCCAAGAGAAGAGAC
The DNA here is from genome assembly GCA_028658325.1 of Potorous gilbertii. NCBI lineage: Eukaryota > Metazoa > Chordata > Mammalia > Diprotodontia > Potoroidae > Potorous > Potorous gilbertii. The sequence goes on along the minus strand of CM053769.1, from coordinate 301,117,284 downwards.
AACATCTAGGAAAGCAGGTGGTATCAACATCAAAAGCTGCAGAGTTGAAAGAGGTTGAGGTCTGAGAAAAGATCATCGGATTTATCAAATAAGAGATTGTTGCTCACCTTGGAGAGAACAGCTTCAGTAGAATGTAAACAGTGGAGAAATGAGTGGGGGGAGGGAAAGTTAAGGCAACTAGTATAGATCAATTTTTCTAGGAGTTTGGTGGTGAAATGGAGGATAGCTTGAAGGCTAATAGGAGTAAAGTGAAAGTTTTTTTTTTAATTTTTGTTTTTTAAAGAATGGGAGAGATCTGGGCATATTTGTAGCCAGCAGGAAATAATACTGGTCATAATAGCTAGCATTTACATAGGTTTGCAAAGTGCTCTGTTCATATTACCTTATTTAAGAAGCTAATATATAAAATAGAGCTTGTGGATGAGATGGCAAGAAGAGATGTTGGGGTCAATTTTCCAGAAAAAAAATGCAGAAGGAGCATGGGGATTGATTTGGGGGACTTGAGAAAACTAGGAGTTTGGAACAACTCCTACAGGAAGAGTGGTAAAGTGTCAATCAATCAATCAATAAAGAGGACTTTAGAAAAGAAGGGTTTGGAACAATTCTTTCAGGAAGGGTGATAGTCAATCGAGAAAATATAAAAAGATTGCCATGCAGCAGCAAGAGCCCAGTTGGGATTAAAAAATATAAACTTGAAGCAAATTCATCTGGCAGGGTTGCTGGACTTACTCCAGCAGGGTTTAACAGCATACCAATAGAAGTAGAGAAAGCACTTGGATAAAAAGTGAGTCCCCAAGGGACAAGGGTGTGGGGAGTGAGAAAGACACACAACGGTAGAAGAGAGCAGATAATTGAATTGCCTCTAGGGTCAAGAGTGATGTCAGAGCAGAGGCAACTGACTGAACATAGTTCAATCTCAGTTTAAGATGCTAAGGACAAAGGAAAGTGTCTGAACATGGGGAGATATTTGGGAGGAATAAAGCACAGAAGAGATGGAAGAATAGGAAATTATGGTTAGGGAGCCCAAGATCATGAAGATGGTAGTTATAGGTAATGGTATCATCTAAGGTATGACCATTCCTGAAGGTGACTAAGGTAGGGTGAAGAAAAGTTAAAATAATAGATTTGCAAAGTATTTTACATATGTAAACTTATTTGATCCTCCAACAACCCTGGAAAGTACATGTTGATATTATCCCCATGAGGAAACTGAGGCAAACAGATGTTAAGTGACTTGCCCAGGGTCACACAACAGCTAGTGTTAGAGGCAGGACTAAAATTCAGGTCTTCTTGCCTCTAAGTCTAGCCATTTATTTAATGAGTCACTAGATGCCTAGGTCGTGGGCATAGGAGGATGAACCAGGAGGCCAGGGTGTCTGAGCAAAGGAAAGGGAAAAAAAACCAACAAACATACCAGCCATGAGTTGGATACTACTCCTTAGAAATGGAATGGGCTACAAAAAGATGGGGGACTTCTGGAGTGACAGTGGCATGGGGAGGGTCTGGAAACAACAGTGCAGTGAAACAAACATGGCTCCTTTTTCTGAGATCCAGGGACACCGGCCTCCTCGTTAGATGTTCCACCTCTGACTCTGGCATTTTCAGGGACTAGCTCTCCCCCAGGCCTGGAATTCTCTCCCTCCTCATTTCCACCTCCTGGCTTCCCTGGCATCCTTTAAGCCCCAACTAAAATCTCACCTCACAAGAACTTTTCTTATCACCCTTAATGCTAGTGCCTTCCCTCTGTTGATTTATGTTTGATTGATCCTATACAGCTGGTCTGTTGTTTGTGTGTTATCTCCCCCACCAGACTTGTAAGCTCCTTGACAGCAAGGACTGAACAGTGTTTGGTACAGAGTCGGAGCTTAATAAATGCCTGAAGTGAGAGGTGCAATGTCAGAGTTAGATGAGATTAGAGATTATCTATATTCTCTACTGTGTACTTTTTATTTCTTTCTTTTTTCCCTCCCTCCCTTCCCCTCAAGGCTACAATTAAGGGAGGAGATACACACACACACACACATACACGTATTTATGTATATATATGTATTTATGTATATATGTATATATATACATACACACATACATTAAATAGATATATAGCTATATATCAGTATGTATGCACATATATATCTCTGGGTATGTATATACATATAGTCATGTGTATGTATATGTATACATATATATCCATGTGTATATGTATACACATATACACACAAACATAAGAGGTATATACATACATACACTGAGATCTATAATCATAGTCACATATAGACATTTACATTTATATTGCTTCTATGTAAGACCACACTATACTTACTAGCCCTCCGTTTCTCTAAGCATAGATAACCTCTTCCTTTATAGTTCAAGTCTTTCCATATTTTTCTAAGTCCTCCAACTCGTCATTTCCTACACCACAGCAATATTAAAGATTATCTAGCCTGGAGCCCTCATTTTATAGAAACTGAAGCAAGAGAGAGGATTCTGATGTGCCTGCAGTTGGTTTAACAGTGGTAAAGTCAAACCTCAAACCCAGATCTCCAGCCTCCTAGGCCAGAACTCTTTCCACTATATTCAAACTACTAAAGCCGGCCCCAAATTCAAGCCTGACTTCCTGTTTTAGTCAGGCCCTAAAGAAGGTCAGCCATTCTGTCTGTCTTCAGGATTCTCCTCTCAGAGCTTCTGCCCTGTGTCAGCACCTCAAAGTCAGCAGCACGTGTTTCAAGAGATGCCCAGCATGACCACACTGGAGACTTCCTTCCCTAATCACTGCTCATTCATATACCCATGTGCCTTCTTAGGTAACAGCAGAAATTCCCTTTTTAGAGACATGAGAGAGAAGAGGGGAAGTTTGGAATGGGGTAAGTGTGAAAACATATCTTTGTATTTCCTCCTACACGGTGAGTGTACAGGAGGTGCTTAATAAATGTTTGTTGACTGATGACATTCCAGGAGTCAAGGCTGCAGCTTTAAGATAGGAAAGAGATAAGTGGAGAGAACCCTGGATAGATTCGGGTTGGAACCTGGGCCAAAAAAACAGCACAAGGGAACTCTCCTTCGAATAAGGAGGAATTGACCATGGAGCCAACAGATAACAACAGAAAGAGGAAAAAATATGCATATCATGGGAAACAAAAGGCTTAATATCCTGGGAATAGGGAGGTCAGGAAGGTGGGGGTGGGGAGCTGGTTATGAAAGGATTTTTTCTGCTTCTCTTGGAAACTCAGACCCATTTAGACCTAAAACCAGACCTTTGCAGAATATTTTTGCTCTCCAAAGTGGGGAAGATGTCCTGAATAGATCATGATGTTCTGAGATCCTCATTCCCCTATAAACTTTTTACTACTGATAGAGAGGGAGGAGGATGGGAAGGTATAGTAACCATGAGAGAGAGAGGTAGAGGGAGGATGGTTTGTTTGCAGGAGAGGAAAGACTGAACAGATGGACTGATAACTAGATGTGGAGTTGTCATTCTGTACCAAACACTCCCAGCTAGGCCCACCTAACTAGAGACCTGGATGACCAGGGTTGGGGTAGGGTTATTTAGAAAGCCAGAGACTCAGCTCCCTGCCATGCTGTAACCTGTGAGGAAGAGGACAGGGTGGAAGTCACAGGTCCCCAGACTTATGTAACTGCCTTACTCCTGCTGATCCCTATCTCTGCCCTCCCTGAAAGACCTCCCAGGGCAACCCCTTAGAGGCTGCTTTCCTCAGGAAAGGCATTTCCTCTGGGATCTGAGCCTACCTCTGGCCCCATTCTGACCACATTTCCCTTGACATCCCCCTTTTCTCTCCTTTCCACTTCCTCGAGTTATTAATGAAAGGAAAGCCGCAAAAATTACATTTAGCTCCTTCTTACCTCACACCTTCCTCCAGCCATAGGAACTGAAAAAACAAATTCACAGGGAAACCACAAAGCAGAAGTCCCCAAATACCCTTTAGTAACATCCGAATTGTCCAGGAGGGGAAATCCCCTTGACCCCAAAGAACAAAAATTAGCTCAGAGAAGTGAGGAGGAGAGAGGGAGAACAGAAACTAAAACAAGCTTCAGAGTCAAAGATGGTCAAAGGTATAAGGTGCCCCGTAACAACATGGGGCTGTTAGGGTCAATCAACAGGCATTTATTACACACTTACTGCATGCTAGGCATTATGCCAATGTTTTCTCGCTCAATCCTTCCATTCTCTTGCCACACTCCATTTCTAATCTCCATTCCCTCATATGATTCTGAAATCCTGTCCCATTCTTCAAGGTCCAAGCCAGGCATCACCTCCTCCTGGAAGTCTTCTCTCATTCCCCTAGCTGGAAGTAGACTCCAACTTTTCATGGCCCTTGGAATGGACTCTTCCTTTACATTTATCACATTTTATCCTTGTGTGAGAAGTAATCTGTGTAGATGGCCTGACTAGGTCATCTCCCAGAGTAGACAAGAAGTAAGGGATGTCCCTAGTAAAGTGCCTTGTATACATTAAGCCCTTACTATATGTTGAATTGAACCAACCAGACACCTATCTGCCCATTTTTAGGGATCGATGCATAGCTTTGGGGGGGGCATTCACATTTTTAAATACCTCCCATGCCTACTGCGACTATACCACCATCATAGACTTCACTGCCCTGCTCATGGGACAAGGCTAGGGACAGGAGGGAGCAGAGGGAGCTGAATGGTGCCTTCTCCCTGAGTTTTACCATAAAAATTGAAAGCACACAGCTGTGCCATCAAGTCTTATGACTTCACAGACTGTCTCAGTGCCAGAGAAGGAGTATGGGTGTGGGGTGGGGGTGGGGAATTAGAGCTAAACCTCATTAGTTTCTAGAGTGGAGACCATGAGCTAGCCTCATTCTTCTCTGCCCTTTTGGGTTTCCTCTGGAAGTGCTAGTCACTGTGCCAGTTCTGAGGAATAGGATGACACTGAGTGGAAACAGGCAAGCAAGAGAAGGTAGATACCCAGATCCAGTGCCAGCTCAGTTTCTCCAGGAATGCCATCTACCATGCCCAGATTCTGCCTAGCCCATGAGTAGTGGATGCCTGCTTGCTGATTAGTTGGCATGCATGCAGACCTCTCTGGCATCTTTCAGGACACTGCCACTTGAGAAAGTCTAAGGTGGAGAAGTGAGAGACAGTTCCCAGGAGCCCAGTTCACTCCAGTCTTTCTGCCAGAGATCAAAGAGGTCACAACCTTAGGGGTAATGGGATATTTGCTTAGGGCAGCCTCTGCTTTTAGAATCAGGGTAGGGAACAGAGGCCTAGAAATGGTGCCATGGTTTGGCATTTTGGTGCTATACCCAGTGGGCTCTGGGGAAGATGCCCCCCACACAGGAAATTTTTCTTCCTCAAAACTTCTCTTGCTATGGTCATCACCATCCCAATATGTAGCATGTAATTGTTCTTTGTTGACCATTTGTTGATCTTATCTCAATAGGGCTGGAATTTACTAGGACTATGTCTTAGACATCAGTCTCCCTCTTTGGTGCCTAGGACAGGTCTTGGTGTGTGTGTGTGTACATATATATGAGTATATATGTTTATACATATATACATATACACATGAACACAAACATTTATGTGCTATTCAGTAAACACTTAGGAATGATAGACTTTTATAGCCTGCAGGGATCATATCAGATCGTATCATCTAGTACGTGCTCGTTTTATAGATGAAGAAACCAAGGCCCAGAGAGAGTGAGGGATCGGCCTGTGAACCAGAGGCACAGCTGGGATTCAAGACCAGATTTTCTAACTCCAAATACAGTGCTCTTTCCATTACATCATCTCCATGATGCTTATTGATTGATTGGAAAATAATTTTCCACAGCTAGATGGGGACAAACAAACACAAAGAGGCCGGAGGCTGGACCCTCCCTATGCCATTCCAGAGTTACCCAAGCAGGTCCCTTGCTAGAGCTTTAAATAGACCACTTGCCAATAATCCATCTGCCTCAGCTTGTAAGGTAGCAGCTGGCTGGCCCTAGCTCCCTGACAGCAGTCATGTGATCTGGAGCTCCCTGTCCATCCATCAGTGCCCCCCTCACCCTGGCCTCCCTCCCAGGCTCAGCTCCCAGCTTTTAGCCTTGGTCCCCCAGGGAGGCTTAGTTTCCCTCTGCCTGTGACCCACCTAGCAGGGCTGACCCCACGAGTCAAAACTATTTCTCTCCTCCCATTTCTCTCCCAGGGCCCAGGGAGGGTAAGAAGAAAAGAGGCCTGACCCTTTCTCACCCTCTGAAACCAGGAGCTTGCTCCAGGAGAGGACAAATAGGGCCCTGGTGCTGCCTGGCATGGAGAGGGCAGCGCTCCTGGGTAACCCCGAGTCAATATATCACTGTTCTCCACTGCCACCCACACATGGCAAGGGCCTGGGGTCTGGTAGCCAATCAGAGCCCAGCTTGGCCCTCTGGGGAACAGTGTTCTGGCAGGACTGGGGGGAGTATGTGTATGGGAGGGGAAGTAGTGTGTGTGTGGGTGACCTAGTAAACAGCTGATGCGGAGAAAATGAATTGCCATTGAAAGCAGGACCTAGGCAGCCAATTCTGGGCCAATTGTTGGAGACAGTAGCGGAGGACAGGGGAAAAAAATTAAATGGTTCTCTTTGTTCTCATGGTACTGTCCCTCCCATCCTCAGAACCAACCCCTTCAGGTGGTCACTGCTCATCTCAGGCAAGGTCTCAGCTTCCCTGGGGCCCGAGCATTCTCTACTGCAGGTCTCCCAATGAGATGCTGGATCTCTGTGGCTCATGGTCTTCCCATCTGTATACTGGGACAAAAGGACACTCACCCCATAGTGAGTGGGTAAGGTCCAGGGTGAATGGTAAGTCAAAAGCTCCGGTGGTGGTATCATCCCTTGTTTTCCCGTCCTTCAGCTCCCATGACCAAGATGTCCTGAGAGGTTCAGGTTGAAACAGGGTCAGGGTGGCATCCTGCTGTGGTCACCAGATCTTCCATCTCACAGTGAAACTGGGGGCAAATAGGACATAGCTCCCAAATGACAGGGAAAAGCAAGAGCTCATATTGGAAACCGGTCCTTCAGAGCTGGAAGAGAACTTGGAGGTCATTTGATTCTCCTTCTCCTCCTCATTTTTAATAAGGAAAGTGGAGGCCCTTGGTGTTCAGTGACCTGTTGAAGGTCAAAGTAAATCACTGGCAAAGTCAGAATTTAGGCAAATTTAGGTCTCCCCACTACAGAATGATGCTCTAATTCTTGGTCCACTCTGCTTCCTTTGCATAAAACTCAAGACAAGAGCTCCCTGCTTTAAACAAAGCAAAAGACCCTCTGAGGGTCTGATAAAATTTCATCTCTGGAAGAAGAGACAATCTCACAATCTGACTATCAACATTGCTTTGGATGGTTCTGGTTAAAAAAAAAACAAAAATAATTTTTCTCACACATACACACAGGGTGACAGATGACCTCACATATAGGAGGACAAGTATTAAGTGAAGGGGGAGTCTAAAGGGTATAGGGAGGCAGCTGCAGAGAGAAGTGGACCTCCAAGCAGAGTTTATTTCAAATCAGAAGTCTTTCACACTCTCCCTACTTCTTGACAGCAAGTTTGACTTTTCACATTGGGATTGGGGGTGGCAGATAATGTCATGCATACTCAGCACCCTTTCCCTTCCATGACCTCTGACACTCGGCCCTACCATAGGCTTTCTTCTGAGAGAACACATGTAGCCCTAAATCCCCACATGCTCTACCAGAGATGTCAAACACATACTATATCACTCAGCTGGTGATCTTATATACACCTTTGCTTGCTCCCCAAGTCACCTCACATTACAGGTCCTACTGAGTTAGTCTGCTAAACATAAGCAAGAGGCATCACCGTAGGGTTCCCAGCCCCAGTCTCACATCTCCCTTAAGAGACCCAGCAACTGCCTACAAGGAGAGGATTTGCTTGGTGGAGGGAACTGACTCTTCTTTCCTGGATCCATGGGGTGATGCTGAGCTGGTTGGTTTTGGGACAAGGTATCCTGCTTTCACTTCAATTCCAAATGCCTTAAGGGAGTTCCTCTATAGCACTGGTTCCAAAAGTGTTCCTTGGACATTTGAAGGTCCCCAAGACTCTTCCAGGGAGTCCTTGAGGTCAAAACTTTTGTAACAATACTAAGATGTTATTTGCCTATTAAAATACGCCTTCCTTTTTCAACTACACATCTACATAGGCTAGGTATTCTTCATATACTGCAACCAAAACCATATATCAAAATAGACTGAATGTAGAAGCAGATATGAGAATCCAGCTATCGTGTGTCAAGCTAGATATTAAAGAGAGGTGTGTGTGTGGGGGGGGAACTAAAATACTACTCCTTCAATAATTTTTTTTGAAAATAAAATAATTTTTTTCATTAAATTCATGTTATTGAACATTCAATGGGGTTATTATTTTAAATGAATTTATATTTTTTAAATGATCAATTTTCGATTCTTAATGTTAATAGATATAACTGATGTAAATAAAAGCTCTTTGGCATCCTCAATAATTTTTCAGAGTGCAAAGAAGTCCCAAGACCAAAAACATTTGGCCCTTAAGAATCATTAAAACCCAAGGACTAGGACTCTCAGGGGTGAGCAAGTAGTGTAATGAGAAATGTCCCCCTGTTCTGGCTCTGGCTCAGCCACCACACCTATGTCACTTCCTAGGGCAGGGCTCAGTGGAGGTGAGAGACAAACCACAGGGTCACCTTGGTTAGATATCTGAGAGCTAAAGCACAGAGGACTAAAAAAAACCCCTTCTCCACACAGGGGCTAGTCTGTTTCTTTGCTGGGATTTGGTGGGAAACACGTGTACACACAAACCACAAACATTTGTGACCCCAAACCACCAAAATACTTCAACCAGAGAGAGAAGCCCTGAGGCTGGGGAGGTGAGGTTATATTTTTAAAGTTGTCATGACAACTCATCTTCCTTCCAGTGCACCTACTGACTCTAAAAGAGAGAACCTATCGTTGGACTGAAAGTCTTGAAGCTGGTTACTGATGATCTCCAAGTGCTCCACCATCCATCCCCGGAACCTAGCTGACCCCATGGATCCTGGTTCAAGTTCCCATGAGGCAGAAGCAGGCTGCAACTTTAGTTTAAATCAAGAGCATTTGTTTAATAGTGGCTGCCCAGTGACTGGGGAAAGAATAAGCAAAATGGTACATGAATGCAACTGAGTATCACTGTGCTATAAGAACTGAGGAGCACAAAG
>CM053769.1:301008289-301107995 GCA_028658325.1 Potorous gilbertii | reverse complement strand
ATACTATGAACAACCTTAGCCCTAAAGAAGAGATACTAGAAGAGACCTTCTTCTATTCCTCTGCAGAGATTGCGGGGTTGGGGGGAGGGGGGTGGGGGGGAAGCAAGATGCCCTTGGGTGTGCAACACAGCATATAATGCTAGATTTTTAAAAATATATTGATAAATTTGGTTAAATTGTTGCTTTCTTTTTAGAAAATTATATATATATAATATACATATAAATATATGCATATATATACATACATACATATATTTTAAATAAGAGATGGCTCTCTGGGAGGCAAAAGAGAGACATAAAGGGGAAAATTAAAGTATTTAAATAAAGGAGGGAAAGGAGAACATCTGTTTAAGTCGATGATAAGGAACACATTTAGGGCAGATCTAGTCTCTCCAAGGTATCTGTTTCCAGAACAAACAGGTCAGGGAAGAGAGAAACACATCTGGGCTCTGAAATGGTTGTCTTTCCTTGGGATCTCAGATGGAACGTCTGAACCCGTTCTGAGCCAAGTTCAACACTGTTTGCATTAGTTTTTGCCTTCCAACCACTAACTCAATTCATATGCCACCTCCTCTGAGCAGCTTTTTCAGATTGGCTTTCTCCCACACCAGCTATCCCTCTCCATCACAGTCTTTCTTATATTCTTCATATCAGTATATACATAGTGTATTACTCCTTCCTGATTACTTTGTGGTGGTGGTACTTTCCACTTACCTTGTTTTACATTGTCTCTGTTGTTTTCTTGCCTCTGTTTACTCTGTATCAGTTCACATAAGTCTTTCCATACTTCTCTAATAAACTAGAAACTCCTTGAGAGCAGATATTATATATTTTCATCTTTGTATGCCCAGCGTATGGCAGTGTGCATTGCCCAAAGTAGGTGCTTAGCAAACGTTTGCAGAATATAAGTGAACTTTCAGTGTGACCTTAGGTAATTCATTTTCCTTCTCTAGGCTTCAATTTCCCCTTGTATAAAATGGATATTGGGCAGCTAGGTGGTACAGTGGATAGAACTGCTGGGCCTGAAGTCAAGAAGACTCATCCTCTTGAGGTCAATCCTTAGATACTTAGTAGCTATGTCACTTAACCCTGTTTGCCTCAGTTCCTCATTTATAAAATGAGCAAAAAAAAGAAATGACAAATCACTCCGTATCTTTGCCAAGAAAACTCCAAATGGGGTCACAAAAGAATTGGACACGACCAAAACAACTAAAAAGCAGCAGTAGCAGCAGCAGAAACAGTGAACTTTAAATAATCTAGGACCTAGTTTGGATTCCAGTTCTACTTACTACCAGTGTGACCTTGGACAAGTTATTCCCTGAACCTCAGTTTCCTTATGTGCAAAATGAGAAGGTTGGACTAGATGATCTCCAGGATTCCCAATCCTTCACTGCTCCCTAGGGCTCATTCTCTGACCTCCAAAATATCACCTAAATCACTTGTACTAGATGTCAGTGGTGGGAAGGACTAGTAAAGAAACACAGTTCAGAGTATCCCAGTCTCCTGTCCTCCCCTCATCCTTCGATGACCAGAGGCAACTTTCCTTTTACTAGGAGACAAAGGCAAGCAGTGCTGGGCCTAGAGTCTGGAAGACCTGAGTTTAAATTTGAGTGAAGATACTTATGAGCTGTGTGACCCCAGGCAAGTCATTTAACCTCCATCTGGCTCAACTGTACAAGGGGTATATAATAATAGCACCTACTTCCAGGGGTGTTATAAGTATTAAATGAGATATTTTTAAGCACTTAGCACAGTGATTGGTGTATAGCTGGCATTTGATAAATGTTCTTCCTCCCTCCCACCCCTCTTATCTCAGTCTTTGGCTAGGGATAGTCAGAGATATTTGAGTCCACAGGAGAGGCAGAAGCATGGGATGGGGAGGAAGGCATCAGCCACTCTTTGTTCCAGAATTGAGATGAAGGAATTTATTTGGCTAGACCAGTAGTTCTTAATCTTTCTTTTTTTTGTGTGTGCCATAAATTCCTTTCTAAGTCTGATGAAGCCTAAAGACCTCTTCCTAGAATCAGATTTTTAAATGCAAAAAATAAAATACATAGGATTACCAAGGAATCCAATTATATTGAAATAAAGTTATGAAAATATTTTTAAAAGGCACAAATTTATAGACCCCAGGTTAAGAAACTTTTCTCTAGGTAGATCCAGATCTCATTTTGCATTTTGCAGGATAAATTGAACCAGGCTGGGAATCATTCAGGCGCCTTCTCTATTTGTGTCCCTGGCACTCAGCAGAGTGCTTAAAGGCATGTAGTAAGCATTTAATACTGTGTCCCCTCCCCCCCCATTAATTAATTTATAGGAAAGATCCTTTAGGCCAATTACCACTTCCTCCTGCTCTCTCTCTCTCACTCACACACACACACACACACACACACACACACACACACACACACACACACACACACACACACACACTACGTGAGAAGATGCTGGACAAACCCTTCCAATGCTTCATTTTGGGATATGGGGGACAGGGGCAACTGGGACTGGAAGGGAAGGTGATGGATTTGTTTGCTAAGCTGAAAGGGGTCATCTGGGATGCTGCCTTTATTTATCTTCCTGCACACCATTCTGTAATCAGTCATTTAACATTTAGTAAATGCCTACAATGCGGAAAGGTGCTATATTAGGCAGGAGGTAGCAACAGAGTTTAAATAAGACAGTCCCTGCCTCTTCCTTCTTCTTGATCTTTAGTGTCATAAAGGCACTAACATAGATAGCTGTAATACATGGAAAGTGTATTAGACAGGTGTAAAACAAAGTCCCTGGCAGGTCCAAGGAGAAAGGTCATAACTGATTGAAGAGATCAGAGAAGGCTGTGTCGAAGAGCTGGAAGAGCCAAAGGTAGTAGCTAAGAATCTTGGATCTGGAGTCAGACGAATTGGATTCAAATCTAGGGCTGCTACTTTAGTTTGACACTGGGCATGTCATCACCCCATTCTGGGACTGAAATTCCTAAAAGAAAGGTAGGATTAGACAATCTCCAATGGCCCTTCTAATGTTAAGGTGCTTGATGATCAACACCTTCCCCAGACCTTGGGGGCCAGGGACATAAAGCTGCCCACTCACTGCCACACTCATGGAATGGATGAAATCACATGAGAAAAAGATGTCCCAGACTCTGACTCCTCACTCTGCCTGGCTTCTTGACCATCTCTCTCCCCCAAGCCCCTCCCATGATGCTAGCCACATTCCAACACACAGCAAAGGCCTTCTGGAATCTTACCTCCCAGGGAAACCAGGCTGCCAATGAAAGGTCCCTGTGAATGGGGCTCAGCTGATATTGTGTCCAAATCCTGTTCCCTAGCAACAGGCTCACCCCCTTCCCTCTAGTGTGATGCCATTTTCAGGAGTAAAAGGGAGGGAGAAGGAGGATGTAGGCCATAGGCCATTGCTGTCTTTTGTGGTGAGATGTCTCCACCCATGCTGCTGCCCTGGCTGGCCTCATGCCCCTGAGAGCAACAAGTCTGCCTGTAAAATTCCAGGAGTGGGAAACTGAGACCCTAATACATTGGTGCATTAACTTACAACATCCAAATGCTGTGGCCAACAGTGTATAGGGATCAGAGGAGATGAAGTCAGACTAAAAGATGGAACAGGGAGAGAGCATAGCCACACCTGTTACATAGATCCCCTGCCCCATGCTACAAGTCATAAACCTTTTATATCTACCTAAGGTCCTGCTGTCACAGTTGAACCACAGCAGAGTGAGTCAGAACAGAATGTAAGAAGTGAAAGCTGTGTGAATCCCATTGAGTCATTTCCCCAATACATGCCTCATTTCCCTCATCTATAAAATGGGGATGGAACCTGATCAGTCCACCTCGACAGGTCACTTTGAGAACAAAATACCACCTTGCTGAAGCCATCTGACATTCACAAAGAATACTATACTTGTATGTTTCTAAGTATTCTCCACAACATCTTCCATGAGACAGGCAGGATAGAAATCTGCTATTTTTTGGGTAAATTTTGACTTTTTTTTGGACAAACAAGGAAATGGAGGCCTCAAGAGACTGTGGATCTCCTTTGATAAGTCAAGAAAGGGAAAGGCTCCCCCGAATCTCAGAATGAGCCACAACTCCTCTGAGGCACTGGGTAGTATCAGCACCATTCTACCTAGGGAGGCAGACGGGATCTGGTTGATTTTTCCAAACTCATCTTTGAAGGAGTTTAGTGCAGTTTCCTGCACTGGTAATTCCCAGTCCTTGCAAGTTAGTCATTCCAAAATACTCTCACTACATCCTCCAATGACAGCAAAGGGGTACAGGGAAAGAGCTCTGGATAGAATCATAGACATCTAGTCCAACTCTATTATTTTACAAATGGGGAAACAGACCTTGAGAAAGGAAGACATCACCCAGGATCATAGAATGAATGGCAGGGTCCAGAATGGAGTGTGTCTCCTGGCTCTCACTCTAATAATTCTCTTTCTGATACATCAGGTTAACTGGGCCTTGAAGAACGGTTAGAATTTAGAAAGGTGGTATGGACATCCTAAGCAAAGGGGGAATTCATACTTCATTAGAGGATCTGGGTTCAAATGCTGACTAAGGTTTACTGTTGTTGTGTTCGACTATTCATGACCTCCTGGACCAAAGATACTGGAGTGGTTGGCTATTTTCTTCTCCAGCTCATTTGATAGGTAAGGAAACTAAGGTAAATAGGGTTAAGTGACCACAACTAGTATCTGAAATTGGATTTGAATTTAATTTTCCTAACTTCAGGCCCAGAGCTCTATCCACTGGGTCACATAGCTGCCCTCCTGGCTAAGCTACTTACCACCATTGTGATACTGGGCAAGTCACTTTAGTTTCTTGTTTCCACAAGGGGGTTGGATTAAATGAATTCTAAGTTTCTTTCCAGTTTTTAAATCTAGAATCCTTTCAATCAACTTGCCTGAAGCCAAAGAACTAAGGAATGACAATGAGGGCTAAATACAGGTTTCCTGATGCCCAGTTCAGGGTGTTGTCTGCTCTATCATAGTAGAAGAATCCAAATGAGATAAAGCACACCACAACACTCTGAAATGTGAAAAAAGTTACAGGGCCCAAAGGCTGATATGCAGAGCAGTGGGGAAGGAGTGAAGAACAGGAAAGTACAAACATTCATGCTTGTCCTTATGTCAAAGTATAAAGACTCAAATTTAGGAAATCTGAGACATCATAAAGCCTTTTCGGGCATCAGGTGACCTCCCAGAGCGTTAGCTGGGTCATGAGGCAGACTCTCCAGGGGCTTAAGCCTTTTCTGCTTCCTTCCCCAACTTTCAGAAAGCCTAGGAAATGTAAATTACTACCCAGAATGAGCAAAAGAAATGACTCCAGACACAGGGGAAGTCCAACTTCCCTATATAAAGGGATCCTATATAAAGGCCCAATAGGAAGCCATCAACAAAATGAGAGAGGTTCAAATTTGTATTTTCCAGCAAGACCAAGAACAGGGTGGTGGCAATGGGAGAACTCTAGCAGATTCTCCCCTGTTATGGATGGTGCCACAGAGTAGATTCCTGGATTTTGCCTAGCGTCCTGGAAGCCTCTTCAGCTTTGAAGCAATTTTCCACTACCACTCCCTTCTTTAACAATTGGCACTCTCTCTCCTGCTACCGTAGTGATCCCTGTTGAGGCTCTGGGGCCATTCCCTAGCCCTCAGTCAGAGGGAAAACAAGGCTACAGCCTAGTGCACTGAGTCTTCCACACCCACAGGTGTTTGGGCACATTCCTCCAGGACCCGGGACTCGGTGCCAACACACCCAATGCTCTTGCCCCTCCCCCCATCCCATCCACCCTGGAACAAGACAACAGCAAGAGGAGAACTTGAGCTGTTAGGTAATACGAAGACTTAGGTGGCAGCAAAGGCAGGGTAGATGCCTCTATATCCATCTGAGCTCTGGGAGGAGGGAGGCGAGATGAGGGGAGGAGAGAAGAAGGGAGAGGAGATGACAACTGGCTCTTGTCTGAACTCTACATGCCCTGAAGCTTTGGAGGAGACTGCACCTTTTGGAAAGAGGCCAAGAAGCAGGACTTGACCAGGAAATACCAACACATAATGTACTCCATGCAGACTGTAAAACATAAGCATGCCCAAATATTCTCCTTCTCTCTCTCTCTCTTTTTCCCTTTACATGCTAGAGGAACCTCAGAGAAAAGAGATGAATCTAGGAACCATCATCAACTCTGGGATCTCTCCTTCCTCTCCTCTCAAACCAGACAAAGGGAGGAAATGAGCTTTGATTGCAGCTGGAGGGACTGTGGTTAGACACAAAAACTTTCAGATAAGGTCAGGAGAGCATGGAGTTTTTTTTTCCCCCAACACAATCCAGTCCTTTAAAAATAAATAAGATATCTATTCTCCCTTGTTTAGAAGGTCCTTTCCACCTATCTAACTGCTAATGATTCTTCAAGGCTCCTTTAATAGAACGGATTAGATTGAAGGTTAGGATAGAACAATGGACCCTGACACTACCTGGGTTCCTCCTTTTTTAGTTCTCAGTTTTCCCATATTTTAAAGGACAGAGCTGCACTAGTTGATGAAGATGTCTTTTCGCTCTAAGATTCCCATGATTATAAAAGTCTCCTCTCTATGAAATCGTGCCTGTGAACTAACATGATAAGAGTATTTTTCCTTCTCTGAACTCCAGCATTTAACTTTGTGTGCATGACTCACGTGGCACGGATCACACACTGGGGTACTGTTGGTTATCTTTTTATATCTCTCCAACTAAATGTTCAGTTCATTGATGACAGGGACTGAATCTTATACTTTCATATAACTGACTACGCCTTGTCAAGTCAAGTCAACAAACATTTAATTAAATGCCCAACTATGTAACATGCTAAGTGCTGGGGATACAAAAAAGGCAAAAATAATGTGGTATTTGATCTCAAGGAACTCACAGTCATTGTTGGTACATAATTGGTTGCAGGTCGAGTCCTCCCTACTATGAGACATGCAACCATGTACCAACGAAGGATATACAGAATAAATTAAAATAACCTTGGAGGGATGACAGTATCACTGAGGGAAACCAGAAGGGCTTATTGCAGAAAACAAGATTTTACCTGAGACTAGAAGGAAGCCAAGAGACAGAGACAAGGATGGCAAGCATTCCGTGTGTGTGTGTGTGTGTGTGTGTGTGTGTGTGTGTGTGTGTGTGTGTTGAGGATAGGCAGTCAGTGAAACTTCATGGAACTAGAAGATGGAATTTCGTGTTGGGAGAACAGAAGAGGCCAATGTCACTGGACCATAGAATAGCTGTCAGAGAATAAGGTGAAAGATGACTGTAGAGGTAGGAGGAAGGCCAGGTTATGAAGGACTGTAGCATTGGGCCTTGTCTACATGACGTGCTAAATAAATTTTTGTTAATTAACATGTACTATCTGTGGGATTTGGGAATCCACCTGCCTAGAGGTAAGGAAGTAAATCAAATCAAGGAATCTCAGAGCTGGAGAGGATCTCAAAAGGCATTTAGTTTAATCTGTAACTGAAAAACTTCCCCTTCTCCACTCCATACTCCCTTGACAATATCCCCAGTCTCCACTAAAATGCTTTCAGGAATTGTGAACTCCTTCCTTCCCAAGGTCATACATTCTACTTCTGGACAGCCCTAACAATAAAGGAAAACTTCTTTATGAGATGAAACCTGTCTTTCTGCAACTTCTAGCCCTGATTCCTAATTCTAGTCCTCGGGAGCCAAAAAGAAAAGGTCTAAGCCTTCTTCTTTAAATCCTTAAAGGTGATCGTGTCTACCACTTCTCTGGTCTAAATACCCCAATTACTTCAGCCAATCTTCCCATGGCATTATCTCCAGTCTTCTCACTATCCCAGTCATTCTCCACTGGATACACTCCAATTTGCCAGTGGCCTTCCTTAAACGTGGCAGCCAGAACTGAACACAACACCGCAGGTTGGTTCTGACCAAGGCCAACCCTCCCTCCCACATTCTGGACACTAGGTCTCTATTAACGTAAGCCCATGAGGGCCTAACCTCTTGAAAGGTACAAATCACACTGTAAAAATTCCAGGCAGGAGTGAGATTTGGTTGACTTTGAGACACAGGTAACTGAATAGATACCTAGACATTGGGCAAGGTCCAGGGAAGGGAGAGGAGGACACAGTTGTGGCTTAACCAGTGCTGATCTTCTAGGATATGGGGAAGAGAGGACAGGCTGTTTTCCTAGGGGTGAGGCCTGAGCTATAATCAAAGATGGCCTTGGTCCGAAGCTCCCTGTTCCTGCCCAAACCCTGGCAAGCTATGGCCACAAGGAAATCCGCCCCAGGAGGGGAGAGGATGTTGGCAGGAGGGATAGGGACTTCCCCTCCTTCCTCGGGGGGTGGGGGTGGGGGGGGTTGATGGTAAATGAACATTGTGTTTCAGCTTCCGTCCCCAGGCCTCCTCTGCCAGGACCCTGGTTTTCTTTCCCCTAGCCAGAACTTTTACCCTTTAATTCTGAGACAGGCAGCAGCATAGGCTGAAGGAGAGAGAGAGAGAGGAGGCAGGCAGTGGCGGGTAACACAGCTGGGAACCAAGATGGAGGAGAAGACCTCCTTCTTGGGCTTCTCTGATGGTGTGGAGAAAGAAAAACATCCAAGGCTTGTGGTTTTCCCCAACCCAACCTTCCTATCAAAGCCTGACTGCCAAGAATCAATCTAGGCTCTCCCTGTGCAAAAGGATTTATTTAGTGAGCCAGATTTCCTGCCAGACATAATGAAAACCAGATGAGTCGCTGTAAACAGTGTCAAGACACCTCCCACCCTTACTCGAGGGAGTCCTGGTTTAGGGCCTCTCCCTAAATGAGGCCCCATTCACCTTCATGACCCCAGAATTCCCAGGAGCTAAAGGATGAGCAAAGGGTGAGAATGGCTGGCCAGAGTGGAGGTCATGGCCATTGGAAGCCTTTGTCACCTCCCATATAACAGATGGCCACAAGTATTTCCATACCTAAGCCTCCTAACCCTGTTAACCACACTCCTCCCTCACTGTCTGAAGGACCCTGGGGAAACAGGGGAAATGGAGGTCAGCCATCCACCCCACTATGGCTTGGAACAGGGCCACAGGGATAGTGGTTTAAAGGGTCCCTCCCTGGAAATAGGGCTCAAGCTGCCAAAAAGGTTTCCCCTTATCCAATGAAAGGCAAAGTGAGCCTAAATGAAAAGCAGGGGAGAGATGATTAATATCTTCTAAGGACCCCCCACAATTGTATGCTAAATCGAGTGTGTGCATTCACTCCCTTACTTTTACACACACATACACATTCAAGTTTGCACATCTGCAGCCCCAACCTTCACCAACCAAACCCCCAAGGCCAAGATATACAGGACAAGGTCTCTGCCTGATGAAATCTTAGATCTTCATGTCCATAATTCCTGCCCACTCTTGATTCAGTGCTGCCAATATTCTTCCCCTAACAATTCCCCAATCTCTGTGGTTTTTTCCTAATGGCCCTTGAAGGACATGGCCTTCTGCCTGGAAATAATGGGATTGATATCTAAAGGACCCCAGCAGCGTTGGGGCCACCTGATTTGAGTCAGAATCTAGAATCGTGCCAAGATCCCTAATCTTTTGCAGTGTGGAGATGCCCATTAAAGTCCTGGGTTCTTTGGGGTCCATGGAGGATTCTAAGTCCATATCTCTGGATCTGACCGAAATTCTCCTGACTTAAATTCTACCTGATTGACTCCAAGAGGGACCAGAAAGCAGGTGGCTGTCAGTCAAAAGGTATCCAAAAGGTTAGTAATGACATCATTCTTTTCGTGAAACATTTAAGGCCAAGGTACTCTGGGTAGGGAAGGAGAGAATGATCAAACTATAGCCCAACTGGACCCTATGTTTTTAGCCCGTCAGATCTCCATGTCAACTGATGCATGGCTCTAGGATTCCTACTATATTTCACCTTCCCTTTCCAAAGAAGAATTCAAAACTTTTCCTAAAGTGGAATGAAGGATCGTTCATTCCCCTGGTGCCAAATGACAGACACACTCTTCTTCCTGTCCATCTGTACAGTCAGATGGATGGTATCTCCAGCACCTACCTGGACTACATTCTATGGATCATCTACTGTAGTAGGAAGTCATAAATTAGAGGTAATAGTAGTGGAAAGAATGCTGGAATGGGTGGCAGGAGATGGAGGTTCTAGTACAAGGGCAAGAATGGACTAGAAGTGTGACCTTGACACTTGCCTTCACAGGGACTCAGTTTCCCTCATTTGAAAAAGGAGGAAGTTGGCTAAGATGGTTTGTAAGGTTCCTTCCAAATCCATAAAGTCACAAAATTCTTACCAGTTTGGAGATGGAAAGAGCTTGAGAGCTTAGGCAGTCCCTTCTCATTTTACAGATAAGAAAACTGAGGACCAGTGAGAATTTGCTTCCCCCAAATCACACAGCATCTAAGCTGGAACTAGAACCCAGGTTCTCTTCTCAGATTACCTAGAAACAAGAAATGGCCCATTTCACGAATCTAGAATACGTGAGACCCTTAGAGGTAAGTACCCTTCCTTATGGTTACATTTTCCTGGTCCACCTCCTCACGTCAGCTTCAAACACTTTTTAGGTGTTTGACAAGAACCAAAATAAAACCTTTGCAACTCATTTTAACTTGTGTTGAAGATTTTATTGATGTGGGCAAAGTGAAGGAAGAGGAGGCATCTCTGACACAGGAATGAGAGGGAATCCTGGTCCTAAGTTAAGTGTCACTCATTGGCAAAGTGAACGATATCTCCCAATAGCACCCCCACTCCGAGAATCTGAAAGGGGGGCATATTTACTCATCGACTTCAAACAAGACATTTAAAAGTGGGGGAGGGGTGTATATCTGAGATGGGCAAGGTTAACATATATACAATAGAGGAGCAGTGGTGGAAGGGTAGAGGTGACGTACGCAGTAACTGAAGCCGGTCCCGAGACCACTCTTACCCAGGCCCCATCACAGCCCCAGCCCAGTCCTGTCTCAGCGCCCTCCTGCTCTCCCCCAGCCCACCTCCCCTCAGCTCACCTCCAGGCGCGGCAGGTCCGGGTCCAACTGGGTGAAACTGTGCAAGACCACCGGGCTGCTGTCCGCCGGGGCCACCTCTAGGCGCACGGCGTCCCACAGGCTGCGGCTACGCCGAGAGCCCGGGAACATGCTCTCCGAAGCCCCGCCGCCAGCCCCGGATTGCTCATGCTTGTGCTGCTGCTGCGGCAGCGACTGTCCCCGCGGCGGCTCGGACCACATGAGCTGCACCATGGAGGTCCGCAAGGAGCGGGCGGGCGGCGCCCCTGGCCCGCCCGGCCTCGGCCCGCGGGGCCCCAGGCGCTGGGCTGGCGAGTAGGGCGGCCGGAGCGCTGGGCTGCGCTGCGCTCCGCGCTCTGCGCCGGGCTCCGGCCCCCAGCTGATGTCAGGAGCTGGGGGCGGGGTCCGGAGGCGGGGCCCCGAATAGACCGACGGCTAGAAGGCCGGGAGGCGGGCAAAGCCCGGGCTGGGCGTGCATCGTCTGGGGGCGGGATCCCCAAGCTCAGAAGGGAAGAGGGGAAAAGGGGAAAGTGAGCCAAGAGGGGGGCCCAGGAAGGGAAGAAAGTGGGACGGGGACGAGAGAGAGTGGGATCCGTTTTAGGGAGAGGGGCTGATAAGCGCGTTTTATTTTCCATCTCTAGTATTTTACACCTCAGTTTGATTTTTTAAAAAATTATTTTGATTAAAGGGGTCATCCTTTGAGTAACTTAAAGAAGCCTATTCATTGAATGGATGTATCTCACTCAAAGTAAGAATGTGATAAGACCTTGGTCTGAAAGGGCCAGGGTCTCACATTGCATCCTGGACCATTTCCAGTTGTCCTGATGACCACTGGACCCAGATGGCTCAGGAGGAGAAAGTGAGGTTGGTGACCTTGCACAGCCCTTCCTCACTCAGATCAAAGTCAACTGCAAGTCACGTCATCGTCTTGATGTCATGGTCCTCTTCGAGAATAAAGGACAAACACAAATTCTAGTTAGTTTTATTTCGGTCTTATTTCCTACTACACTGTCAACTTCAAGAGAAAAGCAATATTTAGTCTACTATATAAGAATTTATATAGTCTACTATGTACCAGACACTGTGCTAAGAGCTTCGCAAATATCTTATTTGATGCTCACAACAACCCTAAAAGGTAGAAGTTGTTATCTCTATTTTACAGGTGAGAAAACTGATAGGCTGACTTACCTAGCATTAACACGGTAAGTGTCTCAGGGCAGATCTGAACTCAGGTCTTCCTGATTCCATGCTCAGCACTCTACCCATTGTGCTACTCTCTGTAGCTCAGTTTTAAACTTTTTGACCTCCACCCCACCGACCACCACCTAGCACAGGTTCTCAGCATATAGTATTCATTTAATGTTTGTAGAATGTATAAACAAATGAATGAATCTTAAGGAGACTTCATGAAATGAATGGTGATTCTATGTTGGTGCACTGGAGCTGTTGTTAGTGTGTCTCTGGGGGTTGTCTCTTATGAGTATTAGTTAGCATCCATGCCTGAAGTGCCGATGGGAAGCTCTGTCATAGAGCCTTTCCTCTCCGCCTCCTCTGCCAGGGAGAGGTGGGCAATTTTGCCGGAATCTGCCTCGGTCGGCTACACTCCCCTTTGCTGGAATGGAGGGTTTCTATCTTGCCAGAGTGGGACACACGCTTTCTGTAGGTCAAGGGTTCTTAACTCTTTGATGTTACGGATCTATCTGTGAGTCTGGGAAAGCATATTCCCCCAATTTTTCGTAATGTTTTTAAATGCATAAAAGTAAAATCTTTTCCTAGGATTGCAAAGTAAATGATCTTGAAATAGTTGTCAAAATACTTTTTTTTTTTAAAGTTCACCTACCAGGTTAAGAACCTCTTCTCTAGGTTTGATATTGGATTGGTTTGGAGTTGGGGAAAGAGGTGGAGACACTGGGCCACCATTTATGAAGGGTCCATGGACTGGAAGCCACGTAGCATTGGCAAGCATAGTGGTTTGGACCTGAGTTCAAATTCCACTTTTGATCAGGTCACTTAACCTTCCTGAGCCTCAGTTTCTGTATGTGTATAAATGAGATGGCCTAAATGGCTTTTGAGGTTCCTTCTAGCTCTAGAGTGTGATGTGACTGAAGTAATCTGACTACGATGGTTTGTGAAATGGGCAATTTCTGAGCACCTCGGGAAAGAAACGTAGGAGTGGGGTTGCAAGTGCCACCTCCTTGGGCCTTTCAGTATAGGTCCGTAAAGAGGCTGGAAGGGGTTAACTGTGGAAACAGTCCCTCGAGCTAGGGATGAAATGTCTTCCCTCAGCTTGTCCCTCGCAAGGGGCAAACTCTCTACTTTGCCCTTAACTTTGCCAGTAACTCCTTGGTATCTCCTCCCAGGAGGAAGCAGACCTGGTGTTATACTATCCCCATTTCACAGACTAAGACAGAGATGCAGAGTTGAGGGTCCTTGGCAAGTATTCGAGAATTACTTGAAGAAGATAGAGACCAGAAAGAGGAACCTAAGCCTGGGAGCAATCATTAAGAGTAATTTACATTTATATAGCAGTTTGCATTATAGCAAGTGCTTTTGCACATTCATTGTTTCAAAGGTTCCCCACAAAACAGGTTTACTTTACAGAAAAGGAAACTGAGGCTCAGAAAAGTGAAAGTGCTATTTGTCTAGTAAAAAATGGGCCATACCTCAAAACCAGCCTCTTGACTCTCACTTGTTCAGAGCTTTTCCCACCTCTACCCTACCCCCATCTTCCTCCACAACTTCTGGCAGCTTGGTTACAATCTGCCTTAAAAGGACTGATCTTGGATCAGACACGTATTTCAAAGATGTTTTCTGTCCAAAAACACATCAGTGAACTTGCAACAGTTCAAGACACATCTGTGAATTGAAGGGAGTCTGTTCCCCTGACCCTAACCACAGCCCCTCCCCTCTTTCTCTCTGTCTCTCTCTGTCAATCTCTCTCTTTCTCATCTCCTACCATCCTTTATTCCTGATCGAACATCTTTCTCAAGTTAGTCATTTTAATCAAATTTAATAAATTTATTTTGTATATGTGTAAGTACATGTTTTCGTGCTCCTCCTCCCCCACTCCAGGGGAGGGAGGGCAAGCACTGTTTCTTTTCTTTCTTTTTTCTTTTTTTGGTCTATGTAGCTCCCTTCTTTCCAGCTTGGTGCTTGAATTGAGTGTTACTTGATTAATTCTCTTCCCTGCTAGGCACCACTTCCTCTGCTCTCTTGCTGTTAAAGTGGCGACAGGCACAAAGGGAAAAACAAAACAAAACCTCAAAGCAGAATGTTCTGAGTGACTAGAGAAAATCTGGAGAAAGGCACCCTAAATAGAGATTTTTTGGAGTTGCGTCCTTCCCCCAAAATTTCCTCGCTCAAGATACCCTTTCAAGTTTCCCCAAAGGAATCCAGTCTCTAAGCTGCTTCCTCCACCTTCCTCAAGGGACTCACAAAGTTGTCAGTTTTCTCAGAATATCATCTGAGCGCCAGAAGCATTAGTGACTTCCTTTGCAACTAGAATCCAGGTCTCCTCACTTCTATTTCATCATTTTATGACCATCAATTCCCTGCCCTCATGAGGGAACCCCAAGCTAAGGCCATAGTGCTGAATCAGAAAGAAACCCTCTGTGACTCAGCTCCCTGGTGTAATTACTACCCCGTGCTTTGAGTCTCCCACACAGTAATTCCCCACACCCCCTCCCAAACAGCACATATACCATATGCCTGGCCTGGCTGGCTTCCTGTATGCTGCCAGGGATGAAGCCTGGAACGGATAGGGTAGACTCAATGCTAGGTATAGGAGGTCTCAGAAAGTGGTCTTTCTCCCCTCATCCCAATGACTAGGACCAAAGAAACTCTAGTAGGCTAGGGTAGCTTAGAGACTGCAAGCTAGATCTATAAAAAGGGGATGGCGAGGAATAGCCAGGTAGAAGGTTAAGCCCTGGGGCTTAGGAACTGTGAATGACTCACCAGGCAAGAAAGACGGTGCCCCAGAAATATTTTCTGATGGACCTCCTATCTAAGACCCTGGTTCAGCAAGGCAGGGGTGGCTTGGAGGAAAGGTGATTAGATTCAGAATTCCTTGATTCATTCAGTAAGTATATTATTGAGTGCCTCCTCTACACAAGGTCCAATGCTGTGAATCATCACAGCCTTGTAACCACAATATCACCCTACAGGTATTTAATTCAATAGCATTTAATAAGCGCCTACTACGTGTAAAGCACCTCGCTTGTTGCCAAAGAAACAAGGACAACATGAAAGACATCTGTGTCCTTAAGGAGCTTAAAAGCTAACCACTGTTTTTTCCTCCTTCCTGTCCCCTAAGTCTGACTAAGCTGCTGTTGGAAGTTATTTATTTACAAGACTATAACTGGGGTCTAATAAGCAGGACTTCACAAGAGTGCTGAAATATAAAGGGTACACACTTCTTTCTCAAGTGGTTGAGCCCCTGGCACTTCTCCCTCCCCCTCTTCTCTCTCTCTAGCATGGGCCAAGATACTCCGGGGTAGTCCAGGGTAGGAAGCCCAGACATCAGAATGCTTGGGAACCTTCTCTTTAGGAACGGCCTTCTATGCCTCAGTTATGCATTCAAACTTATCCTTGGCTTTGGCAATTGCTTTAAAATGAATTTTAAAATAAGGTTTGTTGATATGTTCTGGCTTTACTTCTTCATTCCTCTTCTTCTTTGTCTACGTTGCGACAAAGATAAAGGGTTAAGCAAAATTAATTAAAAATTAAAAAGAATCACAGAATTTGAGGGTTCAAAAGGGATCACAACAGTCCTCCGGTTCAACCCATACTCAAAAAGAATTTCCATTATAATATTTCCAAAAAGTGGTCTTCCAGGTTATGCTTGAAGACCTCCAAGAAAAGGGAGCCATCCAATTTTTGGATAGCTTGAATTGTTAGCAAAATTTTCCTAAAATTAAGCCTAAATATGCCACTTTGCAACTTCTGCTCATTACTCCTGATTCTATCTATTAGACAAGACAAATCTGTCTTCCACATGATAGAACAATGGGCCTGGAAAGAGGAAGACCCGAGTTCAAATCCAGCCTTGGATACTTAGTTGTGTGACCCTAGATAAGTCACCTAACCTGTCAATTTCCTCATGTGTAAAATGGGAATAATTGTAACACCTGTCTCCCATGTGAGGATCAAATTACATGATATTTGTAAAGTACTCAGCACCGTTTCTGGCTCATTTGTTTTTGAGTCATTTAAGTCATGTTCAACTCTTTGTGACCCCATTTAGAATTTTCTTGGCAAAGATACTGGAGTGGTTTGCCATTTCCTTCTCCAGTTCATTTTCTGGATGAGGAAATGAGGCAAACAGGGCTGAGTGACTTGCTCAGGATCATACAGCTAATAAGCGTCTGAGGTCAAATTTGAAATCAAGTCCTCGTGATTGCTGGGCTGGTGCTTTGTCTACTTTGCCACTAGCTATCCTTTCTTTCTTTTTTTTTAATAGTATTTTTATTTTTTCCAGTTACATGTAAGGCCAAATTTTAACGTTCATTAAAAAAAATGAGTTCTGAATTTTCTTTCCCTCTCTCCTCTCCCTTCTCTAAGCAACTATATATATATATACACACACACCAAAATGTAATACATATCTCCATATTAATCATGTGAAAGGAAAAAACAGACCAAAAGAAAACATCACACACAAAAATGTGAAAATAGTATGCCTTGATCTGCATTCAGACTCCATCAGTTCTTTCTCTGCAGGTGGATAGCGTTTTTTGTCATAAGTTCTTTGGAACTGTCTTGGATCATTGTATTGCAGAGAAGAGCTAAGTCATACATAGTTGATTATCATGCAGCGCTACTGTTACTGTGTATAATGTTCCCTGGTTCTGCTCATTTCACTTTGCATCAGTTCATGTAAGTCTTTCCAGATTTTTCTGAAATCTGCCTGCTTGTCATTTCTTATTCTATTATATTCATATACCACAACTTGTTCAGTCATTCCGCAGTTGATGGGCATCCCTTCAGTTTTCAATTCCTTACCACCACAAAAAACTAGCTGCCCTTTATTACACATAGAATGTGCTTAATAAATATTTTTTCCTTCCTTCCTTCTTCCCTGAGTCTTCTTTTATCCAGGCTAAAAATCTGTCAGTTTAACTCTTATGGTATGAACTCAAGATATTCCATCAGCTTGAACAGCCAGAACTGAACACAATTCTCTAGATCAGCAGTTCTCAAAATGTAAT
The DNA here is from genome assembly GCA_028658325.1 of Potorous gilbertii. Lineage (NCBI taxonomy): Eukaryota > Metazoa > Chordata > Mammalia > Diprotodontia > Potoroidae > Potorous > Potorous gilbertii. The sequence continues at coordinate 301,090,787 of CM053769.1, read as the reverse complement.
CTGAGGATCCTTGGGGGATACTTTCAGAGGGTCCAAGAGGTGAAAACTGTTTTCACAATAATACTAATATGTTTTAATTCCTTAGGTGGTAAATAATAACACTTTTGATCACCCTCTTCTCTTTGATACTGGATTCTTGGCTGTTCTACGAACAAGATACTCCATCTCTTGGCTCTAGGCATGCTCTCTGGCTGTATCCTATGCCTGGAATGTTGGCCCTCCTTATTTCAGTCTCCTGGATTTCTGTAAGTCCCAATTAAAATCAACCAAAACCATCTTTTACAGGAAGCCTTTCCCAACCCCTCTCAATTCTAGTGCCTTCCCTTATATTAATCTATTTATCTTGTATGTGGCTTGTTGGTACAAATTTATTTGCTTATTACCTCACCTATTAGATTGTGAGTTCCTTGAAGGTAAAGAGTATCTTTTGCCTTTTTTTGTATCCCCAGTGCTTAGCATATTGTATAGCTTAATAAATATCTACTGACTGAGATATAACCTAAAAAAACAAAGGCTCTTTTGAGGGTCCTCAATAATTTTAAGAGTATAAAGACATCCCGAAACAAAAAAGTTTGAGAACTGATGGACTTAGATGACATCTAGTGAGGGCAGGGTACAGTGGGAAGATCACCTCCCTACTCTTGGAAGTTCTGCGCCTCATTGAAATATTCTTTACAATAACCACATCTGACTATATATACAAAATGTGGGCTTCATAACCTTTACCTGTCTGCTGTGAAACTAAGGGACATTTCATTATCTGTTCTTTAGGACCTTTGCTGGCTTTTCAATTACTTTAAAGTGAATTTTCGATTCAATTTGATAAATAATTATCAGGTGCCTACTGTATGCAAGATTCTGTACAGGATTGCAAAGCCAAATTTTGAAAAAGGCCCAAAGTCATCTGAAACTAAGTTTGCTGTAGTGATGAGGACAAGAGAGTGTAGTCCCATTTTAATAAGGTTTAGGCTAAAATTTTACACAACATACCAATATCTTAACACCATAATACCAACATCTCATGCCATATTGCCACATAAACTTTATGTCATGTATCAGGACAAACTCCAAATGGATACATAACTGAGATACAAAAAATTCCACCAAAAACAAATTAGAGGTGCAGGAAAGGATATACTCGTTAAAATCATGGATAGAAGCAATATTAAACAAAGGAGATGATACAAAAGATAAAATGGGCAATTTTATCACATAAAATTTAAAAAAGCTTTGCACAGATAAAACAAATACAGTTCAAATTAGAAAGGAAACAGTCTTTGAGAGGAAAAAAAGTCTTTGTAGCAAGTTTCTCTGATATGTCTGATTTCCAAGATAAAGAAGGATCTGATTAAAAAATATAACAAGAGACATTCCCCAATAAATAGTCAGATGCTATAACCAAGTAATTTTAAGGATGAAGCCCAAGCTGTCAACAATGATATGAAAGTACTTCAGATTACTAGAAAATAAGAGAAAAGAAAATGAAAATAAAAAATAACTCTGAGGTTTCATCTTATCCTCATTAGATTAGCAAAGGTGACTAAAAAAGAAAGGATAATTACCGGTGGATCTTTGGGAAGATAAGCACTCTTGATGAGACTGTGAATTGGTTAAGCTATTTTGTAAAACAATTTATGTCTATGCCCCCAAAGTCACTAAATTGTGCATTGTCTCTGATCCCATGAAACCACTACTAGACCTATATCCCTCAAAGAGTAGATAGGGAATAGTATAGGAAAAGTCTCAAATGAGCAAAAATATGTATAATAGCTATACTTAAGTAAAGAACTGGAAATCGCAGTGTTCCCCATTAATTGAGAAATGGCCAAACAAAACAGTAGTATATGAATGTAATAGAATATTATTGCTCAGTAAAAAATTACAAAAGAGAAACTTGGGAAGATTTGCATGAACTGATACAGAGTGAAATGAGCAGAACCCGGAGAAGTTACAATGTTACGCCACATGACTATATGTTACAGAAAAAAACACCTTTGAAAAACTTAAGAACTCTGGTCACTGAAATGTCCAACTGTGATTCCAGAGGTCCAGTGATGAACCATGCTATTGATCACCTGACAGAGGTGCAGAATGAGATACAAATTTCTGGGCATGGCCAATGTAAGGATTTGTTTTCCTTGATTTCAAATATTTGTTAAAGAGTTTATTTTTTCAATGGGGTGGAAGGTGAGGGTTATGACAGGGTTGCAAAGAAGAAAAGACAATCATGAAACATTTTTTTAAATGCACAGATGAAAAGAAAGGCCAAAAGGAAAGTTAAACAGAACAGCTTTGAAAGTTACATATTGAATTTATTATATACCTAAAAGGAAAAGCAACCTAAATGTAATAAGAGATTTGTGGTTCAATGTACAATTCTTTTCTATTCTACTTTGCATATATAAATTCTCATTTTGTGTTCGTTTAGATTTTTTTCCAAAAAAAAGAAACTGCCAAAGTTACTTTGAGATAAGCCTGGCACAGTAAGGATTATGAGTGTCACCCCTTTTAAATTAGATATGCATAAACTGCTGCCACTCATAGGTGGAATAGTGGATAGGCTGCAGGGTCTGGAGTCAGCAAGACCACAGTTCAAATCCAGTCTCAGACACTTATTAGCTGTGTGACCCTGGGCAAGTCACTTAACCCTGTTTGCCTCAGTTTTCTCATCTGTAAAATAAGCTAGAGAAGGAAATGGCAACCACTCCAATATCTTTGCCAAGAAAAACCCAAATGGGCTCACAAGGAGTCAGACACAACTGAAATGAATAAACACAAAGTGCCGGAGCCTACCTTATCGCTTCTACACTCTGAGACTATCCCCAAAGACTAGTTCTAGAAATGCTTTGAGCAATGGGAACTATATTGAAATCTTCTAAAAAGGAGCAGACAGCCCTCTCTTTTGCACAGTTAAGTTTGAGGATCATCTAATTTCATGACTTTACAATCACTCCTCTTCCCTTGGTTCTGCCCTTCCTTTCTTATTCCTACCTTCCAACCCCAAGGCCCAGTTCCACATTCTCCACTGGACCAACAAAGCCTGTACCTATTTCTCTCCAACCTACCCAGGACCCTCCCACTTTCTCTGCCCCAATCCAACATGCTACAGGTAATACAAAATTATGTAGTGGAATGAACTCTGAATCAGGAATCAGAAAACCTGGGTTCTACCTAGACTTCTGTCACTTCCTTTCTATGTAACCTTTGGGAGATTATTTCTCTAACCTCTCTGGGCACCAGTTCCTTCATCTGTAAAACAAGGGGCTTAGTCTACATCATAAAGCTACAGATCTAGAGCAAGGAGGGACCTTAAAAGTCGTCTGAGTCCAGGCCCCTCATTTTATAGAGTAAGAAATTGGTGACCATAGATATTGAGTTGCTTCAGGTCCTACAGGGCATAAGTCATAGTCTAGAAGTGAAGATCAGGTCCCATGGCACAAGTTCAGCGTTCTTTCCATTGTATCCCATACTTCTTCCTAGGTTCCTTCCAACCTTAACATTTTGTAATTTAAGGCAAAGGGGAAAGGACTCAATGGTCTGAAAGAACACTGACCTGAAGACTAATCTTTCTTATTCCCTTCTCTAGATGACCAACTAGGGCAAAACCTTTAATGGTGAACTGGAAAATCATGGCCAACTAATCCCAAGGATTAGAGCTCTTCCTCTAACTTCTCTGGGCATAATACTTTATGTGCTTAAAATAATACTTCACAACTGAGCTGAGTGAAGTGAGCAGAACCAGGACAACATTATACATAGTAACAGCCACAGTGTGCCAGGACTGTTTTTGATAGACTTAGTCATCTACTTCAAGGCAAAGACCTAAAACATTTCCAAAGGACTCATGATGCCAACCACATCCAGAGAAAAAACTCTGGAGTCCGAATGCAGAAAAAAGTAGACCATTTTCTCTTTTGTTATGTTTGATTTTGTTTACTTTTACTCATGCTTTATACCATTTGTTTTAATTCTTCTATGCAACATGACTAATGTGAAAATATGTTTAATAAGAATGTATGTGCAGAGCCCACACAAGATTGCATGCCGTCTTGGGGAGGGAGAGGGAGAAAATTTAAAACTTATGGAAGTGATTGCTGAAAACTGAAAATAAATAAATAAATTTGAAGGAAAAAAAAAAGGAAATAATTTTTTAAAATAATACTTCACGTGATTTACCCTGCCCAGATAGTACTGCTGTTTGGGAAGATCACATGAGATGATGATGATGATGATGTGAAAGGACTTTGAAATAGTATAAAGAGCAGTTCAAATGTGAGAGACTATTACTAATCTTTGTCTCACCCTGTTAACACTACACTTAAAGCTACCTCCTGCAGGAAGCCTTCCCTGATTAGCCTTGCTGTTGCTAGCCTTGCTGTTTACATATTTAGGCGTTCTTGTGTGAAACTCCACTTACTGGTATCTCCCTTTGAAGTGTTCAAACCTAAGAATCACTCAATGCTTTCTCCATCCTTACCCTCCTCCTCCTCTTTCCTGCCTTTCTTCTATGAGACCCAGCTAGCTTTGCTGGGTTTGTGTCAGCTTTGGAGACCACTTTCAGAAGGTCAGGGTGCTTTTTAGAGCTCTGAGATTGGCTCTGGAGTGACTGGGGGCAAAGTTAATACCTCTAGACTCCTACTGTGAGGTAACTAGCCCTGGGCTGGCAGCCACCACACAACAACCAGCAACTGGAGCTAGAAGAAACAATTACAATGCTCAGTGTGATTCTTAGGAAGAATCTATCCTTCATATTCTCATTTAGAATCCGACTTCTCTCATCTCAGGGCACTGCTCACTATCACATAGGTCGACTGGAGAAGGACACTCTGTCCTGACCACCCAGAAACACTATCTTTTCAGACTGTGAGTTCCCATCATAGCAGCTATCACTGAAAGGAGGGGAGTAGATAAAATGAGCTCATCTTGTCCATTCCCCTGCTCTGGGGCAGGACGGTACCTAACCATGCTAGATCAATGAGTCTCTGTTTAGTCTATTTTTAGACCTCAGTAGGGACTCCTGGGAGGAGGGTGTTGGCAACATTTCCAGCCACGCCCTGTGTGTCTCCCTGGTCATTTCTTGGCACCGAGAATTATCTCATTCCTCACCTGCCTCTGTGGTTCATGGGACAACCCCATGTGGCAGAGGTGAATAGGAGGACAGCTACGTTTACAAGCCTTGACGAGGTTCTTGGTTCGAGAGCCCCATATGGTGGGGATCCTGGATCAACCATGCTACTTGAGCTTATTCCATAAGAGCTTCCTGCCTTAAACCCCAAGGGGGCATTAAGATGCTATTGCCTTTGGCTCCAGGATGCACTTCAACAGAGGATATAAAGACCAGGGCGGCTTAGACTGAACATCCACCATTTAAGGAAATATCACCCTTCCTATTCTGAGCAGTCTTTCCTTTAATAGCAACATAGGACAAGAGAAAAGGAAATATTTACAGGCCAAAATGGTGGAAGAAAAGGCTTGGATTGAGATTTAAGAGACCTGAGTTCTTGAGTGGGCCCAGTCACTTATTCTCTATTTGACTGAGCAAGTCACTCCCTATTTGAGAATCTTAATTTCCCCATTTGTAAAACAAGGAGGTTGCACTAGATTATCCTTTTGAGTAGCTAAGTGGTGTCACGGAGAGAATAGAGGACTTGGAGTCAGGGAAGACTCATCTTCAGGAATTCAAATCTGGCCTACAAAACTTACTAGCTGTGTGACCCTGGATAAGTCATTTAACCCTGTTTGCCTCAGTTTCCTCATCTTTAAAATGAGTGGGTGAAGGAAATGTCAAACCACTCCAGTATGTTTGCCAAGAAAACCCCAAATGGGATCACGAAGTGTCAGACATGACTGAAAAATGAGTCAACAACAATCCCTTCCAGCTCTGACGTTGCAGTGTTCAAAGGTCCCTTCTATTCCTCATATTTTATGTTCTGTTGTACCTTCCAGCTGTTCCTATTCTATATGGCCATAGTATGTTCCCTTGAAATGACTGGAACAAACGCACATATGGACAAGCAGGATGGGACAGCTTCCACCAAATTAATCACTCTACAGAAAGGCATATGGCTAAGTAGAATGAACAGAGGCTTAGGTTATTGGCATCCTCTCTCCTACAGGAAAATCAATCCCTTACACTGTATTACATACTTTTTAAATTGATATTGCCCCCATCATAATCTTCTATCCTCACAACAACCCTATAAAAAGTACATGGGGGCAAGTAGTATGATCTCCATTTTACAGATGGAAAAAATAAGGTCTAGAATCAAGTAGTTAGTAGCAAAGCCTGAGCTAGACCCCAAATCATAAGACTGTAGATTAAATCAATTCAACAAACTTGTTGTAAGACCCTGTTGCATACACAGAACACTGTGCTAGGCTTTAGGGGAAGAACAAGATTTAGATAAGAAACTAGTCTCCCTCCAAATATTAATTTAATTATACCACACTTTCATCCAACGTCATTCCCGTGAGAGCCCTATGTTAAGGAGTTGACATTTTGATTCAGAATGTTAGATTCTCACAGTTTACTATGACCACTAATCCTAATCCTTGAGGTGCTCAATCTCTCTCCCTGCAGAAAGTTGGCTTGGTATGGATTACTCTACCCCATCAGTCTGAACAAAGGAGCCTGAAAGTATCTGCTGGTAATCATCTCTGGAGCTGTTGTGTCTAGGAGGCCCTGACCCAGGAAAAACACTTGTTCCTGATGGGCTCCAGAGACCCACACATACTATCATCCTACTGTCTGTTCACTTATGCTATGACAGCTCCCCTGCTCCTGTCCTACTGCTCACTACCCACCATGATTACCCAAGGGAGAATGGGGCTGGATCTTTTATCTGCAGAGATACAAAATAAAACAAGACAAGACAAAAGATGACAAGACAAGAAATGACAACCCGGCAATCTCCACTATGATCATCCTTCTGGAACTGGAAGGGATCTTGTAAGCTAACTAGTCCAACTCCATTTTACAGATGAGGAAACTGAGGCACAGAGAGACATGCTTGCCCACTGTCACATAGGTAGCAAATAAAAGGCAGGATTTGAACCATGTTGCTCTAAATTCATATTCAGTGTTATTTCTACCATACTACAATCTTTGGTAGCGTTTCTTAAGACAAGAAATGGGAACTCAAAACATCCCATACACCCAACTTTGGGTGGTCCCCTCAAAACCACACTATTCCCATGAGAAACCAAACTAATTCAACCAGTTCTAATGGAGAGGAGGTTGAGAATGGGTAAAGAGGAGGAAAGGAAACCAACTCCCCAGCCTGGAGCCTTGGCCAGGACCCAAACCAGTCACTCCCAAAGAGAAGGCTGATAGTTCCCTCTGAAACTCACCTCTGACAAATGTAGGCTTCTTGGGGAGGTACGGTGAGAAGCTACTCGGCCTCTTGTGGTTACCAGGGAAATGCAGGCATAGAAAACCCAGCCTTTCTTCTGCTTGACTAGTTGGGGTGCAGCAAGGATTGGGCTTGCTTTTCGGGCCATCAGAAGGGAGCAAGGCCCCCAGGGAGTCTGGGTTCCGGCTGTTGGTCTGTCTGCCTGCCCATGTAAGTGAGGTTTCCCCAAGTGCCTATGCTGGGGTGTCACTACATCCCAGTGGCCAAGCCCGCCCCAAAAGGGGCTGGGTCAGGTATGCTGGTAAGTTCCCAAGCCTCAGGTATCCAGTATCCTCAGCTGGGTTGTGTTTGAAGTTTGGCAAGCATTCTTTGTTTAGAATCTCCCAGTGCCTCGGGTGGGGCTTCAGGCTCCTTAAATATAGCCTAGATCTAGGATCCTGGAGATGATCTAGTCCAATCCTTTCATTTTATAGATATGGAAATCAAGGCAAGTTTGGGAGCTTAAGATACCCCCACAGAGGTAAATAATAAGATTCTGCAACATGTAGTTCAACAGGAAGAGGGACAAGGATTTATGAAACATCTCCTAAGTGCCAAGCACTACACTAAGTGCTTTGCTGGTACTATCGCCTTAGACCCTCACCTCACCCTATGCATAGGTGCCACTATGAGACCCATTTTACAGCTGAGGAGACTAAGGTGGACAGACTAATGACTCACCCAGAGTCACCCAGCTGGAAACCATCCGAGGCCTGACTCCAGGTCTAGAGCTCTATGCAATATGCCATCTAGTCCATGGCTCACCATCTGTGGGGCACAGACCTCTGGGAGGCCAAAGAGTTTTTCTAGGAAGGTTCATGGATTAAGAGAATTCATGAATAAGCACTCATCTCTTCAACAACTGAATAAATAATGTCTTCAAATACATTACTATTTTCCTACTTCCAAATGTATGTAGATGTGTAGACATGTATGTAGGTATATATGTATGAAGTTGGGAGTAATAAAATATTCACAAGTTGACAGACTAAAAGCTAGAAGGGATCTTTGAGGTCTAGTCTGAATCCTTCACTTTACAGATGAGGGGATGGAAGTCAAGAGGTTAAATGACTTACCCAAGGTCAAACTCAGACCCTATGACTCCAAATTCAACTACCAACATACCAACTTTCCTGATCCTCCCAACTGCTATGATCCTTCCTCCCTAATTCCTTTGTATTTATTTTTTTATTTATTCTGTACATGTAGGACTGTGTTGTCTCCAACAGAATGTGAGCTTCTTAAGGGGCTGTTTTATTTGTATTTTTTTTTGTCTTCTGCTCATATTATATCATAGGTGCTTAATAAGTGCTTATTAATTGAGTGTACCAGGATGCACTGAATTGATTGTGACTTTTTGTCATATACTTCCTCAGTCCATGGATACTCATAGTAGTACAGTGTGGGAAGTTAGGGGATGAGAGAGATCATGAAGCTTTGTCAGATTTAAATGAGTTTGGAGGCAGCTGGGTGTTACAAAGGATAAAGCACCAAGCTCTGGAGTCAGGAGAACCTGAGTTCAAATACAGCCTGAGAGTTAAGTAATCTTCAAGGATAGCTAAATGGTGAAATGGATAAGGCACAGGGCCTGGAATCAGCAAGACGTGAGTTCAAATCTGACCTCAGACACTTAAGCTGTGTGACTCTAGGCAAGTTACTTAATCTTGTTTGCTTCGGTTTCCTCAACTGTAAAATGGATATAATTGAAATGACTGGACAACAACTTCCTGACTTTAAGTTCAACACTCTACCCATAGGATCATAGATTAAGAGCTCAAAGAGAGCATCTAATCCAATATCCTCATTTTACAGATGAGAACTAAGGTCCTGAGAAGACCCGAAGTCACAGGACTAGGATAAGAACTCAGGACCTCTAAATCCAAACAGAAAACTTTTCCTACCATACCCCACTGCTTCTTCTCTGTGCACCTCGAGGTCACTGTGCAATCCTACCTTTCTCCAGGAAGTCTTCCCTGACTATTCTAACTCAGAGAATCTTAGGACTATTGTAGATGAAACGGAGGTTCCAAATAACAGGATAGAAATGACTTGCTCTGAGGCTAGTGAATTAATAGCTCTCCTGACCCCAAAGGTCCAATGCTCTTCTGACCATCCACATCATGGTCCCTCTCTAAGAAGACTACTCTCTCTGAAGAGTCCTAGCTACAAGCTTGCAAGGAGAATAGCTCCATCTCCTCAACTTTCTTTGCCTTTGGATGGACAGGAATCACGGCAGAGGCTTCAGGCCAGAGGTAAGAAACTGAAAGTGGCCTCAGAAAATTGAGAACACGTGTTTGTGTTTTGGAGTAAGGGTAGTCTGGATATGACATGAGTGCCCAACTTGCCCTCTGCCCTTCTGGGGGCCCCAGCATTTTTCTCAGTTGCTGAGGAACGCACTAGCTGCTCCTCTGCCTGTCAGTTGGTTTCACATCCTCTTTGGGTAACTCTGTGGAAATGTGGGGCTGACACCGGATGTGTAGGCTCTGGGTAGCAGGGGACTAGTGTTGAGTGAAATTGGGGGTGAGCAGAATCTAATCTCCCCCTTCATCCATCACCCCAATTATATCCTGACCTAGCTAGTGAAAACAACGTAAGAGAAGAGCTTGACCCATGTTCTTCTTGTCATGAGAAGCTGGGGCAGGACTTGCAGCCCCTAGGACCATGGGGCTCCAGAAGGGAGACATGAAGCTGCATGTGCTGACCAGTAAGGCCAGCAGTTAGCAACCATCATAGGATATACTATGGAGCAGGAGGTCCCATTGTCTTCCTCCCTGATCAAACTCCATCTGAAATATTATCTCCTTAACTCTAGACCTAGAACCAGAGCGCTGGGTTTACACAGACTTGCTGGGATCATAGATCTAACATGAAAAGGACTTCAGAGGTCAATTCTTCCATTTTATAGATGAGTAAACTGAGGCCCCAGGAGATTAAGTGACTTGCCTGGAATCATACTAAAGTAGCAAGCAATAGAAACAGAATTTCACCCAGGTCCTCTGAAAGTAGTCCTGTGCCATTTCCACAGTACCAGGCAACCTCTTTTTTTGCTATATGCCTCTACCCAAGGATTCATTTGGTAACATCATAAATTGGTTCAATTTTCCCTCTTCACCACTCTGCCATCGACATTCTTTGCCATCTGTGGGGTCATGGGGTTCAGAGATGTATGAACAAGTTGAATCAATCAACTATTCTCGATGAAATGCTAAAGGAGCAATGGTAGCATCCAAGGCCCAGGGCAGCTAGGTAGTTCAGTGGATAGTGCACCGGACTAGAATTCAGAAAGATCTGAGTTCAAATTCATCCTCAAACACTTACTAGCTGTGTGACCGTGGGCAAGCCACTTGGCCCCTATTTGCCTCAGTCCACCAACTGTAAAACGGGGACAGGGTGGAGAAGGAAATGGCAAACCACTCCAATATCTCTGCCAACATGGGACATGACTGAACAACAACCAAAACCCCCCGGGCCAGATGAGTTCACATCTTACCAAAGAGCTAACCTAATCAAGGGATTAATTTCTAATAAAGAAGACACCAGAAAGATTCAGGATGCTCCTGGCTTTATCTTCTTAAGTCAGTGCTGGAGACCATGCTTTAGGAAGGATGCTCACAATCTAGGGCATCCAGAGGAGGGCAGCCAAGATGGTAAAGGGAGGAGAGACTATGCCATTGGAGGGTTAGTAGCCAGGGTATCCCTGTCTCCAACTATGTGGAGTAGAAGATGGGCTAAACTCATTCTGTTTGGTCCCAAAGAGAAGAAATCAGGAAGTAGCAGAGGTTTTAGCTTAAGGCAAGAAAAACTTTCTAACAGTTAAGAGGCATCTAAAAGGTGAATGGGCTGGCTCAGGAGGGAGTGCGCTCTCTCCCTTACAAAAGGTCCTTAAAACAAAGGCTAGCTAGATAATAACTTCACAAGAATGTGGAAGAGGCACAGGTCAGATTAGATGAGAGGGAAGGGAATAAGTTTTAAATAATACCTACAATGTGCCAGACACTAAGCTAAGATTGTTATTTGTTTTTTACAAATATCTCATCTGAGCTTCACAACAGCCCTGGGAGAAGGTGCTATTATTATTCCTGAGGAAACTGAGGCAAACAAATTAAGTGACTTGCCCATCTTAAGCATCTGAGGCTAAATCTGAACTCAGGTCTTCCTGATTTCAGGACCATCGCTTTGTCCACTGTATCACCAGCTGCTTCTGATGACTTCTGAAGTCTCTCCTAAAGCTGAAATTCTAAGACATGATGATTTCTAGATGACAGCCTGTCACAGGAAAGAAGAACAATGTCCTCTAGTGGGAAAATGTCTAAACCGATTGTTTTCCTACCTCTAGTTTCCCCCTTTCCCAATTCACCTCTTCACTTTCTCCCATCATACTCCTAATGAATTACAGAATTCGAGAACAGAAGGGACCTCGGTGGGTAGCTGGTACATCCCATATCCAAAGGGAGTCCCTACTATTACACACTTGGCAAGTGGCTCTCCTGACCCTGCCTGAAAGTACCACTTAAGTCATAGTGACAATTTAGTAGATGACAACGATGACTACTACTGCTGCCGCTGCCACTGCTGCTGCCACTACTGCTGCTACTAGTACTGCTGCAAACCTGTTGTGGTTCTCTACTGCCTACAGAAATAAGGATGGCTGATCTTGGCATAGAAGGCCCTCTACCAATTTATCTCCAACCTATACTTTCTGCCTTCTCTCATGCTCCTCTCCTTAAGGAGGCCCATTCTTCCTTCTCCAGTCTCATCCTATCTGTTCTCATGCTGAGGTCCTCCCCCACTCCTTCATCTCAGTCTATTGAGTCCTTTCCTTCCTTCAAAGTCGAGCTCAGATCACACCTCCTCCATTAAGCCTTCCTTGACATCTATCCACCCTCACCCCTTTTAGCTAAAAGTGATCTCTCCCCTCTTCAATTTCTGATAACCTTTTGCTTAGACCTTTTCTTTATAAACTGTAAAGTCCAACCATATGAGGGACTATTAAAATTTATAAAGGAGTTGGAACTTGGGACAATTCCTGGAACACAGTAGGCTCTATATTAAAGCTTATTCCCTCCCTCCTATAGAGATTTTAATTCCTATTTTACAGATAAGGAAACAGGCACAAAGAGTTAGACTGATGTGCCTAAGGTCGGAGTAGAGAAACTACTCTGGTAGTTTCACGGGACTTCAGATGGTAAGACCAATACTTTTTTCATTAACCCCCTGAAACTAGAGGTCTGCTCTTGCTCTGGCCCCAACCCCCACTTCCACAGTCAGAACTTGCAGAAGGAAGGTCATAACTCCTAATTAATATTGAGTACCCCAGGGACTTGTCTGATCCTGGGCGGCAACCAAAGGCAGAACATCTTACTGCTTGCATTCCTGGCTTTGCACCAGTGGTCTATACCTCGGATTGCTATCCCAGCAATGCTTGAGGCTGCCGTGGCCTCTGACAGAACTGGATGACCTCACCTGAAAAGCAGGGAGGAGGCTGAGTCACAATGTGGGGGAAGGCAGGGGAGCAGGAGAGGGAGGGCGACCCCAAGTGGGGGCATTTTTCTGGGTTGGCTGAAGGGGCTGCCTGCCCTGTGCCAAGCCCAGCTGGAGTCCAGAAGGCAATGAGCTGCTCTCACCCTCCCCAGGGGCCCAAGAAGTAGCGTGAGCAGGAGGGAAGGGGGTGGAGGAGAAGAGAGGCTTGGTTTCTCCTCCTCCCCCTCCCACAGACGGGGTCCCTGCTGCTGCCGTTGCTGCTGCCCGACTGCCAGCCACAGGGGGCCTAAGAAGAAACCTCTTTGTTTAGGAGTCCGGATGGCTGCCACATGACACTCTAGATCACTGTCACCAACTGGAACGAAAACAGATGACAAAGAGAGCCTGGGACATTAGGACACGGGTGGGGGGTGGGGGGTGTCAGAGCAAAGAAGGGAAGCGATAGCCTTTCTTTCCATAAAATAGTCATGACCCTGGGCAGTCCTGTCTGGAAGCAGAGGGCTGGACAAGATGACCTGGGAGGAGAGGCCAACCCAGTGATAGGATGCTTTGTTATGCTGTGTATGGCTGGACTGCACACTCACACATGCAAACAGACCTAAAACACAGACATAAGTACAACACACACTTTTCACACACATTCATGTACACTGTGACACACATTTGTGGACACCCACACAGATTCCATCCTACAGCCTGGTGGGCCCAGGCTCCTCTAGTTCAGTGGGAGGGAACCCTCCCTCCCTAGCCAGCCCTCTAAGGCGGATCCTGTGGGCTGAGCTGGACCTATTGTTTATAAACAGAACAGAGCTGTCGCTAGGAGCTGTGATTCAGACCAAGAGCATCAGGCTCACTGGGGGGTTGGTTCTGGAAGCTGTTTACTCAGAATGACATCCTGTATAGGGAAAAGAATGGAGGAGCCTGGCCTCAATGGTTTTAATTCTCCTTCCTGGCCTGACCTGACCCAGGGAACCCACCTCCTTGTCCCCTCACCCCTACCAGCCACAGAGACAACTCAGGGCTCCCACCATATGGTGGGCATATGTTAGGACATATATGTGTAAGTGTCTAGAGATGTGGGAGTATTTTAGGTATTGGGAAGAGAGGGGGAGGCAGAGCATGGTCTGGTAAGTGTCTGGTGTTGGTGGGGATGAGAAGTAGGGCTATATCTGTTCTCTCCTTGAGGCTGATCAGTGACTGGGGTCATTTAAAACTACTTATAACCTGAAGGCTGTAAAAACAAACCACTGCTTTTTCTTTCTAAGACCCTAACCTTAGTATTATTTTACCTTTACTAATCAGACCCACTCAGATGGGGAAGCTTTTTACTTTGTTAGCCAATGACAGACATTAGTGAAAATAATGCTTCATATTTCAGAGAGTTCATAACTGGAAAGGGCCTTAGAGGTCACCTTACAGAGGCAGAAGCTAAACTCTACACAACATAGCTTTATACTTATCTAAGTCTTTCGTATCCATAAGACCAGAAGAGAAGGCAGGGCGAGGATTATTCTGCCCACTTTATAGACTACTAAACTGAGGCCCAGAGAGGTTAGTAGCTGAGGTGATATTCCTGATTCCTGGACCGGTGCTCTCTTGGTTAAACTAAGTGAGGAGTATGCCTGGAGATTCCCTGGAAAAATTTTTGAGCCAAAAGAAACTATAGTAGATATTGGGAGAAAGGTGGGGGTAGTGTGGAGAAAGTATAGAGAACTGGTGCTGTTGTGAAAAGATCAAAGAAGTGCTTTATTTCCCCAAACCCAAACTTTGGTTTAATCAGAGGTTTAGTCTGGCCCTTCCTTAAAGCTGACAATAACAGTAACTTTGTGGTTACTGGGGTGCCAACCTGTTGATTCACAGTTGTGCCTCCAGAGTGAGGTCACTGAGTCATGTTCCTGGGAACCCTGGGCAGGGTCGACCCCGAATGATCCCCATGCTGCCCTGGCATGTTGAGTCAAGCCCACCAGCTTACACCCTGTGGGCACACCACGTGGGCTTTCTGCCCAAGAAGAACTGCTGAGAACAATTTACCCAATGATTATTTCATCACCCCACTCAGTTCAGAATACACTAGCAAATAGTCTGGACACAGTAGAAGGTTCCTATTATTCTTTCCCTCTACCATCCCGATCCAGAGGCAGGGCAGTAACCAGAATGGGAACTAAAGGAACTCTGCCCCTGGGCAGGGACATGGGGGAAGGTGGTATAGCTTCTTCCACAGGAAGATTCCTCCCTGCTCTTCCCCTTCAAGTCAACTATTGGCACCACAAAACTGCCCCCTTGGTCCTACCTACTCAGTGCCCCAATTATGGGCACAGAGTTGAGGATTGTGCTCCCCCCTTTCCTGCTACACCAATGATCAGACTGTCCTTTACATCCTTGCCCATGAATACCTACTGTAATGGTTTTTGCCCCAGGAAAAAGTATCGACATCCATATTTATAGGATTCAGTTATCTTCACGTGCATAGCTTCTTTCATCTTATATATAATATGCACTCACATATATGCCACATATGCTCTATGTGTGCTTACATAAATGCGTATGTATATGTGTATAAGACATGATGAAGAGGCAGCTTGGTACAGAGGGGAAAAAGTCCTTGATTTGCAGTCTGAGGTCTTGGTTTCTGATCCCATCTCCTGACATTCAGTACCTGTGTGACCTTGGATGGCTGGGTTACCACATGGAGCCTTTACTTTACCGTAAGTAAAATGAGCAGGTTGGACTGAATCAGGTCCCTTTCAGATCTAAATTTATGGTCTCATGATTCTATTTCTATAACATTTTAAATCTGCAAAGTTCTTCATTTTCATTATCATCTGACCCTCACCAACAACCCATATGAAACAGTATTTTTATCACTATGTCTCAAATAAGAAAACGTCACCTCAGAGAAGTCAACTGACATTGGTCATCTAGCAAGGCAGGATTAGAACCCAAGTTCCTCTCATGTACATATGCATAAACACAAACTCACAGTATGCCTGTAAATACACATTCTTATACACAGTAAAGTAGAAGGAGCAGGGAATTTAGAGTCAGAATACCAGGACCTGAATCACAGTTCTACCAATACCAGCTTTTTGTAATCCTGTTCCTTCCTCTTTCTATTCCCTCAGTTTCTTCTGCAAAATAGAACACTACTTACCCTATCTACCTAACAGAATTGTTGTGGGGAAAGTGCTTATTGTAAACCTTAAAGATAAATATATGATTATTTATGTCTGTTATAGTATGTTATTATAATAAATGCAGGTAACACACCCTCCACTCAAGTTCTCTTCCTAATGCCTCATCATAGCCTAGGGGTGATTCTCAGTTCTGAAAAGTTGTTCTAGCTGGAGAACACAAGCTGTAGCAAGTTCTACCAAGCTGGAAAAGCTTCAGGTACAGGCTCAGTAGCAATCTACCACCAGGAAGCTCAGAAAGGTTTATCAGCAATGTAAGTGATGCACCATTCGACCTTGGCAATTCTCAAAGCCCATTTACGAAATCACGGCAGTATTACCAATGTTCTGGAGTCATGGCCACACTGATAAAATCACTGATCTTTGAAGTCACATGGTAGCAAACATTTGTAGTCTTGCATACAGATATCTGTGTAAGTGTAAAAATATACATGTACATATGAGTACATATATTTTACCTCTTTTCTCCAGTCAATCAATTAATAAGTTTTTATTAATTTGCTACTATATGCTAGACTCTGTGGTGGGCCCTGTATATGTAAATACAAAAATGGCCCCTGCTCTCAAGGAACTTGAGAGTTTCTTCACCTGTTTTACATCCTGGACTCCTTTGTTGGGCTGGGGAAGTCCAGAGAACACTTCTCAGAATAATATTTTTAAATGCATAAAATAAAATACATAAGATTACAAAGAAAACTAATTATATTGAAGTCCAGTTATCAAAATGTTTGAAAAAACTTTACGGACCCTAGGCTACAAACTAACTCTTCTACTGGGATGATTCAACAGGTTCCAGGTAAGTAAATAGAGGAGAAAAATAGGGAGTGTACCCTGTGATTTAGGGAACTCCAGGATAAGGAAAGGAGGCAGCTAGGTGTGGCTCAGTGGATAGAATGCTAGGCCTGGAGTCAGGAAGACCTCAGTTCAAATCCAGCCTCAGACACTTATTAGTTGTGTGACCCTGAACAAGTCACTTAACCTCTGTTTGCCTGAATCCAATGGAGAAGGAAATGCTGAACCACTTCAGTACCTTTGCTAAGAAATCCTCATGGACAATATCATCCATGGGGTCATGAAGAATTAGACACGACAGAACAGAACGAGGAAACTCCTTCCACCAATGAATGGCAGCACCTGGTCTGCATGGCTGACAAAGTGACTTACTTCCTAAAGTAGCCCATGCACTGACAAGCTGGGTGAGTTTCCCAATATCACACAGCCTTTTGGTAACAGAGGCAGATCTTGAACCCACGCTTTTCCTGTGTGGAGCCAGGTCTTTATTTATACTATGCCATAAATATAAGAGATATGCAAAATGACTGGGTAGAAGGGTCACTAATAATGGAGGGAATTCATCGTTTGAAAGAGGGGGCACTTAGCTGAGCTTTGAAGGGAATTAGGGATTTCTTCTCCCCTTCAGAGAGAGGGTGAAGAAAGAAGGGGACAGAGAGCCTGTCCAACATGTTTGAGGAATGGTAAGCAGGACAGTTCAACCAGAATGGTGCAAATAGAGTATGTGAGGGGGAGTAAGATGCGATTACACACTACTGAAAATATGGCTGTGGAAAGAACCCTGGAAAGCAGCCAGATTGTGAAGGACTTTAAATGACAAAGAGAGGAGACTCGGATTTGATCCTAAAGAAAATGCGGAGCTACTGAGGCTTCTTGGGCAGAGAAATGAAATCAGACCTCTGCTTTAGGAATAATAATTTAGCAGTTATGGGGGGGGGGGTCTGGAGATGCAGAGATAGCGAAGGCAGGGGCATCAAGCTGGAGGCGATTATCATAGTTCAGGCAAAAGGTGATGAGGTCCTGGACTAGGGTGGGTATGGTGTGAGTAGAATGAAGGGAGAGATGAGGGAGATTCGCCAGCTAAAGGCTACATCGATTTCAATTTGGAAAGAATTTGCTATTGGATTCAATTCAACAAACATTATTAAACATCTGCTATGTGTCAGGCACTATGCAGATACAAAGGGGTGGGATGGGAGGAAGGAGAAAGGAATAAGCATTTATAGCGTGCCAGGAATTGTACAAATGGAATCTCATTTTACCTTCACTATAACCCTTTGGGGTGGGTGCTGTTAGAATCTCCACGTTATGGTTGAGGAAAGTCAGGCAAAGTGTAGGCTAAGTGACTCGCCCAGGGTGGCATAGTATGGAAGTGCCTGAGGCTACATTCCAACTCGGGTCTTCCAGACTCCAGCTGCTTGGAAGGTGCACAAAGTCCCAGAAAAGGAAAAAGACATTCCTTGCCACCAAGAAGCTTACATTCTGCTGAAAGGTAAGTGGGGAACTGTAAATCAAAAACAGACTCTCTGATGCCCTGAAGGGCTGTAACAGCCATGCAGTGGATGGCTGAAGGGCCCAAAGAGCCTGGAGTACGGGAGGGCAGAGTGGGATGTCAGGCACTCTCCTCCCCAGAATCAGATAAAGACACTCCCCAAAAGCAATGGCAACAGGCTCTCCATGAGGTCCCTTTGGCCGTGAGTGGTTAGTATTTATTAAAAGTTAAGAATGGTATCAGTTACTAAGAAGGAACACTTCAGAGATTCAAACCAAGGTCGGAAGTGTTTAGAATGACAGAGGAAGAAATGGGGAAAGATAACCACACACACACACAAACCCAAGTATACAAAGGAATGGTCCTAAGCCTTCTCTCCAACCCTCAAGTCTCTCCTGGCTTTGGTGGGCCCAGTCAGGGAGCTCTTCTTCCATCCCTTTCAATACAATTCCTGACCTCCTGGCTTCTCTCCACCCTGACTGGCTATAAACATTGCTTGTAGACCCAGCCTTGAATTACTCTTGTGCCTGCAGTGAGAACTCTATGTTCATTAGACTCCTGTAGGAACCTCTGGAGGGCCCAGCTTGTGGTAAAGATGTTTTTTGCTGTACCTTCTGCCTACCACCACCTGATGGGGGTATAATGTTCTGACCATTTCAGACCCATTTCTTATCTCTTGTCACATAGTAGCCTCACAACAACCACTGACAATGGGTCCCGTACAAATGATGAGACTTAATGGATTTCAGAGCTACTCCTTCCTTCTTTGTTGAGGTAGGGAATTACAGCTGTGCAATACTGCATATACTTTCTGAGTGGAGGAGAAAACGACATATTGGGAAATGAAGATGATGTCCAAGGGAAAAATAAAAAATGTAAAGGCTGGAAGGAACCTAAATATGTATTTAGTCTATGTCATTCATTTTATAGAGGAGAAAACTGAGACCCTTCACCTCAGGATTCTGAAGTCTCTATCTGCTGCACAGGGCCTCGAACATCCGAGGTGCATGATCAATGTTTGCTCCTTTTCCCTTTTCCCATCTCTAGTCTTAGGGAGAGCCCTCAACCAGGCCTCTAAAGCTGTCCTGTCAAGGTTGGCACCCTGTTTCCTTTCTGACTCTGCCCCTGGGGCTCCAGGCAATACTGTTGGGTGACAGTGTCTCTAATTCTGTGGATTCTAATTGATACCTCCTCTTCCAACAATCCTGCCCCAACCCAGAAAACTGGCTCATCAAGGAACTTCCCCAACTTCTGCCCTTGGGGTGTGTTCTTCCTATGAAGCCTGGAAAGTTAGGGATGCAATCTACTTATCACTTTCCAGAAGGAAAGGCCCTAAGGCGCCACTGAAGAGTCTTTGGACATCTTCAGAATACCCCAGCGTGGGTGGAATCAGAGGAACTCGGGTTGTGGAAAGGAAGCCACATTCAGGAGGAGGCTCTGTTACTGGAAACAGGGACGAGGGCCATTCCAAGAAACAAAACCACCTAAGATCTAGAGCTAGGTTGTGTCTGCCAAAATTGCATCTGGCTTCTCAGCTTGTGGAATCTAAAGCCTTTCAAAGGCCGCTGGGCACAGGTGCCAATCCTTATTGGGGAAGGAAGCATGGTGGTTTGGGAAAGGGAGGGATGATAAACTCAAAGGCGGTAAGAATGAATCACATGGCCAATGGGTTGATTTGTTTTGGTTGATGAATTTATTTGTCACAGAAGAGACTTGGATAGGAATAGGGTGGTGGAAATGGGAAGTGACGGTGATGATCAATAAAATGTTTTTAAAGCATTTTCAAAAAGATTAATAAAAAAGCAACTTGCAATTATTCATAGGGAATGGCTAAAATGTCCATGCCCTTTGACCAGGAAATTCTAGTGCAAGGCTTATTCTGCAAGGAGGTCACTGACAAAAAGAAAGCCCCCATATATACCAAAATATTTATAACAGCATTTTTGTATTAATAAAGAACTGGACACAAAGCAGATGTCCATCAACTGAGGATTGCCTAAACAAACTGTGATATGTGAATGGAATGGAATATTACTGTTGTCTGAGAAATGATAAGTATGATGATGAACACAGAGAAGCATGGGAAGACTTATATGAACTGATACAGAGTAAAAGGAGCACAACCATGTACTCAGCATACACAAGGGTTTCAATAAGGTAAACAAAGGACAACAGCCTTCGGAAGGAAGCATGTCCTTTCAGTGGATCTTTGAATTGGTATGTTCTTTTCTCTGGAATAAGGTAGGACAAGTCTGTTATGGTTTCCATTCTGGTTGAAACTGTTTTATATTTTCTTCCACCCCACCCCCCTTCCCACCTCAAACAGAACTAAACAAAACAACCTCTTTAGCTCTTTGCTTAAAATTTATTATGACAAAATGAATACAAGGCTTTGGTCGCAGCTGAACCTGTGAGAATGGTTTATTACAAGTCAGTATGGGCTGAAATTTTTCTTTTAAAGATCATTTTCCATCTGTTCTGTATATACCTTCTATATACCTATTTACATTCATGTCATCTGCATTTGAATGTGAGTTCCTTTAGGATAGAGTCTTTTTTTTGTCTCTTTTTACTTGTATAACTGGGGCAGTCCAGTTCAAGGCTCATAGTAGGGCCTGATAAATTCTTGTTGATTGATTTAAAGAGCTCAGTGGATAGAATGCTGGAGTCAGGAAGACTCATCTTCTTGAGTTCAAATCTGACCTTATTAGCTGTGTGACCCTGGGCAAGTAACGTAACCCTGTGTGCCTCAGTTCTTCATCTGAAAAATGAGCTGGAGAAGGAAATGGCAAAGCACTCCAGTATCTTTGTCAAGAAAACCTCAAATGGGGTCACAGTCAGACTCAACTGAAAACACGTGAACAACAGCCTTTGCATAAAGGCTAAATTCTAGGCCTAGAAGCTAAGAATTAAAAATGGGGATTAAATGCTGCAATACAGCCTAATAGCTTGCATTTATCTAGAACTTTAAGGTTTGAAAAATTCTTTAAATATATCTGTGTGTGTGTATATATGTAAAGTTTCATTTGATCCTTCTCACAATAACCCAGTGAAGTATTATTACACCTATTTTACAAATGAGGAAAAAGAAAGTAGAAGTCACTTAGCTAGCAAACATCAGATAGAGGATTCAAACTCAGATCTTATTAACTTTAAGTCCAATCACTAAACCAGGCATGGCAGGATCAGCGCTAAATTCCCAGGAGACTAGGAAATATAGGTCTAGGGAAAAGATCCTGAGGCTAGAGACCACACAAAGAATTGGAGTCCCTAGCAATAAATAACAGTCATCTGCTCCTTGCCCTGGTCTCTGCACTGGCATTGAACCCCACCCCCAACACTCCCTCTCTGCTCTGTGGGGTCTCTGTGGCCAGCCAGGCAGTGGTTACTCTGAAGCCAAAGCAGGGTGGACAAACGTCCCGTTGTGGTGAGGATATTGTTGAGAGGTCCTGGGAACACACTGTGCCTGGTGTTGGGGGTGGGGATGCTGGACTCTAAAGAGATGCTATGTTTGGGGCTTGGGAAGTATAAACCTCCCTTCTCCTTTCCACGGGCTTACTCCCAGCCAGACAACAGACAGTTCCCTTCTGGGAGCAAGGCCTTGAAAGTTCTCTCAGTTCTGCCCATCAACTGCATAGGACTCAACTCAAACCCACTTAGGCGAAAGGCTGAAGCTCGGCTGCCTGGAGGTGACACGAGCCCAAGACTGACACCAATACTCCTTGGTGCTGACCTGAAATTTTGAGAGTATCTCCCACCTCTCAAAGTGACCCCTGCTTCCCATCCAAGGCTGGAAAGAAAGCTCTTCATTCAGAGCTCAGTAGCCTGAATTTTACTGGCTCCAGGAACTGGGGAGAAGGGATGAGCTGTTGTAGAGTGTAACCAATCAACTGGCAAGCATTTCAGACACTGTACTAAGTGCTGGAGGTACAAATACAAAGATGACAACAGTCCTTCCCTCAAGAAGCTTACACAGTCTATCATTTAACTAAGTATATGGAGCATATAGGCTAGAGGTGGGCTAATGTTTTCAGTGACACAAGGCACTTCCATATGAGGAAAACTCTCAAGGCATGCTCTTCTTCCCCTTCCACTTCCCCTTCTTCTCTCTCTCTCTCTCTCTCTCTCTCTCTCTCTCTCTCCCTCCAACTTATAATTTTACAATTATTCAGTGCACTGAGAGATTAGTTGACTCTCCCATAGTTACACTGCCAGGATGCACCAGAGGAGGCTCACTTGCTACTAACTATAGAGCCTCTGACTGTCAAATATTATGGCCCTCCTCTCCTTCTTGGCCTCTTTTCTCTCCAAGACACCAACAACCATCCTTGGTTGGGGGTGGGGTAGGAGTAGGGGGTAGGGGGTGTATATATTCTGGGTTTGGCCTTGTGCCAGGGCTTACTCAGACTTCTGAGCAGCAGGGGTGTGGGGAGGGGGTGGGGGGAGAGGAGCAGGAAGATGGCATGTTTCCCCAGGAAGGAAGTCACGGCGCTGGGAGTCAGCAGGCACCAGCTGCCTCTTGCAGCCCAGAGGCCCTGTTTCAGGGCTGAAGCTGTGAACTCTGTGTCTAGTCTTTCACCTATTAGAGCCTGCCAAGTCCTCTGACAACTTACACATTATTTTCTCAATGTAGGCACTTGCTGGACCTATAGTTTGGTATGCCCTTCAAAGTCTATCACCTTCACCCAATGTATACTACACAATTAGACAGGTACACATACTTACGTACACACATCTGTTGTTGTTCAGTCATTTCAGATTTTTTATGACCCCATTTGGGATTTTTTGGGCAAAGATACTGGAGGGGTTTGCCATTTCCTTATCCAGTTCATTTTACAGATGAGGGAACTGAGGCAAACAGGGCAAGTGACTTGCCCAGAGTCACACAGCCAAATCTGAACTCAGATCTTCCTGATTCTAGGCCTGGCATTCTATCCGCTGTGCCACTTTGCTGCCCTATATAGTTATGTGTATGAATAGTCATACACATGAATGTACCTGCAGACCTGTATGCATTTACAGGCATATACCATCATATTAATGTGGGCATACATATGTCTTGCATACATACATATTTCATCTACACGCCACCCCACAAGTGGAGCACTGTGTTCCAAGCTGGATCAGCCCAGGGGAGGGTGATCAGGATAGAGGGAGAGGCCTGAAGGTTCAGGGTCATTGGTCCAGAGAACACTTAGGGGGAGGCCGATTACTGTTTTTGAGTATTTAAAAGGTTGCTATCCAAAACAGGGATGAGATGATTTCAGATTGGACTCAGAGGACAGAATGAGGAGGAACGAGGAGGAAACAGCAGAGGAGATTTCACCTTGGTGTTAAACAAAAAAAGCCTAATAGAGCTATCCAGAAACGCAATAGCATGTAACAAAATACTGTGAGTGTAAAATTCTAAGAGACACGCCTGTTCAGGTATGGGTTGGATTAGATCCACATGACCAAACATTACTCTTTGGACATTGAATATCACTTGTATACACATCCCTAGATCCACATCAGACAGGAGGAAAGGCACATACCCATCCCCCCCAGATGTTGGGGCCTGACGTAAACTATGTAGGAAAATCTGCAGTGAAGGGCTTCCCCAGCCCCATGTGGCTGGGAAGAGAAATTCCCTTGGCAATCCAAAAGAATCACTGAGCTTGGAACTGAAGGGGCCTGTTCAAACAGAACAGAACCTGTATTCCCAGCTTGCAATATCAAAGGTACTATCCTAATATGGTGCAGTCCTCTTTTTGACGCCTCTCCCTCCCTACCCCAGATTAAAGAATCCTGCCTGAGACACTTAACCTCTCAGAGGCTCAATTTTCTAATCTGAAAAATGGGGATAACAATACTTACATTAACTGCCTCATAGGGCTGCTATGAACAAAGTGATGTGCAAAACAGAAAGTTCCATATAAGTGTGAATTATAAATATTGTTATTGTAATACTCCTAGATATGCTCCTGGATAGCAGCAATTTTTCTCTCTTGAAATTCAGGACAGGTTCCTAATTTGATCCTGAGAGATGGTTCTCATCAGTAAGAAGTGGTAGTAGGGATTTCCTCCTCCTTTGTGGACTAAGGAGCCAATCATATATATTTACATATATTATATATATTATATATGTGTGTGTATATATACACACATGTATATTCATATACTCGTGTATACATGTATACATACATGTGTGTAAATATGTATGTATACACATATATGTATATGTATATATCTATATTTTGTCTTTATATCTGCAGAGCCTAGCCCAGTGTCTGACATGTGGTAGGTTATAACAATAACAGCTAGCATTTTAAACCTCTGCACATATCTGCACATGTATTGAGCAGCTGGGCGATACAGTAGCTAGAGTGCCAGACCTAGAGTCAAAAAGACTCATCTTTCCTGAGTTCAAAACAGGCCTCAGACACTTATAAGCTGTGTGACCCTGGGGAAGCCACTTGACCTTGTTTGCCTCAGTTTCTTCATCTGTCAAATGAGCTGGAGAAGGAAATGGCAAGTCATTCCAGCATCTTTGCCAAAAAAAACCCCAACTGAGGTCATGAAGAGTCAGACATGAATCTACAACAACAACAAAATATTTCATTTGAACTTCATCACAGCCCTGCAAAGTAGGTACTATTATTATTTCCATTATATAGATGAGCAAACTGAGGTGGAGACAGGTACATGACTTGCCCAAGGTCATCCATAAGTTAGTGTCTAAGTCAGGATTTGAACTTGGGTGCTCCTGACTCCAAATCCATTACTCTTAACCACCTGGGGCTTAATGAAAGCTTAAACTGAATCAGTTCTGGACAAGGGAAAGAACCCAGGCATTGTACCTGTTTTCCCTGAGTTATGCTATAGAGCCTTACAACTACAGAGGAAGAGAAAGATGCATGGACTAGATGACTGAAAAACAGTTAATTCTGAAACATACTTTTCGCCAAGGGTTTCAACTTCTAGGCTTTTGGCCAGACAAGCAGACTAGGGAAGCTGTATTTGTTTGAAGTCCCTAATCTCTTCCCAGAGTTCTGGGAAAGGCACTAAAGATCAGAGAGATGACCTAATAAAAGCAGATTGGAGGGAAAAGAAGGGATTATGGTAGAACTCAGGTTTCTTCTCTTAGGAGTCTGAGGTAATGGAAGGAGTGGGGGAGGGAGAAGGGTGCAAGAAACTTCAAGTTAAAAGAAAAGCTGTTGACTCACAGAAGCCTGTCAGAGCTCAGCCCCACCTTCCTTGACACCAGACCCATCCTGAATGACCTTCTGTCAGGACTTAAAGTCAAAAGAGACAATTTCTAGTTTTGGAGGATCTATCACTTTTCACTTCTGGGACTTGGATGAAGCCCCTTTAACTCTCTGAGTCCCAGTTTCTTAATCTGTTAAATGGGCACAACAGTTCCTGCTCTAACTCCCCTACCTCTCTTTCCAAGTGGGAGATTAAGAAAGGGCTTTTTAAGAAGAGAGAGTCTCAATCTCTTTAACTCAGGTCCTACCGAAGTCTCAGGGCTCTCCACTCTTCTAGTTCCTTTTCACTTTTACCAGGGTCTCTGGTCCCTTTATCATTCTCACTGCAGTTGAGATCCACAGTGACACTCCCCAGGTTATCATCTGCTTTGTTCACAAGCCAGCATAGATGAAGAAATAATGCTTTAAACAGAAAAGAGTGCTCTGGGGAGTCTATTCCAGGCCTAAGTGATCCAGATCTGATTTTCCCTCCTTCCCCCAGGTCTGTTAGGGTGCTCTGGGCACAACCAGCACCTGGGTGTGTGGTGGTGGTAGGGGCAGGGTGGGGGTGGGCACCCTCTCAGCTCCCACAGCTCATACTTATCCTGGACCCAAGGAACACCAAACATATGCCACTACCAGCCCCAAGATCTTGCTGGGGAAGCCTTCACCTAGCACCCTATGTTCCAATCATACCCAGCAGACTAAGTGACCAACTATGGTTGTGTGAACTTCATCCCTGCCTGTGGAATTTGTCCCAGCTCTCTACTTTCCTACTTGACTACACACCCCCAAGAAGCTGGAACAGTGTTAATCTCAGAATTTGGGTATGTGAGTGCAGCATAAAAACATGAAGTTGTCAGTCTCCTTCCTTCTCCAAAAAGAAAGGGGGCCATGGCATAATGGAAAGAATACTAGGACTGAGGGTTAAGAGGCCTAGAGGCCAGACCTATCTAGTTTTGCTTCCAACTTAGATATGTGACCTTGGGCAAGTCATTGGCCCCTCTCTGAGCCTCTATTTCCCCGTGTGAAAAATGAGGAGTTTGAACTTGACGACTGGTGCCCCAAGTCCTTTCCAGCTATGAGAGGGTGCCGGGGTGGGGGTGGGGGAAGGAGAGTACATGGGAACCTTGGTGTGGGGGCACCCAATCCTTATAGTGAGAGCCACCTCCAAACAACAAACACTTCGACATCCCACCAGACCGAGACGGATAGAATTGCCTTAATTATATACCAGGGACCCCGGGGGATTAAGCCTGGAGGCCACCAGGGTGGAGAGAGGGGCGGGTTGGGCTAGAGGATGGGGGAAGGGAGGTAACCTACCCCCCCCCATTTTCCCACAGTGCAGAGGCAGAGGTTTGGGGACTGAAGCTGAAAGAGCCTCTGGAGCCACACCCAGCAGCCTGGGGCATTGCGGGTGCACTACCAAGCACGTGCCTGCTCCCGCCACCCGGACCCGAGCCCAGAGTCCAGGATCCAGCGGGAGAAAAAAGGCACCGCTCAGCAGGAAGGCGATCCGACCCCGGCTCGCCTCGCCTCCCCACCTTGCCCAGCCTTTCGCACCAGGATCCCGCCCCGGTGCCCGCCTGCCTTTGTTCCCTCCGGGGGGACCGGAGGGGAGTCGGGCCGCTTAGCCCAGCTCGTGCCCCTGCTCACCTCGTCGTCCTGCACGCTCAGCGGGATGTCCAACATGAACACCTGCATGGGCTGTACTAGCGCCTTCTGCACGTTGAATAAAGGCCGACCCTCCATTCTCAGCCCTGCCCCGCAAGCCTCTGCCCCTTGGCGTTCAGCTCCTTCGGGGGACACGAGCCCTTTGGGCACTGCCCTGCGATCGAGCACACATCTTGCGAGCCAGCGAGCGGGCGCGCGGAGCCGCCCCCGCCCCCCAACCCAGCCCACAGCCGGGAGGCGAAAGGCTCGCGGGGAGCGGCCCCAGCACGCCTGCCGCTGGGGCTGCAGCTCTCCGGGCTCGCTCACTCACTCCGCTCACAAAGAGCCTGGCACTGGGGAGAGGGCTGGGGCGTCCGGGCTCGTTACCATGCCCACCCCGGCGCGCACACACACATCCGCGTACACATCCCACCCCCAACCCCCCAGCTCTAGGGAAACCCGGGACTGCCTTTGTTTTCTAAGCCACAGCCGGTCCTTCCCCCATCCCAGCCCCCCACCGCCCTGCCCGGAGAAACCAGAGACTCACTTTACCTCTTTGCCCCCCGCCCGCCCCCCACCCCGCGGGACCTTGGTCATCTCTTCCCCAGATCACCTGCTGGGGGTGACTGAGAAGGGAACAGCTTTGACTCGGTGGGGTTAGCCTGGAGCTAAGGAATGAACCTTTTCTTCCTCCCTGTTCCCGATCGGGAGGGTGAAGGGGTGGGGTGGTGGTCGGGGGAGGGCGTGCGCGCCGGAGGGTTATGTGTGTGAGGCGGTGAGGGAAGAAGTGGTGGGCAGCTCCTGGCTGCTTCTCCCCCCACCCACCTGGCCCCTTCCCCTCATCCCGGGGAATCAGACAAGTTTCTCTACTTTACCAGATGAGCTCCTAGAAGTCTGAGTGACCAGCCTTGGAGAGGAGCCCCTCAAACCGCTCTGCAAGTTTTAGAGCACCAGGGGACATTCTGCAAGTCCCCAGGACAACCACCTCCCGTCCCAGGGGCCCAAAGTCGGTTTGACTTGGGATGGTTGTCAGAGAGGAGAAGAGAGAAACTCTGCCACCCTCAAGTCGCTCCATTCATTCTATTCTGGTATCTCTTACCCATTCATCTTTCTGGAGTACCTCTTCCATCACATCAAACTCAGTTCATAAATCTTCAAGGGATTCTTATTGCCTGCTGCCTAAAGTTCAGATGCTTCAGTCTGACACTTCTGGTCTCTCCTCGACCTTCTAGTTTGGCTCCCATCTGCCTTCCCAGCTTTATCTCAATTATACTGTTCCACTTGTACACTCTCTGCTCCTTACAGACTGATCTGTCTGAGAGTGTCTTATGTTTTCTAGCACTGGAACCTTAACTTCCATCATTTCCCATTACCTAGAATAACTTCCAGTCTGTCTCAAGTCTATCTTTCCTTCAAAACCCAGGTCCTATCTTGCCATCTCCATGAAGCCTGCCTTGATCACCTACCTGACCCTAAAATGCTTCCTCCTCTGAACTCCAAATGAACACACCCAATCAGTGTACAGGGATCTCCACCTTTTTTCTAGTAGACAACCATTTTTTGTATGCATCATCTCCCCAACTCTACTATGACCTTAATATATGCTATTGTATCTTAATTTTGTTTAGTTAGGAGATATAATATAGTTTATATTATAAATTATTATATAGTTTAGTTATATATAACATAATATATCTTACCTTTGTCTCATGGACCCCTTTGACAGGCTGGTAAAAACTATTGCTCTGGTCCCAAATTAATGATTTTGTTGCTTACATAATTGAAGGATAAATTTCGGGTAAAGATTAATGAAAATAAAGATGAATTTTTTTTTCCATCCAAGTTCATGAACCCTCTGAAATCTATTCATGGACTCTCTGCCATAAGCACACAGATCCCTCCCCCCAATCTATGTGTATATGACTCATTCATCTCTCTCCCCAGGTCTAGTACAATCCTTTGCACATCATTCACACTCCACAGGGGCTTACTGATTGAATGAGGGCTCGTTTGAAGCTGGTCAAACCAGGAGGAAAGAAGAAGCTGGAGTATTTGCTGATTCAACCTTGCCCAGCTCCCAGGACAGGTTCTGAAACCAACATCTTCTCAGAGGCCTTTAATCCCTATCAGCTCCACATCAGCTAACATCATTCGCAGGACTATTTTTGTAAAGTGAAAGATGAATAAATAAATAGCTTTGGGAAGAAGGTGTGTGTCTATCTGGGGGAGGGGGAAGGCAAGGAAAGAAACTTTCTTCCCCTTCCAGTGGAAACCCTGTTTCATCAGAAAGAGGTCCTGAGCAAGGAGTTACATTGCTCAGAGACTTATACAAGAACTACCTTCTAGGATCAAAGAGGTAAAGGGTCAAATCATACCACATGGAATGTTCACCTGGAAGGAACCTTGAGAATCTTCTAAAACAAACCTATCATTTTCAAGATGGGAAAAAAGGACACCTAGATAACGGAAGTCGAGCTGGATCTAGAATCTAGATCTGTCCACTTTGGGCTACCCTTTTGAACCTTAGGGTAGCCCCACTACTACTCCCTCAAGCTCTCGATCCACACCAAGCAGCTGTGGAGAGGGAATGAGGTCATAACTGGGAGGAGAGGAAAGAAAGACACAGAGAGGCATGAGGTTTCAAGAAGGTGAGATTAGGACTTCACAGTGGGAGGAACACTGGTTCTGACCCCTCTTCTCAGCCTCCCTATCATCTCTAAAAACCCAACTTAGTGTGTCACTGGGATTCTACAAAAGGTTGTTATTTTTTTAAGGTAAATTGACTCTAGAATGTTTATTTTTGTTCCTTTAAACCTCTGGCCTAGCTGGACAGGCTCCCAGCAGGGAGTTCCCAGTGTTCAGCCCTTGGCCTTCCGACCTTTATTCTTCTATAAAGGAAAACCACCTTGTTATGTTTACAGGGTTCCCTTGGTCAGGCAGGTATCCAGGAAATGGACTTTGTTACTATGGCAACCACTCTGATGCTGTTTGACTCAGCCTTGGTGGGGGTCATCTGGTCAAGTATGGGTGGGGTTGAATTTTCCTCTTCCTTCCCCCAATCAAATTCCAGAAAGCCCATCTAGAGAAGTGTTAGGAAAATAGGCCATCCCAATTCCAGGCTCCTACTGGACCACAGCTCTGCTATACTTGGCACAAAGGAAGCAGATGAGCCATTTGGAAATATCCCTCCTTCCTCTCCCACCCCAACTTGCTATCTCCCCTCCCAGAGCTGGCAATGTGGAATAATCAGCAGTGGGTATT
This sequence comes from Potorous gilbertii, assembly GCA_028658325.1. Taxonomy (NCBI): domain Eukaryota; kingdom Metazoa; phylum Chordata; class Mammalia; order Diprotodontia; family Potoroidae; genus Potorous; species Potorous gilbertii. Next base: position 301,060,300 of record CM053769.1, on the reverse strand, counting down.
TTGGGGGCTCTTCAGTTGCTATAGCTACCCCAAAATTGTTGCCATAGAAACCTTCCTTCTTTTGGGGCCTGACATTTTTTAGGGTAATGTGGCAAGGAACCTTACAGCCCCTTCTTCCCTTTTACACACTCTCCCTCATCACCCCTGTTGCTCTGATTTGACTGACTCGGGCATCTCTAGAAGAGGACTGAGGTATCTCACAGCAGGGAGCCAGGGGCACCCTCTACATTTTGTACTCTTTCCTGACCTGTCGTGGCATCCTGGGTAATTCATTCCCCTTTAGCTATGAGAGTACTCTCTCTAGGCCATCATTCCCCCTCCATTCAGCCTCACTGTACTCCCATTCCTTGCTCTTTCCCAGGCTGTAGACATGAAATGTCTAACGCATCATTATCCCTGCTTAGAGTTTTGCTCTTTACATAATCACCACTCTTCAGTTTCAAGCCCTGTCTTTTGACTGCAGCACCAGAGCTGACCCAGTTAGGGGGCTAAGAAGGGGAAAGGTCTGCAGAACCATCTCTCCTGCTTTTCAAGGATGTACATTTCCCAACATCCAGCCTCTTACATGCACAGTTTGGAGAAATATCCATAACCCCTTGTCCCAACCAATTTATATCTGTATACATATTTAAATATGAAAAGATATATATACATTGGCAAATATCTTGTGTACCCTCCCTTTATAATTTTATGGATAGGGAAGCTGAGGCCCAGGATGGTAGGTCACATATTGAAACAGTTGGGTGGTGTAGTAGATAAAATGCTGGACTGGAGTCAGGAAGGCCAAAGTTCAAATCTAGCCTCAGATATTTAATAGCTGTATGACTTTTGGCAAGTTATTTAGCCACTGTCTGCCTTAGTTTCCTCAATTGTAAAATGGGGATCATGATATCACCTATCTCCTAGAATCCCACTGTGAGGATGGAATGAGATAATATTTGGAAAGCATGTAGCACACTTCCTGGCACACAGTAGATGCTTAATAAATACTTGTTCCTTCCTTGTCTCCCTCAGTGATAGGAGAAGGTCTGGCACCTATTTCCTGACTCCCAAGTTCGGGTTTTTCTTCACTGCTTCTGGCTAGTCAGAGAAGTTGAGTGTCTTGCCCTGTTGGTCCTTTGGGAGTGAGGGGTAAGGACGGAAGAAGATATCAGTGGTTATCCTGAAACCTGGATTTCTATATACTCTACAGGGTCTCCAGGCTGTGGGGTGGAAGATCAGACCCTATACCATATGATATGCTTTCCTGAATCATCCATAAGGGACATCACAGTTAAGAACAGAAGAATAAGGGAAGGTTTATTCTGGGGCCTCTTCCATGGGCAGGTTCTTCCTGCGGTTTCAGACCATGACTGCTGTGGACAGGAGAGATGATGGGGCAAGGAGGGGTCCTGGAAACTGCAAAGTCAAGCCAAGGCTTCTTGCCCCATCCGATCTATGGGAAAACAGACTCAAATAACTGGATGGTCAGAGCACCACCTGCTGGCCCTTGTCTTCTTCAGATGGAGGTAACAAATAGTACATGCCCTGCTTATGAGTCAAACCAAAACAAACCAAATCAGTCCTTGCCCTCAAGGAGCTTGCTTGCAATTAAAAAAAAAAATGAGGAGGTGGTGAATGCAGCGTATTATGCAAATAAATTTGATATAAGATATATGCATGCATGTGTGCACACACATACGTGCATATACACATGTGCACATCTTTAAGTTGGTTTTGGAAAGGGGGGTCAGGAAAGACTTCTTGGAGAAATCAATACTTGAGCTAGGCACTGAAAAACAGAAGGATTTCAATGTTAAAGGAGACTGAAGATAGAAGGTGGTAGGCATGGGATGGGCTCCACCACTGGATGGAGGCAGGAAAGGACAAGATGTGATTGGGTGGCACCAAGTAGTCTAGTCTGGCTGGAATAGGGAAATAGTATGAAACAAGACTGGAGACGTAGATGGGCCTGGAGAACAGTTATGTGACCATCATAAGGATGTAAGGGAAAGCAACACTGAATAACTTCAGGGCAGTCTCCTCAATAAAATAACCAATCATGACTGATGGTGAAGCATCTGAACAGAGAAGTGGCAGACCAGAGGTGTGGAACACAGCACCTATTTTTAGAATGGCCAAGGAACTGACTTGTTTTGTTTGACTTTGCTTATTTGTTACAAGGGAGGAAGAAGCAGTGGTCAAGCAACAAACCTTTATTTAGCACCTACTATGTGCCTAGCACTGTCCTAAGTGTTGAGGATACAAAAGCAAAAGATTCCCTGCTCTTAAGAAACTCATCATCTAATGGGGGAAACAACATATAAATAACTATAGGCAAACAAGTTATATACAGGATAAATTGGGGGTATCTTGTAGAAGATAGAGTGTTAGCTAAAACTCAAGGAAATTAGAGAAGCTGAGGAAGGACAGGAGGTGAAAACCCCCAGAGTCAGGAGATGGAGTGTGTTATTTGACAAATCGGAAGAAATCCAGTGTCACCAGATGGCAGAGTACATAAAGGGAAGAAGGTGTAAGAAGACTAGAGAGGAAGGAAAGGAACAGGTTATAAGGGGCTGTAAAAGCCAAAGAAAGGATTTTATATTTGATCCTGGTGGTAATAGAGAGTGGCTGGAGTTTACTGAGCAGGGAAATGTTAAGATGTGTACTTTAGGAAGATCACTTTGACATCTGAGCACGCATTAGAGTGGGGAGAGACTTGGGACAGTGAGATGACAGTGAGATGAACCAGCAAGCTGTTTCAATGGTTCAGGTGTGAGGTGATGAAGGTTTGTACCAGGGTACAGAGGAGAGGAGGGGGCATATATAAGAGGTATTTTAAAGGTAAAATTGACAGGACTTGGCAGAGAGAAGGGGGCATATACAAGAGATACTTTAAAGGTAAAATGGATAGGACTTGGCAACATATTGTACATTTGGGAGATGGATGGAGAGAAAGTGAAGAGTCAAGAATGGTGCCGAGGTTAGAAACTTGGGTGACTGAGAGGAGAATGGTGGTATCCTCAAGAGTAATAAGAAAATTAGGAAGAGGGTAGGGTCTAAGGGGGAAAGATAAGGAGTTCAGTATTAGATATGTTGAGTGTAAAATATGTATGGGACATCCTGTTTGAGATGTTCAATAGGCAGTTATAGATGCGAAAATTGAAGAGAGTTAAGACTGGATAAATAGATAAATAAATAAATAAATAGATAAATAAATAGATCTGAGATAAGTAGATCTGAAATGCATAGAGAGGACAATTGATCCCATGGGAGTCGATGAGCTTTCCAAGTGAAATAGTATATAAAGAGAAAAGGGTACAGGGCAGAGCCTTGGTGTACACCCACCATTAGCAGGTATGATCTTATGAAGCATTAGTAAAGGATGCTGAAGAATTGTCCAACAGGTAGAAGGGGATCCATGATAGAATAATGTCACAAAATGCTAAAAAGAAGCATATCAAAGAGAAGAGGGTGATTAATAAATAGTGCGAAAGATTGCCAACTAGTCAGGAAGGATGAAGACTGAGAAGAGGCTGTTAGCTTTGGCAATTAAGAGAGAGTTACTTTGGATAGAAGAGTTTTGGTTGAATCATGGGATCAAACTGTGAAGAGTTAAGAGAGTAAAAGGAAAGGAAGTGGAGGTATTGATTATGATTATATAGCTTTCACAGGAGGTCAGCCACAGAAGAGAAGAGGAATATGGGAAGACAGCTAGCAGCGATGGATGCATTAAGTGAAGGGTTTTGTTTTTTGGTGGTTTTTTTTTTTGAGGATGAAGGAGAGACATGAGCATGTTTGCAGGTAGCAGGGAAGCAGATATTGGGGACAGACTGAATAATAGAGAGCACAGTCTTCTGGAAATGGGGTGGAACGAGATTACTTGTGAATGTAGACGGGTTTGCTTTAGGAAGGGGAAGGGCCATTTCTTCATGTAAGATGGATGAAGGAGATAGTTGTAGAAGATACATGAGTGATCTGAGATGAGGAGGAGGGGAAAAGAGGGGGCTCTCCTTGAATGGCCTTAATTTTTCCAGTGAAATATGAGGCAAGCTTCTCAGTTAAGAGAGTGAGGAGAGAAGGAGTTATGGGAGGTTTGAGGAAGGATAGAAAGATTTGTAAGATCTTCTGTGGTGAGTGGGATAGTCAGTTAATTTGTTAAAATGTTTTAATAATGTCTGACTCTTTATGACCTCATGTGGGGTCTTCTTGGCAAAGATAATAAAAGTGGTTTGCCATTTCCTTCTCCAGCTCATTTTATTGATGAGGAACTGAAACGAACAAGGTTAAGCGACTTGCCTAGGGTCATACAGCTAGTAAGTGTCAGAGGCCAAACTTGAACTCAGGTCATCCTGATTCCAGGCCAGGTGCTCTATCCACTGAATCACCTAGCTGCCCCCAGTAAGTTATTAAGGAGGTGTAAAGGGACTGCCTTGAAGCAGTGAAAGTCCAGTTGAGGTCATTTAACAAATTTGTAGTACATCCAGTTTCACTGAGTATTTCAATATTTCACTGAATAGTACATGAGTTAGCAACAAAGGCAGGAGGTGATAAGAGAAATCCAAGTGGGGCTTATCAGGGCAAGATGTGCAACAGGATAAGGGGGCAAAGGACTCAAGAGAAGTGAACAGTGTAGAGCTGAACTGGTCCCCTCAAAGATCAAGATAGGGAAGGAAAGAAAGTATAGCCAGTGCCAGTTTGATGGCCTAGGAATGAACTGTGGGGTCAAGAGATTGGAAGCCCTGGTGAGGATGAAGTGACAGTGATTAAAAAAAGAAAGAAAAGAACACAGTGTTTTTATTTCAAAGATGGGTTGGAGCCAGGTTATAGAGGGCCTTAACTGCTGAGTTAATGTTTTATTCTAAAGGCAATACTGAAGCGCTGAAGATTTATACACAGCATAGCATGGTAATAATGGATAGAACAATGGTCCTGGATTCAAAGAGATGTGGTTACAATCCCTAATTGTGCAACCCTGAGCAAGTCACTTAATACCTCTGGGCCTCAGTCTCCTTATCTGTAAAAAGAAAGAGTTACACTCAATGGCCTCTAAAGTCTTTTCCAGATCTAAATCTATAATGCTATGGTCACAAGATAGGGACATGGCTGTTTCCTACTCAGTGTGATGCATCATTTGCAGAGTCATAAAGACTTGGTATCTGGTCTCTGTTCTCTGGCACTTTGTAGGTATATAATCCTGGACAAGTCACTTAATTTAAGTCTCAGTTTTTTTATCTGTAAAATGTGGGGTTAGATAAGATGATCTCTTTGGTCCTATGACTTCCACCCTGGTATCTATGACCAAATCAGGACACCACTTGGGTTACTGATTTTAGGTTTAGGACCCTGGGATCCCCTCTCCTGCATTACTGAGGAGTTAGGAATCCTCCCACACAGGGTTTTCTTCATCTCAGTAGCTACTGACTTCCTCAGAAGGGACACTGGAGTTCTGACCTCTCTAAGGAATTACTGTGTTACAGACTCAGGTTTAGGCTCTCTCTTTTTTCTTCCATCAGGTAGTGGTTCCTAAAAAGCTCTTCTAAGTAGACCATCATTGACAATTGAGGTGATCATCCTGGGCCCTTTAATTTTGGGGGTTCTGTGTAGCTGGTGGGGAAAAGAGGCTAGTAGAGGAGTAGGAAGTAGTACGGAAGGTACCCCAAGCCTATTAATGTTTATCAACAGTTACAACAACCAGGCCTGAGCATTTATCCACACTTAAAAGGATAGAGGCTTCTAGGTTTGGCTGCCTGGCAGCAACAGGCCCCCTTCCAATGCATGTGGTGATTTTGTTTGGCAGCCACTAGTTGGCTGGGGCTCTTCCCCTACCCAATCCTGCCTAAAATTCTGCCACTCTTACAAAGGTTAGGTCAAACACTGACTCTTCCACAAAACCTTCCCTGATTTCCTACTGCCCCAAGCTGGTTCTCTCCCTCCTCCTTTGAATCCTCTTTAAGAACTTGTTCATTGTGTCTCTTGGGTCACAGGACCTTTGTGTATTGCCTCATAGGGCACATTGCCCTATGCATGATGACTTTGTGTATTTACACCCAGTGGTCTCTTTCATCCCAGAGCTCTCTAAGGCAGGGACCCTACCTCCTTCATTATTGCCTCTCCTCTGACTCCTGCCCTAGAGTCTCACATACAGTAGGTGCTAACCAAAGCTAAATTTAGCTTAGCTTCTGGATTTTCCATGACGTCACTGTCCAAGAAAACTTAGGTGGGGGAAATCCCTACAGATGGTGTGGTTATCAAATGAAATAATGGATATACAGCACTTTGTAAACTTTAAGAGGCCATATGTCTGCTTTTTGTAATGGGCATTACCTATCTTGCTTTTGCTTAGATCTTAGCTCTGAAGCGAGCCGAAAGAATCTAATCCAACACTCCTACTTGACAGATGGAGATATTAAGACCCAAGGAAGAGACTAAAGCTAGGACATAAAGCTGGCTAACAGCAGAGATTTTTCCCTTTTACTGATCCAGAGTGACTTCAAAGGGCTCTTCACAGAGTGGGTCCCCAGATCATAGACTGAGAACTAGATGGGACCCTAGAGGTCACCTAGGCCATCCCCCTTATTTTGCAGCTAAGGAAACTGAGGCAGAGTTAAATGACTAGTCCAAGATTGTAATTAGCTGAGCTCTGACTTCAAGTCCATCATGACTTGAATGCGGTTGCCTTAGCCATTGCTGGTTAAGATCTTGTTTCCCTCTAAAATGTCTTATTGATGCTCTTGCTGTTTACACGTCACCATCACTTCCCAGTGATTACATGTTCTCCCAGAGAACCATCCCTCATAATGACTAAGTAGAGTTAAGCAATACAAGTCAATATAGTGGAATGGTTAAGATTTTTAAATACAGAAGAAATACCTGCTTATCTGAGATGCAGACCGGGGGATGTGGGGAGGGGTGGGATAGATAACAACCTTTGCTTGGGATGGTCCTGTAAGGGAACTGAGACTGTCCACTGTTCAGGGAGCCTTAAGTATGGTGTCAGCATGAGGAAGCCCACACCCCGTGGTGGATTGGACTAAGATAAGAGACTCCCTTTTCAAGGTACCACTACTCCACCTGTTTCTCCACCCCTACAGGCAGCCCCCTCCCCTACTAGTTCCCTGTTCTTGCATTGTGAAAACAGAGGCATCATTTCCTTGGAGGGCTAGAGGCCAGGCAGGATCTTGAGGTGGTTAGGGTCCTCCCTTCCTAAATCTTTCATTTCCACTTGTCCAATTCCAGGGAAGTTGCTAGACTAACCGAAAAGATCCCAATCCTGTACCAATGAAAGTTTCTATAGGGTGAAAACAGGTCAGGCCTGGATGCTTAGCTTCATGGACTATTTTCTTTTTATGCCGGAAGAGTCCTCTAATGGGTAACATAGTACTCTGCACACAATGGTTAATTGATTGATTGAACAAACGCTGAACCCTCGGATATTATAGTGAAAAGAACATTCAACTTGGAGTTAAAACAATATGAGTTACCTCCCTTTGAATCATGGCTCTGTTACATATTACCATGGGCAGCTAGAAGTCGAAATGGATAAAGTACTGGGTCTGGAGTCAGTGAAGACCATAGTTAAAATATAGCCTCAGATATTTATGAGCTGTGTGACCCTGGACAAGTCAATCAATGTCTACCTCAGTTTCCTCAACTATAAAATTGTGATAATCATGGCACCTACGTCCCAGGGTTGTTGTGAAGATTAAATGCCCAAATATCTAGAAAACACTTAGCACTGTGCCTGGCATATAGTGGATGCTTAATAAATGCTTGATTCCTTCCTCTGGGCTTCCATTTTCTGATCTATAAAATGAAGTGGTTGGATGGGGAATCTGAGAACTCAAGGCCATATATGGCCTTCTAGGTCCTTGGATTTGGCATTTTGACTGAACCCAAGTTTTACAGAACAAATCTTTTTATTAAGGAAATTATCCTTGGATTTGTGAAGTTTGGATTCAATCAGAGGGCCACACTTGAGGATCTAGAGGTTCATATGTGACAACAAGGTCAAAGGTTCCTCACCCCAGATTCCTAAGGTCTCTGAACTTGTGTTCGGCCATCCCCTACCTCCTCTCCCCCGCCCCAGCTTATTTACAAGGAAAGCTAATAAGTCTTGTGTGGGCTGAGTACTGAGAGCTGGAAGTAAAAGGGAGATAGATATTGGGAGCCTGACTTGGTATCCTGGTTTTTTTGCATGGCCCTGCCATAAGAGAGGAGAGATTGGAAGCCCCTCTAGGGGAAGTCTTCAGGTTCCCCTGTCTGGCAAATTCCTTGCCAGGTCATCTTCTGCTGCACACACACATACCTCGAGGCTCCAGATACCACTCTCCCTGACAGATACATTCATGGGGCCCTGATTCTACCTGGGAGGAAAGAAAGGGAAAAGCAGGCCAGGCTCTGTGCTAAGTGCTTTACAAATGTTACCTCATTTGATCTTTACAACTCTGAGAGGTAGGTGCTATTATTTCCCCCACTTTACAGTGAAGAAAACTGAGACAGATAGAGGTTAAATGGCTTGCCCAAGGTCACACAGCTAGTATGTTTCTGGGGCTAGACTTGAACTCAGGTTTTCCTGCTTTCAGGTCCAGCACACTATTCACTACATAACCTAGTTGCCTCTAAAATTGTCCTGGACTTCTGCTGGTCTACCAAGTGAGAAAGAAAAGAAATACCAGGGAGATGCCAAGGAAATGGGTTTCCCAACCTGGACTGATTGGGGGAGGGATGTTCTACAAAAAATTCACCATTCTTTGTACCCCTATTCCTTCAGAGGCTTGGGGGGGGGAGATATTAATCTGTGGAGCATCAGAGCCCAGGCTATGCCTAAGAGTAGCAACTTTGAACCTCCTGTGAGCTGGAGAGATCCTGAGATCCCTCTTCTGCGTATGAATTAGGACTCCAGATTTTCCCTAGGTCAGCCCTGATTCTGAACCTCCACTTGCCCTCCTGACCCCACGAGATTCTTTACCTGGGTGGCAGCTGGGAGGCAGGGAAGACGTTTCCCTTTGCTTGGTTTCCCACAACTGTGTCAGCCCCTCATTCCTATCCCATTCTGGTCTGACTTATAGGAGGGGATCACTTACAGTACGTCGTTGTTGCTTTGTCAGGGTTTCTGACTATTAAGAACATCGCTTGCTACTGTCCCCTGTAGGTTCCCGCAATACTTTGGACTACCTAGGGGACCCCAGCGACCTTCTCTCGACTGGTCAACAGGGGCGATAACTGCATTTGAACCTGGGGATGGTGGTCCCTAGGGCAGCCACCTTACCTCCCCATCTGCAGTCGGGCTTGGGGGAGGGGAAAGCGGTAGGGCTAGTCAAGGGACCTGGCTAAGAATCGGGGCTCTGAGGTCACTCACCTGGGTATCCACCATCATCATCACATTACCCTCTGCCTCGCATCGCCTCGGCGGGGTGTCACGGAGAACTCGGACTGGGGTGGAGAGGTGATAGAGTTGGGGCGGGCCAGGGCCCCTGGCCGGACTCCGTACCCCAAGACTGCTTCAAGGACCGCTCGCCATGGCCCCCCAGCTCGGCCTGGCTTGGCTCAGGGACCCGGGCTGGGAGGCCCCTGCGCTCAGGAAGTCCCGACTCAGCTCATGCCCTGGGCACCCCCTATCCCCTCTCAGTGGCCAGGACCGGCTGCGCTGGCCTCCACCGCTCCCATTGTCTGGGCTGCCCTGAGATGCGCTCTGCCGCGCTCGCCGCTCAGCGCTGTGCCCGGCTGTGCTGGCCAGTGTCAGCCTTTTGCCCCTTGCTCAGCTCTGCTCCTCCCTCCCTGCTGGTGTGTCCCGAGCTGGGGGGCTAGGCACAACTCGGCTCCGCCCCGACTCGTGCCCTGGCAGCGCCGGGCTCCGCGGAGGGGGAGGGGACGAGGGGCGGAGCCGAGCGCTAGGCCACACCCCCCGTCGTGCCCCGCCCCAGCAGGTGTGGAAAGAGGACCTGGGAGGGGCGAGGGAAGGTGGTACTGCCCCCGAAAAACCTTATTCAAGTAAGGGCCCCACCCGAGACACATTCACCATTCTCCCTGGAAGGGCACCCCCAAGGCCAGGGCTCAGGTAGGATTTTCAGGCTCCACGTACACCCCTTGGACTCTCTTACGCATACACCTGCTCCTCTGAACATCTAACGGGATCCTATTCTCTGTACATACGTGCTCACGGGATCGCTAAACATGTACAGGGCAGTGCAGACAGGAAGCATAAATCTGTGCACAAGCACGTCCATAATAGCCGAATCAGGATGGAAGGGCCCTCAGACACCATTGTAGTTCGAACCCTTCATGTTACAGACAGGGAAAATGAGAGAGCCAGAGCAGAGGAAGTGAATTGATCAGTCACACAAGTTAGAGGCAAAGTGGAGACTGAAACCCAGGTCTCATGAGTCCAGTCAGCTCTTTCTGTCATAAGTCTATGGTTCCCTAGATCTGTCCAAACAAGGGCAGGACACTCCTCCTCCCTCACACAGAGTCTCTATTATAGAAAGCCACAACTCCGTCCAATCACACCCCCATCTGGCCCAGTAGGAGGGCCACACAGTTTCATAGGCACTGACTGTCACCCTCTCTGCCCAGGGCTCCTGGACAGTCCCATGCCCTGGGGAAGTGTTTGAGTTCCTTTCCAGAAACTTCATGTTACACTGGTAGCAGCCCTTGGAGACCTGGAAGAGAGCTCAGGATCTTCATTCCTTGGCAACAGGCTTTCTCTGCCTGACTCCCAATTGTCTCCGCCCTACCTCCCCCAAAGCCAGTAGGCACCTGAGAGCCGGTCCCATGTGGGCCTTAGAGTTGCCTGGAAACTGAAAAAAAAAATAAACTGGTTTTCTTAAGAAGGAGGAGGAGGAGAGAGCTGCCAGGTCATCTAGACTTAATCCAGAGGAGACCAGTCTACTTCCTTCTGTTAAGTCTCTTTACACTGACCCTGTCTCCCAGCAGGTCTCTTTATCCACTCTCCCTCCTCACTTCCCCCAGGGATGGTTTTAATGGCCTTCAGCAAATGCTTCCTCCTCCATTATCTGGGGCAACCCAGGAAGAAGACAGGACAGACACAGACAGAGAAGGGAAGGGTTCTTAGGGGTCCCTGTCTGTGCTACACTGAGGATTGAACTGTGGTTGTGCATCACTGCCATAGGCTCCCAGTAGTATGGAACTAAACTCTCCTAACTCTGGGTGTGGGGTAGAAAGTGGGCTAGTTATATGGTTCACCATATCAGGCTTACAATTCAGGGGAAGGGTGGGTGACTGGCAAAGTGAAGAGAAAGGTGTGATATGGCAGAAGAGGGGGCATTATTCCTAGACTAAAAGTACCTATAGAAAAGAAAAAGAAAAAACCCTGCCTGTTCCATCACTCCTTGTTCCTCCCCTAACAGACAAAGGAGATCTGCCCTTTTCTATGACCTCATTAACCTTGTATTGACTGATGGGGGGGCGGTGTGTGGAGTGGGGTATCCCACAAGGGAATGGTCTCTTAAGCCCCAGACCAGTTGACTAAGTGCTATATTCAGTGCGATAGAATGTTAGTCATTTCCAGTTCTCGATAGAGGGACATCCTAATGAAGGATGGATGATTCTATAGCTGCCTCATAATGTCCTCAAGGCTATACAGATACCCAAGGCTGATAGATCCTAGCCTGACCCAGACTTTGGAAGGGAGCTCTGAATTCAGGTCATGTTAGGGGCAGGGTTAAGGAAAAAATCTCAAACAAGGGAGTCATTAAACCTGGGGTTCAGTCCAGAAAATTGATTAACTGGCTGTGGGAATTTGGGCAATTAACTTTCTCCCTCCTTTCCTTATCAGTAAAATGGGAAATGGACATTCCTGCCCTGACATCTTCACATGGCTGTTTGTAAGGATAAAATGAAATGTTAGGGTGATCTAGTTATTATGGCTCCTGGACCAGTAACAAGTTTGTTAAACTTCAGAGAGAAGGAACCTTAGGAAGTAGAATGTCAGAGTTGAAGAGGACCTGGAGCCAAAAGCACATAGAATATGAGTATTAGAGCTGGAAAGATTTTGGATGGTGGAACAGAATGGTAGAGCTGTAGAAGAGTTTAGAATAGAGTCAGTGTGCTGGGATCGACCTTAAAGATTATCTAGTTCAATTCTTTCTAAAAAAGGGGAAACTGAAACCCAAAGTAACTTGCTTAAGGTTACACTGTTTGCATTAGTGTCAAGGTCTGAATCAGAGATCAGGTTTCCTAATATTCAGTCTACAGTTCTTTCCAGTCAATCAGCAAGGCATTTATCAAGCAATTAGGTGTTTTAGGGATTATGCTTCGTTTAGCTCTTCATTTCCATTCCCTTACACCGACTTCAAAAAGCACCCATTTCCTCAAGAGAAGCAATCCTATTCACTGCACTGTACAGGCAATGTGTTATGGGGGCTGCGGTATAGGTGATGGAGAACATGGGTCCCAGCACTTGACTAACCCTGAAAAATAAGAGCTGTAAGACCCATTCCTTAAGTCCTGGGTCCTTCTCTCCTCACCATCCCTTTCACCCCCTTTCCCAGTCAAAGCATCATGGAGTAGATTTTTCAGATACCATTAAAGTCATTATTCTCAGGTCATGGACTCCAAAGTCCAGTTGAATATGGACAGAACTCCAGATGCATTACCACACACATTTGTGCACATACATGCTTGAATGCATGCAGGCGAGCTGGCTCATACACACTCTCTAGCAGACCTCCCTTCCTGTCGTTCCCCCCACCCCCCCTTTCCTTGGTGAAGACGGCCCGAGCCAGGTTGCCATGACAACAACAAGGCCGATGCTGAGAGAGTAGGCCTGGTGGGGCCAACCCTAGTGGATATTTATGATGTGGCTGACAGGTGGAAATGAAAAGGGTAGGGGTGAAGGCAGGAAGAGGAAGGGGATGGAAAGGCAAGGAGTACCCCCCCATGTACAATATTCTCCTTGGCTATGGGGTGGGGGTACGACAGAAAAGCTCACTCCCCCAACTATGAGGGGGCTTTGAGAGCCATCTGATTCTGGAAAAGCACTGTCTTTTCTCTCTCATTCCTTCACCAAGTACCTTCTCCTTCCCCCATCCAACACCTCCTACTAAGCTAAACAACTGCTCCATCCATCAAATGCCTCCCACTACTCTAAATACTTTCTCTTCCATCCCATCATTCTTTCCTCTATTCCTTCCTCCTTCCATTTCCTCTCCATCACACCACCCATCAGCACATATCCCTTTCGTACAGCAAATTTATCCTCTCCCTTAAGATTATTCCTGAAATACCTTGGCTGCAACACAGAGGAGCCTAGAGATTGTAATGGATATAAGGGAATGTTCAGTGGTACCACAGATCAAGCTCCCAAGCATAGATAGGAACTGGGATCGCTCCTAGGGCCACAAATTATTCCTTCTTATTTGAACAACCAGATCTTTTGCTTGTTATCTACAGTAAAAATCATGATTCATACGTCACTTTCTTCACAATCACTATGTGAGGTAGGTAGTATAAATATTCTCTTCACTGGACAAATGATGAAACAGGATCAGAGAGGCCAAGGTTAGGCTGTTAAGAGAGATCAGCTCCTCCTCCAGCAGCTCTTTCCATCACACCATACTATATTTGTGACAAAATCCTGGTTGCAGACCCCTCAACTTGAATCTGGTGTTTTGCTTTAGCAATAGTAGGGGGAAGGGTCCTTGTTCTGGTCCCCTGCCTATCCAAAGTCAGTCTTTCCTAGGCAGGAAAAGTGATTCTGTGGTCCTGCTCATGTTCCAGTAAGGTCGGGCAATATAAAGGAGGGCAGGCTTTGTCTCCCCTGGGATCCCAAGTCTGACTCTAACTACCAAAGCCTGATGCAGCCTAATCATTCAATTCTCCAGCTGGGGCAAGAGGGTGGACGTGGGGGGAAGGGGCTCCAACAGAGGCTACTGAGGTCCAGCAGATTCAGTGCAGTATGGTAGAAGAGGGTGAGCAGGAATAACACTAGGGACAGAGAGTGTACCTTCCTAGAATGCAGGTCTCCCCTACCTCTAAATAATTATAGACTGTCAGGGGTGGAAGGGACTTTAGGGATCACCATGTCTTTTTATATATTATTGACTGAGCCTCTTGCAATATGGTTCCAGGTCTCCAGACTCCAAATATAGTATCGAATCTTCAGAACACAGCTCAAACATCCATCTCCTATAGAAATTCTTCCCAGTGAGCTCCCCCTTTTTGTTCAATTAACCCCAGTGGCTCACTATTGCCTTAAGGAATAAATATTAATTTGTTTGGCATTCAAATCCTGGGTCCAATTTACTTTTCCAATCTCATTATAGTCCCTTTTTTTATTAGAGGATTTTAACCCTTTCATCTCCAGAACTCCTCCCTACCCCACCCCCACCATTAATATTGGCATCCTCATAGCCGTATTTTTGATAAGCAGATTTTAGGCATGCTACGATTCAGACCCTACTCCCCTCACCCCACATTATCCTCTCTCCCTACCACCTTGTGAATACCTGGAAATCCCACTCTGCCTCAGTTTGAAAACCACGATCAAATCACCATTGCTATAGTTCCTGAAGGGGTATATCGTAACTACTCCCCCATAGCCCTACTCATCATACCAGTAACATTCCAGATCAAAGTGCCCCTTCCTGGCTGCTATTCTCTGATATAAACTGTTAGCTCCTTGAGGTCAGGGGCTGTCATTGCTTTTGTATTTGTATCTCCAGGGTTTGGCATATAGTAAGAACTTAATAAGTGCTTGTTCATTCATTCATTCATGGTGCAGTCATGCTGTCCTTGTTTCTTACACACATGCCATCTGTCCCCTATGCTAGGAAGACACTCCTTCACCTCTACCTCTTAGAAGCCCCAACTCTCTTTAAAGCTCAACTCAAGTTTCAACAAGAGGCTTTTCCTGATACCCCCAGCCTCTAGTGCCTCCCCTCCCCCTTCCTAATGACTTTCTATATTGTGTCCCCTAACAGGATGTAAGCACCTTGAGGACAGACCAATTCATTTTTGCCTCTGCATCCCCAGATCAGTGCCTAGTGCTAAATACCTATTGAATACTGGTAGCACCTAGCATCCATGACACTCCTTGGACACTGATTATAAATAGCCCAACTCTGCTAATTCATTCATGTCTGTGCCTCATCTCTTCAACAAAGCTAAGGTCCTAGAGGAGGATGGACTAGATTTTACTTCTCTCTGGGTCCTTTCTCATGTAGATCTGGCATGTAACATGTGGATAAATGTTTGCTGAGTAAGTAGTGGCTATGGAAGTGCACTCTGTGGATGGTAACTATCAATGTCACAGGCCTAGTGGGAAGGGGAACCTACCTGTGGCTCTATTCAGCAAGCCCTAGCGGCATCAGGACCCACTGCTTCATGTTTTCAGATTCTTTGGCAGGAAGGTCAAAAAGAGAATTCACTCCCCTGGAAACGAGGTCCTAGTAATAATAGCTAGCATTTAGAAATCCCTTTGAGGTTTTCAAAGTGTCTAAAAATATTATCTCATCTTACCCTCACAATAATCCTGGGAAGCTAGTGCCATTTTACAGATGTGAAATCTGAGGTAGATAGAGGTTAAATGACTTGCCCCAGGGTCACACAGCTTGTAAGTGAATGTAGCCAGATTTGAACTTCAGGTCTAGCAGTTCTATCCACCGAGTCATCAGCTGCCTTAGTTCTAAGAATGAAACTGTCTCATCCCAGGCTCTCTTGCTACTTGGAAAAGTTGGTCAGGACCCTAGAAGAAATGCTATCAGCTTCTTCACTCACCCGCTTCTCCCCACATTCAGGAGAATTCTGGCAACCAGACAGCCTCTTTTCCACCCTCTTTTTAGCGTAGCCCTGAAGTGGCTCTGGAATGCCTGACACCTTAAGGTCCTGGCCCCATGGGTGTTCCCAGTCCATAGAAAGGAACGTCTGCCCTTTGTAAGAATGATAACAATACAAACTCAAAACCTTCACATGTACATAGAGTTTTACAGTTCACAAAGTACTTTCACATTCATGTTCAGCTCTCACAACACCACAGTGAGGTCAGCAAGGAAACGTTTTCCCACATTTTACAAGTGGGTAGGCTGAGATACAGAGATCATAACTTGCTCTAGGTCACACAGCCAACAGTAGTAAGCACCAAAGCCAGGCAAGAACCCACATGGTTTTGTTTGTCACTACATTTTTTTCTAGAGTTTGAATTAGCCTCAGTTCTGCTCCTCTTGCTCTGCTTCATACAAAACAACAGCTCATAACAAAACTATGGACTTAGTGAAGTTTGAGTTCAAAGTCTTCCTCCTTGTCCAGGACTCCTCTTTTCTTCTAGGCAACCAGTGTCCTCCTCTCGGCCTGGATCCTTTGCAACAGCAGGAAACTGTCTGATGAACTAATTCATATTGACATGATCTCACTCCCCTTGGCCATTTTTGGGGATTGCTTAATGAAATGCAAAAAGTATGGATTTTCAAACACCGGGACACTGAAACACTAAGATGGATGGGAATGTTTCGGGTGAGAACAAGCCTTGAAGGTAACAGTCTATGTATAAAGTCACAGGTTTTCCTTTACACAGGCCCTGTCTGCCCTTTAAAAAACTCACTCCCTGGCTTCCTTACTTCCAGCCCCATCCCTAGTACCTCATACTTTCTGGTCACCTCTGTCTCCCAATCTCTTTGAATGAAAACTGAAGACCCTAGCCTGTCCCCCATCAATCCTTCAGGTTCATGGAGTCTTTGTCCAGCGTAGAGAAGCGGATCAGCTTCAGGCTGGGTGGCTGGGGCTTCCTGTCATCCCAGAGGTACTCAGGCGACAGGACCTTGGAGGGCTTGTGGGAAATGAAGCGCCGATTCAGGTGGCTCTCCTCCTGCCAGGCAGCCATGATGCCATTGGCCTTATCTGCCAGGATGGCCATGTGACAGCCACCTGTGAACTCATACACTTTTTCTACTCGACCACCAAAGACTGCCCCTCCATAGTAGAAGTCTCCCTCACCGTCAGCAACAAAAGCCGTAGATAAGGGCCTCCTTTCATAAGGGAACTGCCACCGAGGAACAGTAAAGTAGCCAGGGTGGATGGCAGCCACCAAGTCTCCTAACGTCTCTGCGCCCCAGGGATTCCAGAACACCATATCTACATCAAGGCAGTAGAGATAGTCTACCTCCCGATGGCCTCTGGAGGCAATGAATTTGTTGATCAACTCCATTCTACGCATGGAAATTTCCTCCCAGTGGGAAAATCCCTGGATGGGGATAACTGAGAGGTTTCTGCCAGGCCCCAGGGGAACCTGAGGTATTGCCTCTGGGTCATCAGTGAAGATATAATAGTTCACCTGAAAGCCTTGCATGAAGAATTCTTCAGCTGACTCCAGGAAACGATGAACAAATCTTGTGTACCTGGTGGGCAGACACAGAGCAAAGCAGGGCATTATGTGATGTGACAGGAAGAGAAAAGAGCTCACTCCTGTTTCCTTACCTTCACTTCTACTCTCCTCTTCACCTAGAATTCTCCCCCTTCTTCCTACTACTTACCTAAGTTCTTTCAAAGTCCCACCAAAACTTCCCGTCTTTCTAAAGACATCTTGAACCACTCTGTTTCTCACTGTTGAAGAGAATCTAAACATTGACTTTGTCTCCTTTAACCAAACTAAAAGCTCTCAGGGACAATGCCTTATGCTTCTTCTCTGTTCCTTCTCTCCCATCCACCTACCCAGTGCCCAGCATATAGATTATAGATTGCTTTCAAGGTGGCGGGGGAGGAGCAAGTTGGAGAGAAATTTGAAAGAGAAGAAGAGAGAGTCCCCTTTCCCCCTCTAGCTCAACCTCTTACTTCCCAACAGCAAATGCTGTGACCCCGATGGTGAGATTCAGCGGCCGGTAGGCATTATTCAGGAGCTCTGAGTTGAATGTCCCTTCAGAGACGATTGGAGCCAGCCATGGAGTAAGTGTCAGCACATCTTTGCGTCTAGTAAGAGAAAAAAGAGAAAATGGTGAAATCAGTGTCCTTCCCTTCACCTTTCCCCAATCCCTTCTACAACACAGAACTAGAATCATGGAATTTCAGTGGTCAGTTTGTATTTATGGAACTTATTTGTGAAAAGTGGGTCTGGCATAAAATCTGACTTCACTCAGAAAGGAATTTCACCTACACTCTTATCCGAGGTGTTTCAGTCACTGGAAAACCTTTGCTGTTCAAGTCAGTTATGCCAGGACTGGACCTTTAATTTCAGATCATTGCAAAAAGACTTTTGTAAACGAGAGAGAAGTCCTCCACAAGGTCAGTGTTTGACTTTCTGATTCTTTAAAATAGTGAAGGAAGCCTGTTCAGAACAGTGTGAAACCACCAGAAAAGAGTATTTCAGGGGTCACTGGCCAAAGCTGCTTTCTTCTCTCTCAGTAGGCAGAGCAAGAGAATAAAGCCTAGATTCTCAGGGTTGAAAGGGAAATCAGAAGGTCTTTAGTTCAAGCCACCCCTGAACCACAGTCCTTAATACATGGTGAGCCCCAGTATTTTCCTGGAAACCATTAGTGATGGGGAACCTATGACCTCCTAAGGAGCTCATTCCACTTTGGGTTAGCTCTAAATAGTGGCAAGTTTTTCCCCATATTGTCTATCTTTCTTTCAGCAGTTTTTGTGAATCTCTCCTAGGTTCGCTCTCTGGAGCAAAGCAGAGCTAATGCCCTCTTCAAATCCTTCAAGGTAGTGATCATACTGTCTTCCTTTCCCAAGACATTTTCCCTTTTCCAGGCTAAGTAGCACAGTGGTTAGGGCATAGGACCCGGAGTGAGGAAGACCTGAATTCAAATATGCTCTCAGATGCTTACTAACAGAGTGACCCTGGACAAGTCACTTAGCTTCTATTTGCCTCAGTTTTCTTAACTCTAAAATGAGGTTAATTAGAAATAGTACCTACCTCATACGTTTGTTGTAAAGGATCAAATGAGATAATATTTGTAAAATGCTTAGCAGAGTACCTGGCACATAATAGGTATTTAATAAATCCTTCCTTTTTTCTTATCTTCCTTCTTTCCTTCCCTCCCTCTCTCCCTTCCTCACTCATATGGCATAGCTTCCTAACATAACAACATCACGATAGAGCTTCTCTGGCAGTAGTTTGTCTTTGTCTTTCTGTGATCCTTTCCTCCCTTCTGTGATATTTGCTTACTTCTCCCCAAATACACACACACTTCAGAGGCTAAGTATCCTTTTACTCTCCACTTTTACCCCACCCCAAACTGAATTTTACCCAATCTGCCCCGTGGAAAGGATCTGAAATCAGTCACGTAGCTGTCAGTGTGAATGTCAGTTACCGTACTCTCTCCCCCAGGGTGGGTTCTCACTTTAAGCCTGAACTCAAAATGAGGATTAAAAGTTTGGTTCCTCTCGGAAAGGGGTTTCAGAAAGTAGAGAACAGGCAAAGAAGGAAATGGAAAGAACTTCCCAAATCTAATCATACCATACAAGTAGTGCGGGACTCCATCTTCATGTAGCAGTAACCCTGCCTCTAAGTGTAAGTTTTTCCATAGTAAATGAGCCCAATCCCTGGCTATTCTCTGGGTGAGCCATCCCTGCCAGTGCAGACATGTGATTTACACTGGGAACAGCACTGAAACACTCTGATGTTATCTGATTTTTCCATTTCTATATAATTCTGGGAGCTCCTTTAGCATTTTCTTCATCTATAAGATGAAGGGGCTGGACAAGAGGTCTTTGAGGTCCCTTTGGGCTCTGAATTCCATATTCCAAATAGTCCTTTCCAGCTGTGGTATTCCGTATTCCTACTGGATATTGGACAGTGGTAGTATGAAAATAGAATTTTATCATATCAGAGCTGACAGGCACCTCAGAATTCATCTATTCCAATGTCCTCATTTAACCGAAGGAAACTGAATCTCAGAGAAAGACTTGTCCAAGGTCGCATGCTAAGGAGTGGCAGTAAAACCAGACGAGCAGACCCTCTGCCCATTGCTCTACTACTCCCAGTTTCCTGTCTATGGTGATAAAAGTTTTCACAGAATCAGAACTGGAAGATATACCATGGATCACCCAGTTCAATTTCCTTATTTAATTTTAGTTTTATCTATTAAAAAAACCCTAGGTCTCCATATTTTGTCCAGGCTAGAAGGGTAGGGGCTGACTACTCAGGGGCCCAATTCCAATAAAGAATGGCATGGAACTTTCATCTATTCCACTTCTTACCTGGGCTGATTTGCCTCTCTTTAGACAGCTGGCTATCAAACCCCCAAAACATCCTCTCTAGGTCCTGGGGGCTCACTGGTCTATACTGGCCTTAGTATAGATACCCAATCAGTTTAGCCCACTACAGTTCAGAACTCCTGAGTTCAAGATCTGCCAAACTCAACCCCTTTCCCTCCACCCCTAGTAGCAGCAATAACAGGTATGTATTACCATGCCTGGTAACCCCTTATTTTACCCATGAGGAAAGTGAAGCCCAGACAGGGAAAAGACTTGCTCCAACTCACACCGTTAGTGTGTGGCTTATCTAGGATTTGAACCTAGGACTCCAAATCCAGAGCTCTTTTCATTACACCCTCTGTGTCTAAGATCACGACTGTTTTCTTCTCTGCACAACTTTTCCTCAGTGTCCCAATCTTTTTAAATTCACACCATCATATTCTAATTCAGTAGCATTTTTCATTCTGGGATGGGTACCAGTTTACCTTGTTATGGCTGGCCTCTGGCAGCAGGGGTGAAGAATGTGGGTGGGACGGGCCATTCTTGGTCACCCCGTGTAATGATCATAAAGTCACTTTGTTCTCTAGGCAGCTGTGGGCCATCTCCCTCCTCCCTCTCTACATCAAGTCACAATTCTGAAGGTTCCAAAGCACTGAATCAGGCTCCCCTGACCAGTGAGAGAATTTAAGGGTATAGGAAGCACCCTGCAGGAAGCACTCCACTCCCTCACCCCCACCCCCACCCCCACCAAATACATTTCATTTCCAACCCAGTGGACAGTAACTTACTGCTGTTCTAACAACTTTGGCTGAGGATAGAGTAATCTGCAAAGAAAGACAAACAAGGCATGAGATTTGCACTCTAGACAGCCTGCCAGTTTAGCCCACTGTTAAGACAGGAAAAGAAGGAACTCTTCTTACTGGGGAAAAGGTCGAAATTTCTTTTCTTCTGTGGCTGGTAACTTCATAGAACTGTATCAGAGGGGAAAAGGGAGAGTTTAGACTTTATGGTCTTTTAGGAAGAAATGGGGATGCTTTAGGTAGGCACTTACAAGGTATAATATGGTGGCTCTGGCTGACCCAAGATCCCAGCTAAGGGTTATCCTGTTCTCCTACTACTGTGATGTTTCCACCATTAGTCAGTCACTTCTATTGGTTAGCAATCCAGATAACAGCAACAACAGTAAAGGTAGCAGGTACAGTGGACAGGAAGCTGGTCTTGGAGCTGGGATGACGTAGGCTCATGATGAACACATCCTGTCCATGTGACTCTGGCCTCTCAGTAGTTTAGGCAATTCTCTAAGACTAGAAATTGCAATGACTAAAGTGGAAATATGTTTAATATGAACATGTATAGCCTATATTAGATTGCATGCCATCTTGGGGAGGGGAAAAACCTTGAAACTGAAAACCTTATACATGTATGCTGAAAACCAAAATTAAATGAGTGAATGAATGACTAGAAGTTGCAGAGGAGGTACTGCTCTGCGCTGGTTGGTAGAAGGAGTTTCCATCCCCAAGTCTGATCTTAATAGTAATAGCTGACATTTTACACATCATTTTAAGGTTTGAAAAATCAATTAGCACATGTGATTCCATTTGAATTCAGAGCTTTTGTTATCATCCCCATTTGGGGGATGAAGAAGATGTGACTGAGAGGTTAAGTGACTTCTTTATCTAGGGTCACAGTACTAGGAAGTATTAGAGATGCAATTAGAAGCCAGAGCAAGGGATTGATTATACATTTAAAGCTGAAAGGGTCCTTAGAAGCCATTACGTCCAACTCTGCCCATTTTGCAGATGAGGTAAATGGCATCCCTAAGGTCGTATGACCTGTCTGAGGCAGGATTCAAACAGGTCTTTTAGACTACAGTTAAGCCTGTTTCCTTCTGTCTCTGACATGGGTGTATTGGTTGCAGAAAGCCCCTGTGTATGTGTTCCTGTGGTCTGGGAGAGAGAATAGGTAGGAAGTGGGAGTGAGCTGGCAAGCGAGTCACTCTAACTCCCACCCAGCACCTGGCCCAGGTATTCCTGCAGCAAGGTGAGCTGGTCTTGCACGGCTAGGGTCCTAGGATGTCAGGATGAGAGGATCTTGACTCTAGCGCTGGGAGAGAACTCAGAGGCTTAATAGCACAAATTTTTCATTTGACAGATGAGAAAATTGAGGTCCCAGGACATTAAATTACTTGCCCAGCCCCACAGGTAGTAAGGGTCAAGGACAGGACGTCATTTCCTTGTGGAGTACAGACAGAGGCACTCTGCAGAAACAAAGCAAGAATCACTTTGGTGAGGTGAAGAGAACACTGGCCCGAGAGTCAGGAGACACGGGTTCAAATCCCAGGCCCATTATTTAATAGCTGTTTGCCCTGAACAAGTCACTTAACCAAATGAGATAATATTTTGCAAAAAGTGCTTAGCATAGAGCCTGGTCCACCTTGTTCAGTCAATTTTCGGTCATGCTCAACTGTTCTTGACCCTATTTGTAGTTTTCCTGGCAAAGATATTGGAATAGTTTGCATTTTCTTCCCCAGCTCATTTTATGGATAAGGAGTGGAGCAAACAGGGTTAAGTGACTTGCCCAGGGTCACCCAGCAAGTAAGTGTCTGAAGCTGGATCTGAACTCACGAAGACAAGTCTTCCTAACTCCAGACCCATCACTCTATCTACTGAGCCACCTAGCTGCCCATCTGGCTCACAGCAGGTGCTATAAAAATGATTATTCCCTTCCATTCCCCCTTCCTACTTAATTGCTCTGAGTGTCAATTTTCTCATCTACAAAATGAGAATAAAGCCACTTGTACTGCCTCTGTCACAGGGTTGCTGTGAGGAAAGTGCTGTTTTTTCAGAGGCATCTGGGTACTAAGGGAGTTGTCTTGTATAATAGCAAGATCCCAGCGACATGAACCCAGCAACCGCAGCTGGAGCAGCAGCCCTGCTACCAAGTCACAGGGTGTCCTGGGGCAAGGGACTTCTTCAAGAGCTTGTATAAAATTTCAAACTCTATGCAGTTGGCATAATAATAATTCCTGCCTGGCCTCCTTCACAAGATCATCTTAAGAATTAAATTCACTCAGCAAGTATTTATTAAAAATTGGCTAAGTCCAAAGCATTGTGGCTAAAAAAAATTTGACAATGAATGCTTTCAAGGAGTTTACATTCCACTGATAGGAACAGAGATAAGCAAAAGACAAGGTCGAAAATGAAGAGGACAAGGAAAGATCCAGATGTGTGTGTGCACATGCACATGCATGTGTGTGACCACATGAGTGTATGCATGTATGTGTGTGTGGAATCAGGGAAGATGAGAAAGCTTGCATGGAAGAAGGGGTGTTTATGATGAATCTTGCAGGGAGAGAAGGGTTTTGAAATAAGACACTTTGGGGCAGCTAGGTGGTGCAGTGGATAGAGCACCAGCCTTAGAGTCAGAAGGACCTGAGTTCAAATCTGTTCTCAGACATTTACTAGCAGTGTGACCTTGGGCAAGTAACTTAACTCTATTTGCTTCCCCATCCCTCCAAAAAAAAGAAAGAAAAGAAGTAAGATACTACTTGGAACAGTGCTTTTCAAATTGCTAAAGCAGTAACTATATACATGATATAAGAAAAAAGTTATAACTAGAGGTCATACAGTCATTTTGCTGAAGAGGCAGAAGGGGTGGGTGATTCATGTGCTCAAGGAACAAGCTTGGATTTGAACTCATGTTTCCAGGCTGTAGTAGCTTTACTACCTATATCTCTTGGATTTATAATTCTTTGTGAGAGGGAGTTCTTATCAAGCAGAGAATGCCTGATGAAGGACAACACAGGATAGTAAC
Organism: Potorous gilbertii; assembly: GCA_028658325.1. Lineage (NCBI taxonomy): Eukaryota > Metazoa > Chordata > Mammalia > Diprotodontia > Potoroidae > Potorous > Potorous gilbertii. The sequence goes on along the minus strand of CM053769.1, from coordinate 301,036,357 downwards.
ACTTCTATCACTAATGCTTCAGATTTACAAGAACTTTTCCTGTGAAGTTGTGGATGGGAAGTAATGTATTATTGGCTCAATTTCATAGAAGAGGAGCCTAAGGCTCAGCTAACTAGTGGCATCCCCAAGGTCACTTGGTTCACATGGAAGCCTTAGTTCAAACCTAGGCCTGCTGATTCAATGGCCAGTGGTCTTTCTGTCATGCTATGTTCTTACCTGAGTGACTTCAGGAACCAAACCAGTCCTGTACCTTTATGCGTTCTCCAACAATGGTCTTGGAGACTCATTATTTTTATTCCACACCCAAACACAATTCAATACTTACAAGGCTTCTGGGCAGGGGAGGTAATACGGGAGGTAATGGACAGACCAGTTCCAGGTTAACATCCTGAAAGGAAAGAGGAGATCTGATGCATGTCTCTTCAGAGACAAGAGCAGTTGCTTAGCAAAAATTAACTTCACCAATAACATATTCCGGGAATTACTTGGTCACTTTGACCCTGCTGTTGATATAAGTCAGAGGTAGCTGTTAGTAATTGGCTGGATTAGAGAAAAGCAATCTGGATTATTTTTGTAGAAGAGAAAAGTAGAAGACCAAGGGAGGAGAGAACACATTCCTAATGTCATGGTTCTAGGATGTTCTTTGTAGTAATTACAATGACTCACTTAAAAACTTGCCCTCTTTATGTGAACAGGCACCATCTCCTGTGCCCCTTCCCCAGCCCCACAGGCCTAGCTGCCAGAGCCCCTTCCCATCTGTTGAAGTCCTAGCCATACTGTCCACTCACACTGAAGCACTATTACAGGGGTGGAAAGAATTCCCAGGGCTATAGATTTAGGATAAAAATGTGTTCTTGGCATTCCCAAGTAGAATAAATTTCCCCAAAAAATATTATAAAAAAGATAATTAGGGTGTATAGTGTTATTAATCTTAACATAAAGGTATATTTTGGGTTAAAATGGGGACCTTTACCACCATGAATAACACCATTTCTGTGTGAAAATGCATTCCCACTTCCCAACAACCAAACACCATGTGACCTTTTCGAAAACGGAGTGCTACCTCTATTTAGTTCCCTCTATTTGGTGAGATATTTCATTATTGATAGAACTCTCTTTTTCTCCTCTGTCTTTTTTTCCTTTTCCCTCTCTTTCCTTTCTCCCCTCAACATAGTTATTTGATTCAATAAATATTTATCAAGTCATTAAGTCCTGTCTTGGGCGGAGAACTGTGCTCAGTCTTGGGAGAAGATACATGTTTCAGATGACACAGTCTCTAAGTTTACAGAGCTTGTAATCTGGGAGGGGGAGAAGACACAAACACAGATAACGACTATACAATGTTCCATGATAAGTACATTAAAGAAGTACAATACCAAGTGCCATATGGGGTTCAAAGTGGAATAACATGCCCAAAAGGAGCAGGGAATTTCACTTTCCTAGAAGAGGCAGAATTTGAGGGCTGGGTAGGAATTCCCACAGATAAAGAGAAGATGAGAGGATGTTTCATGTATAGAGAACGGTGTGAACAAAAGAATGGAGATAAAGGGTCATAAACTAGAAGACTGAAGGAGATGAGGAAGCTGAGACCCAGATAAGTGGCTTGTCCAAAGTCACACAGGCAGTAAGTGCCAGAGTTGGACTTCAAATCCAGGACTTCGGCCTCCATATTGAGCCCTCTTCCCACTGTTCCATGGTATCCCTCTAAGTCAGGAGGGCTGAGAGTGTGCTCAGAGGACAGAGTTTGTGGAGGGGAGTCACATTAGTAGGTCTAGGAGGGCATGGTCAGATTGTGGAGGGCCTTGAATGTCAGGCAACCAAGTATGCACTTGATTCAGCGGGCAACAGGGAACTGCTGGAGATGTGCAGTCTTGGGATATTAATAAGCATAATAATGAAAACGATAGAATGAACAGCAGCAGTGACCAATATCTGTCTAAGGGCATCTCCAGGTAGGCCTTGAATTAATCTCTTCTAGGACCAATCAGCGGCTGCTAAGGAGTAAGCACTTGGAGATTAGTATGAGTGATCTGGACTAGACAGGCTCTCCCCAGGGTGTCAAATTAAATTTACCAAATGACCAAGAAGATGCTGAGTAAGGTGAGGGTGATGGCTGCCAGCAGCATGCTTCTCCAACGCATTGCTTGGGATCTTGAAGGTTGATTCCAGCGATGTCGAGCCTGGCGCGCCGTTTTCCACAGCTTGCTAAATAAAAGTACAGGCAGAGATAAAATCAACACCTCCTGACCCTAGTGTTAAGCACAGGAAAAACAGTCCCTCTCTCTGTACCTGTCTGATAGAAAGAAAGCTTCCCTCTGAGACTCGGGTGGGAAGATAGGTGGTGCAGTGGACAGAGTGCTGGGTCAGGAATCAGGAAGCCTCATCTTCCTGTGTTTAAATCTGGCTTCAGACACTTAATAGCTGTGTGACCCTGGGCAAATCACCTAACCCTGGATGCCTCAGTTTCCTCCTCTGTAAAATGAGCTGGAGAAGAAAATGGCAAAACACACCAGTGTCTTTGCCAAAAAAATTCCAAATGGATCTGACTCACAAAGAGTTGGACATGACTGAAATAACTGAACAAGCAACTGACTTGGGAAGCCTCTCTTGATTCCAGTTTATGCTGTATTTATTTTTTTTTTGTATGAACTTACGTATGTGGGTGTTATCTCCCTTGATAAAAAGCAGTTCTTTAGGGTGGGGACTGGTTCATTTTTGTCTCTGTGTCCCCAGAGTGCTTAGCACAGTCTGCCATGTTAGTCATGTCTGACTCTTCGTGACTCCGTTTGAGGTCTTCTTGGAAGATATACTGGAGTGGTTTGTCATTTTCTTCTTTAGCTCATTTTACAGATGAGGAAACAGAGGCAAACAGGGTGAAGTGACTTACCCAGGGTCACACAGCTGGTAGGTGTATTTGAACTCAAGGAGATGTGACTTGCTGACTCCAGGCCTGGTACTGTATGTGCTATGGCGCCACCTAGCTACCACCTAGTAGGTGCTTAATAAATGCTTTCTGATCTATTGAACAGCTCCTTAGGATAGGATGATTAGGCTTGACCTCTCCCATACAATACCTGGCAAGTGGGTATGATTCTTATCTCAGGAGCCAACTCCTTTCCCCTCATTTTCTCATATCCCAAATATCCTTTTTCATATCATTTCTTTTATTGTTGGTGATCTCTTTTCTCAGGAATCCAAAGGAACATTTTCCCTATGGTCTTACTCTCCCTTTCTATGTTGTGAAAGAAGTCATTGAGCTTTTTGCTATTTCACACCTTTACCTTCAGCCTCAGACTGAGCCTTAACCCCAACCACAGGCCTCTAATTCTAGCCACGAACCAAGTCAGCACAGACTGCTCCTTCATTTTTGGGGCAACATGGCCTTGTGAATTGTTGGATTTGAAGTCAGAGGGTTTGGGGTCAGATCTCAGCTCTGTTTTTTATCTGTTTGGTTTTGAGAAAATTTCTTAATCTCTGTGGGCCTCTGTTCCTTCATCTGTAAAATGAGGAGGTTAGAGTGGATGGACTCCCAGGTCCTTAAATCTAACATTCTATAATCCCCGACTGCTGACTGGATCCTAAACCTGACTTTGGGTTGACCAATGATTGACTTCAACAATAGAACAGGCTCCCCACTTCAGTCCATCCTCCATTGACCCCTCCATCCTCCATTCAATCTTTAAAGTGATTATTCTAAAGTGCAGATCCAATCATTTCATATTTACACACCCCCTACTCAATAAACTCCAATAACTCCAATAGCTCCAAAACTCCTATTGCTTCTAGGATCAAATACAAAATGCATTCAAAGCTCTTATCAATTAGCCCTCTTCTTCCTACCTACTAAATCAGACACTTCAATCCCATGACGCCTGACCTCCTGACAATTCTACAAACAAGACACTCTGTTTCTTAGCTCTGGGCATTTTCTTAGGCTGTCCTCCATGTGCCTGGAATTCTCTTTCTCCTCTCTTTTGACTATTGACATTCCTAGCTTCTGTAAAGTTCCAACTAAAATCCTGTCTTCTACAGGAAGCTTTCTCTATGCCCTCTAAATTCTTGTGTCTTCTCCCTGTAAATTAACTCTCATTTATCTTATATATAGCTTGCTTTGTATATATTTGCCTGCGTGTTGTCTCCCCCACTTAGTTGTAAGCTTCTAGAGGACAGGGACTGTCTTTTGTTTCTTTTGGTCTCCCCACCACTTAACACAGTGGCCTGACGCATAGTAGGTGCCTAATGAATGTTTACTGATTGATTTATTGTTACCCTGTCTGTTCCTCCATAGATTTAGGAAGGCAATGAGATCCTTCCTTGACAGATCTGATATATTGCTGCCCATCCCACCACAGTAAATGGCAGGCTCATTACAATTTTTCTTAATGGTGTACTTTTTTTATAAGGGGCAGGGAGGAATAAGTTCCTAAATTCTTCCCTTCTCCAACATTTTGAGGAGAAAATAGTTGATTGAATCAATCAACCAAAAAGAATTTTTTTTAAAAAAAATATTTGTTTTCAGTTTTCCAAAAAGAATTTTTTAAGTGCCCACTGGCTGCACCATTCTACCTACAAGGACAAAAAAAAATCCTTGCTCTCAAGAGCTTAAATTCTAACAGAGGAGACAATATGTGCATGGTTGTTTTGTTTTGTTTTTTTTAACTTCTTTTGTATTATAGACCATTTTGGCAGACATACCAAAAATACATGGGATTACAAAGGATACTTAGATTAGATAGAGTTTTGATAGAGTTTGATAGAGTTATCAAAATGTTAAAACAAACCCACAAGCTCACATACTCCAGTTTATGAATTCCTGAGCTATAAGTAGAAAGGTCTTTAGAAGTTATCTGGTGCAATCTCACCCATTTTACAGATGAAGTAACCAAGGTCCAGAGAAGAGAAAGAATTTGTCCATGGCCCTACACAGTAAGTAATAGTCAAGGTCTGATGTGGCATCCAATGTTCTTCCTTCTGCACCATATGTTGCTTTTTCCTTTAGTTTCTTCATTTGTAAAATGAGGATAACAATATCCTCTACCTCATGAGACTGTTATAAAGACCAAAGATAGCAAATGTAAAAAGCAATTTACAAACCTTAAAGCACTATTTAAAGCCACCACCATCATTCTTATCGTTTTCCTCTTCCTGTGATTAAAGGTAGTAGATTGAAAAATCAGATTACCTGAGAAATTTAATTCCCAAGTCCTCTTGGAAGCTGTGCCAGTGCATCTGGAGATTCTATTTACTTGTCGAGCCAGTGAGAGACCAGTCCTCCCCTCCTCCCCCTCCCCCAGGTGTCCTCTGACAGCCAGCAGTCTGGATACAGCTATAGCTGCAGGGAACCATTGGTGTTTCTATGGTTAGCTTCCAGGCTTCTGACTGGAAGGCATCTGGGTGGGAAGTTGGTAGAGACTGTAGGCCAGGATTATTTTAAAGCCATTTCTCCATGTGTCTGGTTCCCACAAAACAAGGTAAAGCCCCAAGAGCCTGGAATCCTTTAACTCATTTCTCTCTAAAATGTGGCAGTTATATTGAGAGGCAAATATGGGTGACAGACTGAACCCTGGCTGGGAACCAGGGTTCTAGTCCAAACACTAACACTATCTTGCTGCGTTGCTTTGAGCAAGTCATTACATACATACATACATACATACATACATACATACACATGTTTCCTAATCAGTAAAATAGGGAGTTTGGGGTTTCTTAACCTGGGGTCCACCATCTTCCATTGGATCCATAGAGAGATTACAGAAAGTATGAACTTGGATAGGAAAAATATATGTTATTATTTTCAGTAACACTTGGTTTCCTTTGTACCCTATGCATTTTATGCGTTTAAAAATATTCTTCTGAAAAAAAGATATCCACAGGTTTCCCCAGACTGCCAAAGGGGTTCATGACATAAACAATATTAAGAACATCTACATTTGATAGTCTCTAAGGTAGGTAGATTCCTTTCAACTCTAAGATCCTAGGATTCATTAGAAGGAATAAATTTTCTGAGACTGTGCTTAAAATAAATCCATGGTGAAGCCATTTTCCTCCCCCAGTTGCAGAAGCCCTAAGCCAGCTACTTCTTCCAGGTTTGCCCACCCAGGGAATTCTGTTTCTTTGTGATTAGAGCTTGGCAGAGGAGTCAGGTCCTGCTAGATTCCCCAGGGAGCATTTTCCTACCAAGACAGAAAAGACCCTCCACACACCCCAACTCACCCCTAAGCCTGGGGAGGGCAGCAAGCAGGAGTGAAAGGCAGAGAGATAGGCAGAGAGATAAGCTGGCCGGGAGGTAGGCAAGCGGGCTAGGTGGTGGTGGGCAGGCAAGATGGACCCTCGTGGTCTCTTCGGAGAAGGACTCAGGCAGCAATCTAGCCTCAGCCAGCTTTAGCAGGACCCCAGTTAGGCTTCCTCTCCTTGTGTCCTTGACATCACAGTCACCAAGGTTTCTGAGAATCCGGGGGCTTGGAACATCAATCCTGCTGCAGAGGAAGAGCTCTTCTGCCTAGAACAAGCAGGAGCGCAGCCACCGCCCAAGCCCCCAAGGCTGCTGTAATCAGGAACTGCGTGGCTTTCTGGCTGGTCCTGGCCAATTTCATTCGCAAACTCTTGGTGGAACTGGCTGACTGCTCCTCCCTTTTCTCTATCTTGGGGGGAAATAGCTTTGTTTCTCCTTGAGGCTAAGGACTGAAAGGGGGAGGTCTGGAATAGAAGCGAAAAGGAGGGAGGCACCGTGGGAGAGAGAAAGGGGAGGGAGACGTTACTTGGCTGGAGGTATGCACCATTTCGAGAGAGGAAATCACTCAGTTCTGTACCAGCCAATTTTCCTGATGCTACATAAGCATGCATACCAATACACCTGCATGCACGTGTCTGGACTCATGTACTCTCACATACATACAACATGTACTTTCAGCCCCCTCAACATAGCCAAACGTGTGGCCCTAGTGGCTCAAGGTCACTCTTCTCCATTTACCTGGGGGCTTCTGTGATTGGAATCTACGGATTCAGACCTATGTGGGTCGTGAAAAAGCTATTATTTATACATCTCTCTAAGGTTACATATGTTATCACAGAAGATCCTCACCACAACCTGTGTGATGGGGGCTATTATTTCCCTCTTTTACAGAAGACAAAACTGAGGCTAAGGGGTAGAGTGACTTGCCCAGGGTCACAGGGCTAGTTAGTGTCTAAGGCAACATTTCAGCTCAGGTCTTCCTGACTCCTTATCCAGTGCTCTATCCATTAGAGTGCTGGATTCAGAATAAGGAGGATCTGGGTTCAAGTTCTGCCTTTGACACTTACTAATTGTTCGGGGCAAATCACTCCACCACTCTCAGCCTTGGCTTCTTCATCTACAAAATGATGATCTCTGGGGTCTCTTCTGGCTCTAGATCTTTGATCTGACCTTAGGGAAGTAACTTCCCCTCTCAGATCTGCAAAATGGCAAGAGGGGGAAGGAGGGGGGGGATGGGGAGAGGGAGTTGAAGAGGAGGAATAATTCCTGTTTTGCTTCCCTCATAGGATTACTATAAAGAACAAATGAAATAATAACTAGGAAAACTGTTTAAGAATTAGGTGAGGGTTTATCATTTTTAATTATTATAATTTTCCTAGAGCACATCCTTTAGATCAGGGATGGGAAACCTTCAACCTTGAGGACACATGTCACTCTCTAGATCCTCAAATGCTACCCTTTAACTGAATCCAAACTTCACAGAACAAATCCCCTTCATAAAAGGATTTGTTCTGTAAAACTTGGACTCAGTCAAAAAAGCCCTCACTGAAAGACCTGGAGGCTGCAGGTTCCCCATCCCAGTCCTAGAGTATATGATCACCCAATCAAAGATGGGAAGGTGTTGACAGTCATTCATGGGACTTGTCTCCAACCTAATCACACCCATCAATTTCCTTCAGCATTCTCATTTTACTGGATCCCTTTCTCCACTAAGCAAGTTCCTAACCTCCCTTCTGCCTGGGGAATAGCCTTCTCAGGGAGAGGCCTCTGGAGAAGAAAGTGGTGCTGGTGACTTGGCACAGCCCTCCCTCACTTAAATCTCATTCACATGCAAGTTATGGCATCACCTTCCTGTTGTGATGGTCTTCTTTGAGAATTAAGGACGAACCACAGACCCCTCAGAATAGATATCACCTAACACTTCCCCAAGTACTCACAGCAAGAGCCATTGGGAAGATTCCTCCCATACCCAGCACACCTATACTGCTGCCCCCACTCCTCCATCAGTGGGCTGACCATAGATGCTCTGTTCCAGAGTAGCAACCAATGAGCGAGGCCCCACCTTTGCCTATCCATTTAGTTACCTAGGTTACCATCTTTGATGCCAACTCCTTATCCTACTTGACTTTTCACTCTCACCTATTTGTTCGCTTGCCAAATCTTGGTCATTTCTATTTCTGTTATTTCCTTTTCTCTACTCTAGACCCTCATCAGTTCGCACATTAGTCTCCTAAATGGCCTCTCTGATAAGTCTCTCCACTCAACCCATCTTCCACAAAGCTACCAAAGGGATTGTCCTAACGTGCAGGTCTGGTCATGTCACTCCCCTACTCAATAGACTCCAGTGATTCCTTATTGTTTCCTCCTTTTCTGGCTGTCAGATAGGTGGCACGGTGTGGATGATACAGCGTACTGGAGTCAGGAAGATATGAGTTCAAGTCCAATCTCAGGCACTAGCTGTGTGACCCTGGGCAAGTTATTTAATCTCTTCCTGCATCCATTTACTCAACTGTGAAATGAGAAGAATCATAATAGCCCTTATTTCACAAGGTCATTGTGAAGGATAAAATGAGATATTTGTAAATTGCTAGTGCACTACCTGCTACATAATTGTCATTTGTCCTTCATTTTTGAAGAGGACCAGTGACATCATGGAGTGATGTCTTGACTTGTGCATGCATGAATTGAATCGAGGTAAGGCAGAGCTGCGCAAATTGTCAGCCTAGTTCTTTCTTCCAGAGTTATTAAAGTCCAGGGGCAAGACAAAGTCAGGAAGACTGGCAATGGCCCAGGATGCAGTGGACGACCTTGGCGTGTTTGAGGTCTGATCAAGCTCCACAGTGCCTACTTCAGCTGCCTTCAGGTCCATTGGAACAAATTGTTCTCATCCTCCTATTACACTGAGGGAAGCCTTCACCTGCTTGGGGTAGACATCCTCTAACTCACCAATGAGTTTGAGCCCTGTAAGTTACCTTCAAGCTGGTTTAACTAGTTTTACTGGGGTGTGGCCCCTGAGTGTGTGCCATAGCTTCTTGGAGCCACAAGTGAGAGCTGGGTGACAGGTGGACGCCAAAGGTGGATGAACAGCCCTGCAAAGGGCTTAGTGGGCCCTCAAACCAGAGGTGCTGGTCCTCCCTGAACACTCCGTACACCCACCCTAGGCACATAGTAGGCACTTGTTGCTACTGTGCTTGTTCTCATTCCTTATCCCATCCTTTTATCTGTTCGTGTAAGTTTTATAATATATGTAATTAGTATAAACATAATTTATAAATAATATAATTATTAGTGATAAATGTGTACTATTTATAAAGAAGTAAATTATACCCATTCTGGGGGTACATGTTCAAAATTTTTTTTACTGATTAAGGATACATGACCAAAAAAGTTTGGAGGCTGCTGATTTATATCTTCCTTTTGCCCCATCACATACAATCTTAATTGTGTACAGGGTGTCATACCCCACTTCTAACAACCCCCACTAGACTTTAAGGTTTGTAAGGGAAGGTACTGTTTTATTTTTTCAACACAATACCTAGTTAAAAAAGGCAAAACAAAACTATATAATACTTGGGCTTTTAACTTTTATTTTGCTATTATCATTTGTCTTTTCATCATAATCACAATGTAAGGAAAGTAGATTTTAGCAGGGAAGACTCAGGGCTTGGATGCAAGTCCTTTCTGCATTTAGTATTGTCTTAAATGCATATCCTTAGATGTAGTTTTGATTTATTATATTTTGTAAGATATCTTGGGGTTTGAAGCCTAGATTTTTTCTTTTCCTGTTTATTTATTCTATCATTAAAAAAAGTAGGGTAATTAACTCTTTTGTCTCATGTAGTTTTCATTGATGATTTCTTGAAATATAGCTCTGGTAAAGCAGGTTTTGAAAAAGCCCATTGGGATTAAAATGAAGCTACTTGACTATGCCTTTAAACTCAAATCACTCTGGCTTTCACTGATTCATCAATAACAAGTTTCAGTCCAGGCTTCATTTGTTTACTGTTTGGATTTTGATGTCTCTGAGTGAAGTATGAATAGCAATTGTTTCCATTCTGAACGGAAACTCTGAGGGTCTTACCCTCCCAGATTGATTCTTTTGGAAATCAGAGTGGGCCGTCTTTTTATGAAATCTTACCATCTTATTCAGTAGAGTTTACATGACAGCTTAACCAGTGTGCCAACAGTAGAAGAAAAGAGAGTCACACCTGAAGGGAGTCTTTCTTCGTAAAAGTTCATTTATATACATGAGATCTTGCAGATAAATGATAAACAGATGAGGTTTTGTTGGATTACTTCTTTTAATTCTTATAGAATGCACCATGCAAATATTTACAATTATTGTATAATAATTATTTTTAAACTTTTAATTTGGAGTTTTTTATAATTATGGCCAAATGAAAATTTTACATTTTATAATTATGCAAAAAAATTTGAATTTGAATTTTTAGGGGAAAAGTTGTCAGTGTAGTTATTATTAATACTTAATGAATAAAACTAAAATAATGTGGTGAGTGTTATATTACATTACTCTAGGAGTTCACAACATTTTTTGTTGTTGAAAGTGGTTCAAGAAATCAAAAACACTGGGAACCACTCTGGATCAAGGAAATAACAAATACCAAATGCAGATTCTGCATAAAACCTATGTTTTATTTTCTTGTTAGCCTGATGCTGTCAAAGGAAACTGCTGAGACTTGAGTCAGATTCTGACACTCCCGGGGGAAACCCTGGGTGAAGGCAAAATGAACCAGAATGACTATTATTACAGAGAAGCATCAAAGATTGCAGCAGATTCCTCTGTCAGAGATCTGAGCCTGATATTCCTGTTACACAAGCTTGGAGGAGAAACAAAGAATCAGGAGGAAACAAAGGAACTTTAACACAAAATTGCAAGAGAAGAAATCAGAAGAAAGAAACCAGTTACCAGACAATCACATTTCCTTCTTAGATGTCAGGCTGGCGTGACTTTCCTAGGTCAACTGCATTTTTACCTAAATACAATGTCTCCTTACCCACCCTCATTTGGTTAATTATAATCTACTTGTTCTTAAAAAGTAACATCTATCCCTTTCTCCTTAAGTTCCCTCTTCCTTGAAATATAAGCTCCAAAAAAACCAGAAGAGAGCTCAGTAAAGGGAATTCATCCTTTTCTGTTTAAAGCAAAAACTGGATTCTAGCTAGGGGCTTTTTGGCAAAGTAGGTTTCTCTGTGGATCTTGTCTTATCCTGCTTAGTTGCTGGAATGCTTGTCTTGCAGAAGGTGGTAGTAGGTAGGGATTGAGTTTAGAATAGCCAAGAACAGAGGAGAATACAGCCAGTTCTTGGGAGAAGAGAGACTTACCCTGAAATGTCCTGGAAGGAAGTGAAACCAGAGTATAAAGCCTTGCAGTTACATACTTATTCACTCGGCAACCTGTAGAAATGGACCTAAGTTGATAGTGAAACTTAGCATCCTTTCCCAGCAGGTTTAAACTCAACCAATACTGAGCCAGGAGTTTCCCTATGCCTTTTACCTTTTTTCCTCTATGCCTGATGATGGGATGAGAGACAGCATGGAGTAGAGGGCTAGGGAATCACAGTAATTGAATTCTTGTTCTGGTTCTGCCACCTAATTAGCTGTGTGACCTGAGCTTCAGTTTCCACATCAATATAGTGAGGGAATGGGAGTAGATGTCCTGAACTGTGACAATCTAGAATTCTTTTTCTGTCCTAAGGTATGATTGAAGAAACACCTTCCTGTTGCCAGGTTTACAGAGACTTCCAGGGAAACCCCACACCTGACAGAAATGAAGACCATGGGATCTCAAATAAAGTTCTTTCAAGAAAATGAGATATCAATGCAATTTCTGCCTACTCCTGATGTCAATCAACGAATGCTTTCCTCCTTCCTTTTCCCCCTTTCCTTCTCCCTTTCCCCTTTCCGTTTCTCAGAAATAAGTTATTCAGACCTTACCTAAATCCTGATCAAGTGAGCCCTCAGCAGGCAGTAGATTTGAAACACTAAACACCAGACAGTTCCACCAGTTGAAACAAATGAAGATGGAAATATTCACTCAGTGCAGTACATAGGTTGACTGATCAGGTGGCCTCCTGGCTACAAACTGAACTGCTATCACGGGGAACCTACGAGGAACTTCAGACTGAGTATTGCCTCTGGAGGCACAGAGCACAGGTGGGGGAAGTTAAATGGGTACTGGGTTGCATCATCAGGGACACACCTAATGAAGAAGTTCAGGTGATAGCAGAGTTAGAAAAGGCATTCATTCTTTCCTTTTGGCTCTAACAGAGGGCTCCCCACCTTTTCCTGGTTCTATTTCCTACTCCCACTCTCACCAGAGCCTGATAGAGTTTGAAACTAGAAGAAAAAGCTGCCTTCTTCACTGACCTTTAATATGCAGTACAGTATGACAACATTCTTGTCTTAAGCAATAGAATCTAGGTCCTACAATCCTACACAAATTTCATGGGTTGGGAGGAAAGAGGTGAGAGGCAGAGAAGAGAAGCTGTGTCCCATTGACTCAGTGGTTCAAATGAGACCTCCCATGTTAATCATCAATTAACAGGTATTTACTGAACTCCTGCTACAATGCTCAATCCTGTCTCACTCTCCATGGGCCCTATTAGTCCATTCGGCTTTTTTGGCAAAGATATTGGAATGGTTTGCCATTTCCTTCTTCAGTGGATTAAGGTAAACAGAGGTTAAGTGATTTGCCAAGGGTCACACAGCTAGTCAGTGTCTAAGGCTGTATTTGAACTTAGGTTTTCCTGACTCCAGGCCCAGAACCTTTATCCACTGAGCCACTTAGATGTCAGGCTGGCGTGACTTTCCTAGGTCAACTATATTTTTACCTAAATACCCCTTCCTATTACATAACGGATTTTGTTTTTTTGTAGGACGCAGAAATAAGATACTGTGTATCTCTGAGCTTGAGGACCTTACAATCTAGTAGTGAGGAAAGACAGATGTCAAGTTAAAAGATGAAAAGTGCTGGAATGAGGTATTTAAGACAAACTTTTATTTTATATATGGAGAACTGAGACCCAGAGAGGACTTGTCCAAGGCCATGAAATGACTAAATAGTAGAGCCAAAACTAGAGCCCAGGTTTCCTGGCTCTTGGACCAACATTCTTAATCTCCCTGAGCATGTTGAAAGCAGTTCCGGTTTTTGTTTTTTGCCTTTCTTTGTTTTTCCAGGGCTCAGTACAATGCTTAGCTCATTTTATTTTATTTGTTTTAAATAGTATTTTATTTTTTCCCACAATTCCACATCAAGAAAATTTTTAGCATTCATTTTTACAAGATTTTGAATCTCAGATTTTTCTCCCTGCCTTCCTTCTCCTCTTCTGAAAATGGTAGGTAGTTTGATTTAGTTTACCCATATGCTATCATGTAGAACATGTTTCCATATTCATTGCTGTTGTTGTGGAAGAAGAAACAGATCAAAAGGAAAAAAACCACAAGAAAGAATAAAGTGGAAAAAAATACACTTTGATCTTCATTCAGAGTTCATTAGTTCTTTACCTATATATGAACAGCATTTTCTTTTGTGAGTCCTTTGTCTTAGATCATTGCATTGCCAAGAAAAGCTGAGTCATTCATAGTTGATAATTACATGATGTTGCTGATACTGTGTTCCTGGTTCTGGTCATTTCACTTTGCCATAAGTTAGCACAAGTTTTTCCAGGTTTTATTGAAATTTGCCTGCTCATCATTTAGTATAATTTAGCACAATGGTATTCCATTATATTCTAGAGTCCCCCTTAATAGGCTGATCCTTCACCTGGAAGATGGTCAGGCATATACCTGAGAGTTAGTGTGGCTTCAGAAAGGGCCGATGGTGTTTGCTGCCCGACAACTCTAGGAGAAATGACAGGAGCAGAACTGAGGTCTGTACACAACGCTTGTAGATCTGACCAAGGCCTTTGACACTGTTAGTCATGAGGGCTTATGGAAAATTATGTCAAAATTTGGTGGCCCAGAGAAGTTCATCAACATTGTACGTCAATTTCATGATGGCAGGTTTGCCCAGGTTCTGGGTAAATGACAAAGCTCTCATGCCTTCCCAGTCACCAATGGAGTGAAACAGGGTTGTGTGCTTACTCCCATGCTTTTTAGTATGATGTTTTCAGTCATGTTGACAAATGCTTTCAATGAGGATGAACATGGCATCAAGGTCAACTACTGTACTGATGGTAAGTTCTTCAATTTGTAAAGGTTACAAGCCAAGACTAAAGGGAGTGTTGGTGCATGATTTTCTGTTTGCAGATGATTATACTAAATGTAGCCTCTGAAGCTGAGATGCAACAAAATATGGATCAATTCTCTGCTGCCTGTGCTAAATTTGGTCTACTAATTAACACCAAAAAAACACAGGTGCTCCATCAGCCACCACCACACCATCCATGCATGGAACCATCAGTTACAACAAATGGAGAAGTTTTGAATGCTGTGGATAAGTTCACTTACCTTGGTAGTGTACTTGCCAGGGATATACACATTGACAATGAGGTTGATACATGCATTGCCAGAGCTAGCTCAGTGTTTGGGAGGCTCCAAAGAAAGATTTGGGAGAGAAGAGGCATTAGATTGAGTACCAAACTGAAGGTCTACAGAGTCATTGTACTGACTTCATTGTTGTATACCTGTGAAATATGGATGGTCTACTAGCGCCATGCCAGGAAACTGAATCACTTCCATTTGAACTGTCTGAGGAAGATTTTGAGGATCACCTGGCATGATAAGATACCAGACACTGAAGTCCTTGCTCAAACTGAACTGCCAAGTATTCAAACTATGCTTCAGAGAGTGCAACTCTGATAGTCTGGCCGCGTTGTTTGAAAGCAAAATGTACGCTTGCCAAAAGGACTATTTTATGGAGACCTTGCATGGGGCAGGCAATCACATGGCGGCCAGAAGAAATGATACAAGGATACTCTCAAGGTCTCTCTCAAGAACTTTGTATTTGACTGTGCAACATAGGAGACATTGGCACAGGACTGCTCAGCATGGAGTGCCCACATAAGGAAAAGGTGCTGTGTTCTTTGAGCAAAGCAGAATTGAGACAGCACAAAGTAAATGCAGGATGTGCAAATTTGGAGTATCCACCCCAAATATTCAAACGGACCATCTGTGCCCAATCTGTGGTAGAGCATTCCAAGCTCGTATTGGTCTGATTAGCCATAGTCGGACACACTGAAATTTCACTTTATCATGGTGATGTCGTTTTGGTCCTCTTCAAAGATGAAGGACAACAACCATTCCATTATATTCATATACCACAGTTTGTTCAGTCATTCCCCAATTAATGGGCATCCCTCAATTTCCAGCCTGGCTTATTTTAATGACTTAATATATGCTTGTTGAATTGACTTTTCCCTCATTTTATGGTACTACCTTACATTGCTATAGCAACAAGCACAGGCTTCTGCTCACAGTAAGCACTCGATGTTTGTTGAGTGAATATTAAAAATATTGTAGTTCTGGATGAGCAACTAAAGCAAATTTGGAAACTGAGAAACAACAAAGTTCTTTCAGAGACTTGGGGATATTACAGGAGGGAGGGTTTTATATGTACTATTTTTGTATAGTATAGTGGAAAGGAGAATGATTAAGGGATCAGGAGGCCATGGGTTAATTTCCTGGTTTTGTTACTTATTAATGGTAAAATTTCAACAAATCACTCCCTATCGCTGCATCTCAATTTCTTCTCTTGTAAATTTGGGACCATAATCCTTATCTCTCCTTCACAAAACTATGGTGAGGCTCAAATGAGATGATCATAAGAAAAGCCTTCATACCAATCCACCAATTAATAAACATTTATTAAGCACCTATTATGTGCCAGGCACTATGCTAAGCGTTGGAGTGTATGGGGCATTCATGGAAGCATGAGAACTGCTGAGCCCTTTCCAGGGCTGATCATTGATCTTTGCTGTCCACTTGATTCACCCAACTCTCATCTGTGGCTTCAAAAAGCTATGGCACGCACAGTGGCACACCCTGGTAAACCACTTTGGAAGATGGGCTAAACCAGGATGAGGGTCACTGAGGGGTCTCAAATCTGTCAGTGAGTTAGGGGGTATCTACTCCAAGCATACAAAGACTTCTGGTGGAATGGGTAGATGAAAACAATTTATTTCAGCAGCCACAAAAGTAGCTGAAGTTGGTACTGTGGGGTACTTAGAGCTTGGTCAGACATTGAATACACCAAGGTCATCCAATGCATCCTAGACCATCTCCTGCCATTTTGGCTTTTGTCTCACCTTTGGACTCCAATGACTCAGGAAAAGAACGTGAGGCAAAGACTTTGAGAAATGATAGCTCACTTAAATCTCAATTCCAATTTATGCATGAATCAAAAGTCATCACCCATGCCATTTTACCATTCTTACCTACTTCAAAACCCTGTGGTAACAGGCAAGTGACAAAGCAGGTGTGAATACACTGGAAACTAATTACAACCTTGTACAACCCATGCCCAGGCCGTAGGGTTGTCTTCTCACTGGTCTGAAGCATCAGTGGGATTTGGCAGCTCCATGGGTATCTGAGCAGCCTTTTAAGGATTGTACTGCTCACGTCCAGGTGTGAGGAAGGAAGAAACGGTGCCCTAAAATGATCTGCTTCACCTAATCCTGGCCTGCTTACCCTAGAAGGTGGGAATCCCATCTTGTGATTGAAACACAAAAAAAATTGTACAAAAACTTTTGCAAAGATGATTCCACTCACCCTAGGTATGTGGAATATACTTATGGACAACATGAAATCCAGTAGACCTGAAAGACAAACAACTCTTGTTGCAAGAAAACTCAGCAAGTATGGCATCCAAATAGCAACCTTGAACAAAATAAAGCTGGCAAATGAACACTAGCTTAGCGAAGTCAGAGCTGGATATATGTTATTCTGGAGATGGGGAATGCCTTGAAGCTGGCATAAGTTTTGTAGTCAAAACTAAAGTAATCAACAATGCCTTCCAAAAGGAGTGAATAAGCTCATGACCTTGGGATTACTACTTGCAGGAAAGCACCATGCCACCATCATCAATGTGTAAGCTCCCACTATCAACCTGGATGAGGTAAAAAGAAAAAAAAAATCACCTTTTAATCTGATTCCAGCTGTACTCTGGATGTTGTGGGCCACACGCAGCCTGGGCAGCAGGTCTGACACCTCTGTCCTAAGGCACTGACTTTTCCAGGTCTTCCTGCATGCTCAGCTCTTTAATCTCGAATAGCATGCTATTATTATTCTGAAGGTAGGGAAGATCTTTTTTAGGGCCTTAGGGCATTCAATTACAGCCCCTTCCCTCTTATCACATCCAGTTTTCTTGTCCTCCCAGCACAGATTTTCCCCCAAACATGTCCTACTCTTCTGTTCCTTCCCCTTCCCACACCCTTCAGGCAATGTCCAATGTCATTTTTGTCAGCTGCTATTTCCCCAGGTGACAGGAGGTGGCAGCTCTTGCTCATTCAGCTCTCACCCCAATCGCAGCCTCCATAGTCTTCTTTGTGACCAGCAGAAGGGACTTTCCAAGTCTTCATCCTGTTTAGAGTAAACAGCTAAGTACAGGACATTTGTCTCATAGAAAGCAAAGGCTGCTGCTCATGAAAAGCGTGTTTGGCACGGTTCAGCCCTATGGGGAGAGCCCTTCCCCCAATCTGCCCTTCCTTCTATCATACCCCTCTCTTCTCTCTTCTCCTTTCCCTCTATTTTCTTGTAGGGCAAGATGGATTTATATACCCATTACCTGTATTTATTACTTCCCAGTTACAAGTAAAAACAATTTTTAACATTTGTTTTTAAAACTTTGAGTTCCAACTTCTCTACCTTCCTCCCTCCCCACCCACCCCACTGAGAAGGCAAGCAATTCAATATAGGTTATACATGTGTAGTTAAGCAAAAGACTTACATAAAAGTTATGTTGTGAAAGACCAACTATATTTCCCTTCATCCTATCCTATCCCCCATTTATTCTATTCCCTCTTTTGATCTTGTGCCTCCCCAAGAGTGTTTACTTATAATTATCCCCTCCTCCCATTTGCCCTCCCTTCTATCATCCCCCCACACCCCATTTATCCCCTAAAGGGTCTCCCCTACTTTTCTGTAGTATATAAGATAGATTTTCATACCAAATTGAGTATTCATGTCATTCCCTCCTTAAGCAAAATGTGATGAGAGTAAGCTTCAGTTTTTCCCTCTCCCCTCCTCCTTTTCTTCTCCTTTGAAAAAGCTTTTTCTTGCCTCTTTTATGAGAGAGCGTTTGCCCCGTTCCATTTCTCCCTTTCTCTTCCCAATATATTCCTCTCTCACCTCTTAATTTTATTTTTTTAGATATCATCCCTTGCTATTCAACTCACTCTGTGCCCTCTGTCTATATGTATATAATCTCTCCAACTACCCATATATTGAGAAGAGTCTCAAGAGTTATAAATACTATCTTTCCATGTAGAATGTAAACAGTTCAACTTTAGTAAATCCCTTCCGATTTCTCTTTTCTGTTTGCCTTTTCATGCTTCTCTGGATTCTTGTGTTTGAAACTCAGATTTTTTATTCTGGTATTTTCATCCCTCAAGAATGCTTCAAAGTCCTCCATCATTCTGTGGGTTCTGTTTAGAGCCATTTTTTTTAGAGATATTTGGCTGGACTCAGGGGTAGCGCTCTAGAAAGTTGGTGCTATTACTCTGCCATCTTGACTCTGTCCCCTTCAATTTCTATCTTCTAAGATGGGGTTATTTAAGTATTCTATTTCCTCTTCTGTTAATCAAAGCAACTTATATTTTTGTAAATATTCATCTATTTCACTTAGATTGTCAGATTAATCGGCATGTAGTTAGCCAAAATGGCTCCTAATAATTGCTTTAATTTCCTCTTCATTATGGTGAATTCATCCTTTTCATTTTTGATATTGGTAATTTGGTTTTCTTCTTTTTTAAATTAAATTAACCAATGATTATTTAATGTTATTTGATGTTTTTTTCATAAAACCAGATTCTAGTTTTACAAGTCCAATGATTTTCTTACTTTCCATTTAATTCATCTCTCCTTTGATTTTTTCATGACTTCCAATTTGGTGTTTAGTTGGAGATTTTTAATTTGTTCTTTGTCTAGTTTTTTGTAATTGCATGCCCCATTCATTCATCTGATCTTTCTCTATTGTGTTCTCTAAGTAGTACTTCAGCTGCATTCCATAAATTTTGTTGTGTTATCTCATTGTTATCATTCTCTTTAATGAAATTACTGTTTCTGTGATTTTTTTCTTTAACTCACTCATTTTTTAGGATTACATTTAGTTTCCAATTAATTTTTAACCTATCTTTCCATTGCAATTTATTGCATGTGATTTTTATTGCATTATGATCTAAAAAGGATTCATTTAATATTTCTGCTTTTCTGCATTTGGTTGTGAAGTTTTTAGGTTCTAATACATGGTCAGTTTTTATGAAAGTCCATTTCTATTTTCATTCCATTTTCTCCAGAGTTCTATCGTATCTAATTTTCCTAAAATTCTATTCACCTCCTTAACTTTTTTCTTATTTTTTGGTTAGATTCATCTAGCTCTGAGAGGGAAAAGTTGAGGTCCCCTACTCATATACTTTTCCTGTCTATTTCCTCCTCTAACTCATTTAACTTAAAAAATTTGGATGAAAAAAAATTTTTTTTAAATTAGGATGCTATGGCATTTGGTGCATGTATGTTTAATATTGATATTACTTCATTGTCCATGGTGCTTTTTAGCAAGATGCAGTTTCCTGCCTTATTTCCTTAAATTAGACCTATTTTTTGCTATTGCTTTGTCTGACATCATGATTGCTACCCCCAACTTTTTGTTACCTCAGCAGAAGCATCATAGATTCTACTCCAGTCCCTTACTTTAACTTTGTGTGTGTCTTTGCTTCAAATGTGTTCCTTGTATATTGTAGAATTCTGATTTTTAATCTACTCTGCTATCTGCTTCTGTTTTATGGGTAAATTCATCATATTCACACTTGCAGTTATCATTGCTGTGTATTTCCCTCCATCCTACTTTTTCCCTGTTTATTCTTCTCTCTTTACTTTCATGATCCCTCCTCGCAAGTGTTTTGCTTCTGATCACCAGCACCTTTCTATCAGTCCCTGCCCCACCTTCTCTGATCCCTCTCCCCTCCTACTTCCCTATAGGGTAAGATACATTTCTATACCCTACTAAGTGTGTATGTTATTCCCTCTTTGAGCCAGTTCTGATGAGAATAAGGTTCTAATGTTGCCTGCCATCTGTGCCTCCCCCCATCCCCCATCTTTCCTTTCATGGTAATAGTAATAGATCTTTTGCACCTAGTCATAATATAATTTACCCTGTTCTCCTGGTCCCTTCCCTCTTCTACCAATACAATCCTCTTTCTCATCCCTTAATTGTTTTTGGATATCATCCAATCATAGCCAACTTATACTCAAACCCTCTGTCTATGTATTCTCTAATTGCCCTAATATTGATAATGTTCTTAAGAATAAGAATCCTTTTCCCATGTAGGAATGTATACAATTTAACCTCATTGAATCCCTTATGTTTTCTTTCCTGTTTACCTTTTTATGCTTCTATTGAGTCTTGTATTTGAAAATTACATTTCCTGTTTAGCTTTGTTCTTTGCATCAGGAATGCTTGAAAGTCCTCTATTTCAATGAATATCAATTTTTCCCTTGGAAGGGTTATATTCAGTTTCAATAGATAGGTTGGTTGACTTCTGGAATATCATATTTCAAGCCCTCTTCTCCTTTAGAGTAGAAGCTGCTAAATCTTATCCTAGTTATCCTGACTGTGGCTCCATGATATTGGAAATGTTTTTTTTCTGGTTGCTTGCGGTATTTTCTCCTTGAAATAGCCAAATGGAAAAGGAGGTACAAATGCTCACTGAAGAAAATAATTCCTTAAAAATTAGAATTGGGCAAGTAGAAGCTAGTGACTCCATGAGACATCAAGAAACAATAAAACAAAATAAAAAGAATGGGAAAAATAGAAGAGAAATGTGAAGCATCTTGTTGGGGGGAAATTGACCTGGAAAATAGATCCAGAAGAGATCTTTTAACTGATAGTCTTCATTTTCATGATGCTACATCCAGGGCTGTGCTTTCTTTTTTTCCAATTTATTTATTTATAGTTTTCAACATTCACTTCCATAATTTTAAATTTTCTCCCTTTCCCTCTGTCCTCCCTCCCCATGATGACATGTATGATATGGGCTGATATGGGCTCTACAAATACATTCCTATCAAACACATGTTCACATTAGTCATGTTGCATAGAAGAATTACATTGGAGACACCATGAGAAAAGAAAAAAAACCAAAATAAATCAACAAAGAAAATAGTCTGGTTCACTCTGCATTCCAACTCCATAATACTTTTTCTGGATGTGGATGGCATTTTCCAGCATGAGTCCTTGAGCATTGTTTTAGGTCCTTGTATTGCTGAGGACAGCTAAGTCTATCAAAATCAGTCATTGCACACTGTGCCTGTCTCTGTGAACAATGTTCTCCTGGTTCTTCACATTTCACTCAGTATCAGTTCATATAAGTCTTTCCAGGCTTCTCTGAAGTCTGCCTGTTCATTATTCCTTATATCACAATAGTATTCCATTACATTCATATACTCCAACTTATTCAGCCATTCCCCAATTGATGGGCATTCCCTCAATTTCCAACTTTTGGTCACCACAAAAATAGCAGGCTATAAATATTTTTGTACATGTGGGTCCTTTTCCCACATCTTCTCCAACATTTATTACTTCCCCTTTCTGACATATTAGCCAGTCTGATGGGTGATGATTCAGAGTTGTTCTAATTTGTATTTTTCTAATCAACAGTGATTTAGAATATTTTTTCATTTGATTATAGATAGGCAATGAAAAAGGGAGAATGTCCAAAAGTAGCCTGCAAGTGCTAGTGGCTACCACTGAGTGAGCGGCTTCATGTGTTTTTAATGAGCAGAGGTTGGTTGTGAAGAGGATTACCTTCATTTATAATCTTTCAAAGTTTGTTATATAATTTTGATGTATGCATGAGAGATACCTTGTTGGAAGAAAGTCTTTAAAAGGATGTTTTCAGTAAATTTGGGTCTCTTGTGGAATGTTGTTTTCAAAAATCCCATGTCCCCTATTAATACTTTCCTGTGTATATTATACTTAAAATATTTTACATAGATGGAGAAATAGGCATGTTGGTTGGTGTTTACTGATATTCTTTTGGTCACAGTTTTTGTTCTTAATAGAATGCAAGTATTTTTTCTACACCTTGTGATTTCCCCTCCTTGTGATTTGATATTTCAATGTTCTCATAACTCTATTGCTGGCATAGATCTCTATACAGCCTAGGCATAATACAGATGAGTTTCTTGGGTGATTATTTGGATTTGGGGGGCAGTGGGAGGCAATTGGGGTAAGTGACACGCTCAGGGTCACACAGTAAAGTGTCTGAGGCCTGATTTGAACTTAGGTCTTCCTGACTCCAGGGTTCCTGCTGTAGCCACTATGTCACCTAGCTGACCTTCTTTTGGTGTCCTTTAATGCCATTTAAAAATACTCCTCTACAATCACATCTATGACTGTGATATTAAGAGTCAAAATGTAGAATACTCTACTTCCTTTGATCATGTAAAGTTTGTTATAAAATCACCAAGCACTGTCATCTGAAATTTGAAAAAAAATGATTAACTTACCTTTCCCACCATTTTTTAAATATTGCTTTCATTCACTCAATGAAAAGAACACTAAATTTGGAATCAGGTCATGCCTTAGCTCTAACACTTAGTCAAGTCTCTATGGACTTCAGTTTCCTCACCTGTAAAGGTGAGGAAGGTTAGACTAGATGTCTTCAGATGTCTCTTCCATCTATAATTCTGCTCATTGTACTGGATTACTGATGAGCTGGGGAGTGTCTGCTCCATCATGGAGGATCACTTGTAGTCTGGCCACTCATGAAATTTCAGAAACAATAACCCTTCCCAGCACAATGACGGCCACAACTGTCAAGGCTAGTATAACCACATTTTTATTTATAGAACAAAAATTTCAATGTTTCTTAAACCTAAGGGCATAAATAAGAAAAGGGTCTCAAGGGGTTATGGATACAACCTCTTAATGGTTTTTACTGAATTATTCCACCAGCCCTTCCAACTCTCAGCTTGGTTAAGCTGGATATCCTTTTCTTCTTTAATCTTGTTCAGATCCAACTGTAATTTCTCCAAATATTTCTGGGGATCAAAGAAAGAGATCATATTAGGAAAACTATCATCTTCCCTTATCAGTTTTCCCTCTCCTATCTCTGCCTACTTAGCCTAGGCTAGACCCTATTCAGCAGGCAGCATGCAGTGGGCACCCCAGGCAACCATCACCCTACCCAACCTTCCTCTCAGTGCCTATAGCAGCATATTCTAATTAGCTATCAAATGTTAAACACACACACACACACACACACACACACACACACACACACACACACACCCTGTTCAGATGAACTTTCTAGCAAAGTTGTACCAGTGCTGAATTTCATTGTTTATCACATGTTAAAACCATGTGATAGGATGCATCTGAAAGCATGGCATAAAGGAAAATGTCCAATGATAGCATTTGTAGCTAATGAGGTGAATCCACAATAGGACTAATGGGAAGGGTATTCTCAATTTATTCCTGAAAAGTAAGTCAAGGGAGGGAAATCCAGCTCTCTGGCCTCTGGCTTACATTTGTATATTGTCCTACGGTTTATAAATCACTTGTATGTATCATCTGAGCAGGTCCTTAACAAGGGCCCTGTGAAGCAGAGAAGGCAGTTTGTATTATACTTCTTTCTGGACAAGGAGACCGAGACCTTATCCTCCTTCTCCCTCACTCTATGTAGCCAACCAGTTGCCAAATCTCTGTAGAAGTTTCCACTTCAATAAAACCTCTTGTATCTCTCCCTTTACTCCCATGACTACCACCTTATTTCAGTCCTTTATCACTTCTCTCTGGGACTATTGCAAAAGTCTAACAATTAGCCTGCCTCTCCAATTCATTTTCCACCCAGTTGTCAAAGTGATTTTTTTCATAACTCAGCTCTTATTGTTATTCATCACCTGAAATATTCTAATGATTCCCTATTGCCTTTAGGACGAAATGCAAACTCCTCTGGTTGGATTTTAAAGCTCTTTACAACTTGGCCCCAAACTACTGGTCCAGTTGTGTTATATATTACTCAGACTAGGCTGGCAGCCTTCTTGTTCCTCACACAGGACACAGCATCTCTGGTACCTTTACACTGGCTCTTCCTTATTCCTGCAATACACTCCCTCCTCATCTTTGTCTAGCTGAATCCCTTGTTTCCTTCAAAACAGTTGAAATGCTGCTTTCTACAGGAAAGATTTCTTGATTCTCCTCCCATATACCTTATATTTATTTGCTTTATGCATATATATATATTTATAATGTATATGTGTGTATATGTATATATGTGTGTGTACATGTATGTTGCTTCTCCTCAGAAAGAATATAAGTTCCTTGAGTCTGGGGAGTTTGGTCTTTTGCTCTATTTCCTGTCATAGTCCCTGATATGTAGTAGACCTTTGTTGATAGACTGATTAAAGTAATTTGTGCAAAGTCACACACAATCTTGTGACTCCAAATCCAGGACTCTTATGACTACATTGTATTGCACACTAGTCAGATTCCTAGTCAGAGCTGCTCCAAAGAGTTGGTATGTGATTTATATTGTATAGTCAACTTTCTGTTGTATGCATAGGGATGGGGATGAGGTTTAGATCTGTGATTTCACTGGCGTAGAGAATGTCCAGGTGAGGAAACCCTCTCCCAAAACAAAATTGCCCCTTTTCTGCAACTTAAAATTTTAGAGAGCTGTCATCTAGTTTAGAGGGGTTAAACTCATGGCCAGCAAAACTCTCAAGTGAGGTAGGAACCAGACTAAGATATAATTTAGGAAATGTTTAATAAAGTAAATAAAAATGCTATACAACTAAGATAATGTTAATTTGTGGTTTTCTTAGTCAATATACAGACTAAAAGGATCCCCATTTCTACTTGAGTTGGACATTAGTGTTCTAGAACACTGAGAAGTTAAGTAACTTCTCCAAGGTCACTCAGCCAGTATGTCAGAGCAGGGACTCAACCTACCAACTCTTCCTGTCTTTGAAATCATCTCTTTAGTCACTACACCTAGGGCATGCCAGAGTCAGACACTACATGCTTCTGAGACAGATTCTTACATTTTCAGTGTGAGCGTTTATACCACAGAAATCGAGAAATGCTACAAAACAGGCCTTGATTTATTGTTGATTGTGTGGACTTTAGTGATGGAGAAAATGTTAACAATGCAGATTAAATTCAGAAATGTGTCATGTCTACATTTTTTGTCTGTGAGAGCCAGTTGTTAAAAGTTATTTACTAGCACATAGCTCACTAAGCCATGCTATCTGTCTCTGTTATAGGTATGTAGTTTATTTTCTTTGTAGTAAACATGTCATAAATGTGTGATCTCAGGATGGCTTAGCCCTCACCACCTGCTTAGTATGCTGTTAATCTTTCCTGATGGTGTTCTGCTTGGGGAATGCAGATAAATTTCAGTTCTTATTTGAGCTTACCTGATTGAGGAAAGAAAATTTCTCCTACCTGTCACCTCTTAGAATCCTTCACTTCCATCAAGGCTTATCTCAGGTGTTATCTCCTGTGGGAAGCCTTCCCTCTTATCCCCTAGTTGTTAGTACAGTTAGCCCTTCCACATTGTGACTTGTACCATCATGGTTTTGAACTATCACAGGTTAGCATAAGGAATTAAATGGGAATTTTTGGGAAGTTTTGGGGAAGCCACAAAGAACATGAGAAGGCCAGAAGACGACATAGAAAAAGTTTAGAAATTCAGAAATGCATAAAATATTTGTATAGAATTGTTTAATATCAACATATTTTATCTTTAGTACCATAATCCTTCAGACTTCTTCTCTGGTACAAAGGGAGGGTCAAAAAATTTTACATGGATTTTCCTGATCACAGGGCTGCCTTGCCTCTAACCCTACTATATGGAAGGGATAACTGTATTCCTCAAATTGTCACTTCTCACTGTACATATCATCACCCCTCCATCCCTTCTTCCAATCTGTATTATTGGTTGTAGAATTGAAGCAAATTTCAGTGTCCCTTTCAGACAATTTCCCCACACTCACCAAGTATACAACATCTCTTGCTTCCACCACTGCATGGTGGCCCAGGGTGCTTTTGGTGGTTATTATCGGAGGTGCTGCTCTGATGTAAATTTTGTTGTGGATGGTGAATGGTGTAGGGATGATTCCTGGCCACTTCCTGGGAACAAGAATGCATTTAAAATATAGTAATGGTCTCTATTTTGAATTTCTCATCAGCAACACCTAAAGATACAAACCTAATGTCCTTTGAAGTCAATATTTGTTTGTCCCTTATTTAAAAAGCTTATAGTAAATTGATTCATCCTTTCTAGAAAATAATTTGGAATAAGGCAAGAAATGCTATTAAATTGCTCACATCCTTTGACCCAGAGATCATCCTTCTAAGATGACAGCCCAAGGAGGTTACTGACAATGAGAAAAGAAACATCACATGTACAGATGTGTTCATTAGAAGCCTTATTTGTAATAACAAAAAACTGAAAACAATATATGTGGTCAATGATTGAGGAAGAGTTGGACAAATTATTGTAGATTAATGTAATGGATATTACTGGCCCATAAGATAAGTGAATGTAAATATGAAGAATTCAGAGAAATATGGGAAAACTTTTTAAAGTGATAATGAAGAAAACAGAGTCGAAAGAATAAACATACACAATAATTGCACCAAATAACTGACAATATGGACTAGTAATTAAACTCCAGTTAAATACAGTGGTCAGCTTAGAACCATACTATCAAAGTTAATGTATCCATATCCATTATCTCTGCTAATTAATAACTTTTTCATGGAGCATATTGTTTTTAATTTAGCAATTTTTATTGTCTTCTATATGCGTGGCACTATTCTCAATACTGTGAAAAAGACAAAGAATTATAGGACCAAATCACTTCTCTCAAACAGGTTAGAGCTATTACTAACGTTTATATAGAGTTTGAAAATTAGCAAAATGTTTTTTTGGAGTAATTTTTAAAGGCATTTGCCTGTTTGTGGAGCTGAATCTATTATGTCAAAACAACCCCCCCAAGATAGCCATAAATTATTAAACAAACAACAATAATCAAAAAGAAGCTAGTTACTGTTCCTCAGGATTTTAAGTACGATGATTTATTTAGGCTAGGATGAGCAAGGCAAGTGTCCTGGTAAAGGCTGGGAAACAGATGGAAGATGGTATCCTCTTACCTAGATGCCACTCTCAATTGTTTAGAAAAAGTGTTTACAAAATATAAACTGAACTCTTTAGCCTGATGGTCAAAACTCTCTATAATCTTGCTCCAGCCTCCCTGTCCTGCCAAACGTGATTTCCAGTGTGAATCCAACATTGCAAGACAGGCCAGTCATGCCATCTCTAGAAAGTTCCTTGCGCATTCTCACTTCCATGCTATGACTTCTGACCACATCCTCCCCACACCAGCAGAGTCATCCCTTTTCTTCTCCTAGTCTTATTCATTCTGTAAGACCCCCACCAAGGTCCCAGCCTCTCTGTTTGGGTTGTTCTATTCAACATCTGATATATGAAAAAAGAGCTTTTGTGTTTTCTTTTTGTCCAAAGGCCTCATAGCTATAGCCCAGCTTTTGCTATGTGATTGGTGCATTCTTTTGGGTTTGTTTTTTTGGTCATTCAACTGATGACACTTGTCCTTTATGAAGCTTTTGTCTAGCACAAGTCTTCCTTTGTAAT
>CM053769.1:300979719-300999062 GCA_028658325.1 Potorous gilbertii | reverse complement strand
GTATAATACTTCAGAGGAAAAAAATGGTCATTCAATGAAATAGAGGACTTTCAAGAATTCTTGATGAAAAGACAAGAGCTGAATAGAAAATCTGACTTTCAAACACAAGAGTCAAGAGAAGCAAGAAAAGGTAAACAGGAAAGAAAAATCATAAAGGATTTACTAAAGTTGAACTGTTTACATTCCTACATGGAAATATCATATTTGTAACTCTTGAAACTTTTCTCAGTATTTGGGTAGTTAGAGGGATTATACACACACACACACACACACACACACACACACACACACACACACACACACACACATAGACAGAGGGCACAGGATCAGTTGAATAGGAAAGGATGATATCTAAAAAAATAAAATTATGAGATGAGAGAGGAATATATTGAGAGGAGAAAAGGAGAAATGGAATAGGGTAAACTATCTCTCATAAGAGAGTCAAGAACAAGCTTTTTCAATGGAGGGAAGAAGGGGGGAGGCGAGAGGAAAAAAGTGAAGCTTACTCTTATCACATATTGCTTGTGAAAGGAATAACATAAACACTCAGTTTGGTATGAAAATCTAACTTACGCTATAGGAAAGTAGGGGAGAAGGGGATAAGTGGGGTATTGGGGGATGATAGAAGGGAGTGCAAATGGGAGGAGGGAGTAATTAGAAATAAACACTTTTGGGGAGGGACAGCATCAAAAGAGAGAATAGAAGAAATGGGCAGGATAGAATGGAGGGAAATATAATTAGTCTTATACAACATGACTGTTATGAAAGTCCTTTGCAATGCTACACATATATAGCCTATATTGAATTGCTTGCCTTCTCAATGGGGATGGGTGGGGAGGGAGGAAGTTTTAGGAATGAATGTTGAGAATTGTTTTTGCATGCAAATAGGAAATAAGAAATACAGGTAATGGGGTATAGAAATTTATCTTGACCTACAAGAGAGAAGATGGGGATAAGGGAAGGGAGGGGTGTTAGAAGGGAGGGCAGATTGGTGGAAGGGGTAATCAGAATGCTCAGCATTTTGGGGTGAGGGGGAGAAAATTTGGAACTCAAAATTCTGCGAAAATGAATGCTGAAACTTTAAAATAAATAAACAAAAAAAGAAATAAATAAAAGGAAAGGCAAAAAAGAAAAAGAATTGTAGGGACAGAGGTCTGGAGTAGCAATTAGGAGACTAGGGTTTTAGTTCTATTGCCTCTAACTCTTTGGATGACCTTGAACAAAGTGCCTTCTCCCCATTAGGTCTGTTTCCACATGTTTAAAATGAGAGAGTTAGATTAAATGGTCTCCAAGGTCCATTCTAGCTCCAATAATATTCAATCTTTAGGTTGGAGCCTAAAATAAAGTAAGATAGGGCAGACATAGGGACAAAGAGAAAAAAGGGCTTGTATGTGTGAATGGGGAAATTCCTTTGACCTGCAAGGTGGAGGCAAAATACAATAAGCTGCTGTGTCCACTGGTTTTAGAAATTAAGAGATCACTAGTAACTTTGAAGAGAGCAGTTTGGGTCAAATGATGAGATTAGAAGACTGCAGGGTTAAGAAGAGAGTGAGAGGAGAGGAAGTGGGAGGCACCCATTGTAGATGGCCTTCTGAGAGTCTAACCACAAAAGACTGGAGCAATATGTGATGATAATTGATGAAAATGGAAGGATCAATTGGGAGGGGTTTTTTGAGGATGGAGATGTTTGTAGGCAATAGAGAAGCAGATAAGAGACAGGTAAAGATTGAATTTAAGTAAGAAAATGGGATGATAAAGAGGGCAATCTGCTGGGAGAGAGGGTGGAGTGCGATCACTCGCACAGGCACAGGAGATTGGCCTGGGTAAGGAATGTCATTTCATCTTGTAAGACAACGGTGAAGGAGGAGGTAGTAATCTCATGGGTGACATGAGATTAGGAAGAGGGGCAAAAAGAGAGATCTTAGTGATTGGTCTCAATTTTTTCAGTAAAAAATATGAGGCAAGACTCTCAGCTGAGAGGATGACAGGAAGGGGAACCATGAGAGGTTAGAGGAGGGGTGAAAAAAGGTTTGTAAAAGCTGCTGTGGAGAATGGATTAGTGATAAGGGATAAGGGAGAAAGAGTAGGAACATCTAAAAGTCATGAAGATCCAGTATGTTAACGTAAATTTGTAGTGGATCTAGTCAGGACTGTTGCATGAACAACATATGTGTAGAAACAAAGGCTGGGATGGTGAGAGTAAACCAAGGCTGGAGCCCAGCAGGGTACAAATGGTAATATAAGGGAACCAAAGATTGATGAGAAGGGGAAAGTGTAGAGTTTAAGAGGTATATCAGGGGTTCAAGATGGGGAAAGGAGGAAAGCATGGCTAGTGAGAGGATAATAACTTGAACATGGAAGTGGTACACTTATGAGTGATGGCAAGATCAATGATTTAACGCTGTGTGTGGCTGAAGTGGGACAGGGCAGAAAGTAATGGACATAAGTTGATGAACTTAGAAGTTAGGATGTTTGAGGGAGCATAACTGAGTGTGCTGAAGTCCCCTAATATGAGGATAGGAGCTGGGGAAGAGAGAAAGATTATGAGCCAGGTATTGAAGTCATGAAGACTAAAAGGGAGTATTCCTGGAAGTCTGTAAACAACAGTTACCAAAGTTTTGATGGGGTGGTAGATGCAGATTGTATGAACCTCAGAGGAGTAGAGGCTACTGAGTAATGGTGGTAGGGATAGGACGTGGAAATTACAGCGGCAAGCAAGGAGTGTTCCAACTCCTTTACTTTGACCAGAGAGTGCAGTCAGTGCTGGAAAGGGTGACCAAATCATTCTTCTTTGTCTTTATCATATTTTTTTCTTTTTATAAATTATTTTCATGGTTCTATTTATTTCTCTTAAACCATTCCACTTGTTATTTCTTATAGCATAATGCTGTTCTATCACATTTGCATGCTGTAATTTGTTCAGCCATTTCCCAAATTTATGGGCACCCCCTCTGGTTCCCATACTTTTCTACCTATAGCTATAAGTATTTTCATAGTGTACTTAGGGTTTCTTTTGCTTGGGATTAATCCTTCCCTTAAGTTGTGACCCCCCCAAAAATTACCCCTTTTCCTTCTGTCCTCTTTCCTTCCTATTTCCCTGTTGAGTGAAATGTGTATTTGTATGCATGTGTGTGTGTGTGTGTGTGTGTGTGTGTGTGTGTGTATATGTATGTATGTATTCCTTCTTTTGACCAGTTCAGATGATAGTGAAGTTCAGCGTCAGTCATTCCCTCTTACCTCTTTCTCCTTATTTGTATAGATATCTACTTGTGCATCCTGGTTATCTGGAATAATTTTCCCCTACCAATGTATTCTTCTTCCCCTCTCTTCTCATTCTTCTTTTAAGATCTTCAAGATATAACAAAACCATTCCCAGGCTTTATGTCTAATCAGACTTTCTCTGTGACCCCTGATGATGACAAAATTCATAGTAGACTCATGTATTACCCTCCTCCCCGTATTCCTATGTAAGCAGTTTATTCTTGTTTAGTTCTTTGTTTTAGTTCATTCATGTTTACCTTTTTATGTTTCTCTTAACTTCTGTGTTGGAATTTCAAAGTTTGTACAGCTTTGGTCTTTTATTCAGGAATTTTTGGAAGTCCTCTTGTTCATTGAAGATCTCTTATTTTTTACCTGTGGGATTATATGATGTTTTGCTGATTAAGTCATTACTGCCTTATGAAATACGGTATTCCACTTTCTGCACTCTTTTAAAGCAGTACTTGCTAAATGTCTGCTATCTTGATTGTAGCTCCTTGGTACTTGAATTCTTTCTTTCTGTCTGCTTGTAGCATCTTTTCTTTGATCTGAATCAAATGGATTTTTGGGAGTTTTCCTTTTGAAGCTTCCTTCAGGGGTGACTGGTGGATTTCTTCTATTTCTTTTGTTTTCCCTCTGATTCTAACAGATTGGGAAAGTTTTCTTTTAAGATTTCTTGAAATGGGATGTCTAAGGCTAGGCTCTTGTTTTGGTCATGGTTTTCAGGTAGTCCAATGATTGTTAAATTTTTTCTTCTCTGTTTTCCAAGTCAGGAGCTTTGCTCTGAGATACTTTACACTTTCTTCTACTTTTTCATTTTATGACTTTGTTTTAATAACTTGTTGTTTATGGACGCTTTGACTTCTATTTGGTCTACTCTGATTTTCAGGGAATCTGTTTCTTGGGCAAGGTTTGTACCATTTGTGCCAATCTTTCTTCCATAGCTCTCGTTTCTTTTCCAATTTTCTTTAAGTACTCTCTTTGAGAGTACTTTTCACTGACAAAAGCATTTTTAACTCTTGCTTTAGTTAAGTTGATAAGGTGTTATTTCTAAAATATGTAGGGAGCTGAATCAAATTTTCAAGAAAAAGAGCAATTCTCCAAATGATAAATGGTCAAAGGATATGAATAGGCAATTTTTAGGGGAAGAAGGTCAAACTATCAATAGACATATGGAAAAATTCTCTAACTCACTAATAATTAGAGGAATGTAAATTAAAACAACTCTGAGGGACCACCTCATACCCATCACATGATGACAAAAATGGAAAATAACAAATACTGGAAGTGCTGTGGGAAATTAGGTTCACTAGTGCATTGTTGGTGGAACTGTGAACTAGTCCAAACATCCCTTTAAGCAATCTGGAACTGAGTCCCCAAAGCTATTAAAATGTGCATACCCTTTGACCTAGTAATTCCTCTACTAGGTCTATACCCTAAAGAAATCAAAGAAAGAAGGAAAGGACCCACATTTCTCTGACTGTTGTTATTTACCAAAGATATGTATATTGATTTTTATGTAGGAGTCACATTGTCCTTATTTTCCCAATTTCCTTTCTTGATCATCTTTACTTCATTGTTGAAGTCAATGTTTATTGTTTTTTGTCCCTGTTTCCTTTGCCCTAAATCATTTCCCACAAATCTCCTCATATTTCTTTAGATTGTTCACATTTGTAATTTCTTACAGTGTAATAATGTTCCCTTACACGTACATGGTAATTTGAATGGTCATTTCCCAACCAAGGGGCGTCTGTTCCATTTCCAAGTTTTTTACTCTTACAAATAATCCTCACTAATTTTTTTTGGTACAAATGATTCTTCTCATTTTTTGTCAGACTCCTTGGTGCTTAATTTTAAAACTTCAACCACTGGAGTCAAAAGGTATGTATATTTCTTTAATGCTTTATATTATTCCATATAATATAACACTTTTGAAACTTGGAAGACAGCCTTTGGAAGGCTACCTCAAGCCCTTTCCATTGCCTCCAATGAAAGGTCAGCTATAGTTTTGACCCAAAAATACAATCTGAAAAGTGCTCATAACTCACTTATTCCCTCGTTCACTTTGTGGCTTTTCTTTCTCCTCTTCCAAGGGAAGTCCAGCAACTTTCCGACGCATTAAGACAGATGACTTTTGCCTGACTGGATCTGTTTCTGGAACAAAGAAGAGAGATGAGATGAAATTATTCATGTGGTAGAGTGGAAAGAGCACTGGGATCATTAACTCTGTCCTTTCAAAAGACCTGAGCTTAGGCCATAACTTTGCCACCTATGAATTGTGTGACCTGAGGTTAAGTTCCTTTGCCTCTCTGAGTCTCAGTTTTATCCTTTGTAAAATGGATGTTGAAGAACTCTGGAATTGATTGCATGACCTGGGAGACACTGACACAGGACCACCTACCATGGCATGCCCATATTAGAGAATGTGCTGTCCTCTATGAGCAAAGCAGAATTGAAACACCTCAAAGGAGACATAGGATGCACAAATTTGGAGAATCCACCCCAAATGTTTGCACAGAGTATTTGTGCTAGACCTGTGATAGAGCATTCCAAGCTTGCATGGGTCTGATCAGTCATAGTCAGACACACCTAAAACTTGACTTTAGCATAGTGACGTCATTTTGGTTCTCTTCAAGAATGAAGGACAACCACCATTTTTCTCTTTATGAGAGAAGTAATGAAAGTTTCCTGGACTGGGAGTGGAGAAACCTAGGTTCTTCTAGTGTCAGATCTACCAAAAATTCCACAGAAAATTGGGCATATTTCTTCCCTTTGCTGGGCCTCAGTTTCTCTATTTTTAAAATTAGTCAGGTTGGTCTCTAAGGTCTTTTCCACTTCTGACATCTTTTCTGACTTGGATATTCTCTGTTCTAAAAGTTCTTCCAGCACTGGGATTTCTATAGCTTGACACACTTTTGCAGGTTTCTTATGGGCTTCCTTTCACTGTACTTGCAATACCAGATTTATGCGGTCTTGAGTTCAGCATCTAAGACAAACACTTTAGAAATGACCTTCTGGAAGTGCTTAACATTTGTTGAATTGAAATATCCCTCATCCTCATACACTTCTGTTAATTGATATTTCCAGTCCTAAATATATTTACATCATAGTTAAAACTGGAAAAACTTGGGGGCAGCCTGTTAACATTAAAGGAGAACAAAATTAAGAAAAGAATGAAAAAAAAAGAACCAACACTTCCAGCCCCCTCAGCCCTACCCCTTTACCATAGTCCCTTTGAAACTACAGTTATGGAGAAAAGCCCCTTACTTGCTGCTTGGATATCATCAACTGTGGGGATTTCATCCAGCTGCTGAAGGAATTTCTCAGTCAAGAGAGTCAAAGAGTTTATAAATTTCCGGGCACATTTCTTGGCACATTCCTAAAGAGAAGGTGGAAATGATTGGGCTTGATATAGCAGAATAGCAAAGTGCTTACTTCCATGCATCTGAAGGCTTGTGTCATTGCTGGTGGATCCTGGCATTTTACTTTTTTTGTCAGGGAGGGAGGAGGGAAGAGAGCTAGGTCTATTGAGGGCTAATAAAATGATGTCCTGATTCATGCAGAGGATAATATGGCCAGAAACTCTGACAGTCTTCCCCTCTCAGATCAATTTTTTGGGGGGATAAGGTGGAGGTCTTATTTCTTATTAAGGCTTAATCAGTGAATGGGCATTGCCTCAGTCAAACTGAGACCTGTTAAAGACCTTAGCTTGAAAAGGCCAAGGTTCTCCAGTACATTCTGGATCATCTTCAGTTGTCCTAATATATATCTGGCCATTGGACCCAGATGACTCTGGAGGAGAAAGTGAGGCTGGTTACTTTGCACAGCCCTCCTTCACCTCAGTCCTATTCATTTGCATGTCATGGCAGTACCCTTCTGATGTCATGGTCCTGTTTGAGAAGGAAGGACAAACAACAAAGCAAAAGGGGGAGGGAGAGGGAGTTGGACCTGTGCTTTCAATGATGTGGGGAACTCCCAAAGAGGAAACTCCTTCATCCGAGGCAGGCACTTATTTCAGAGTCTGAATCTCCTGGGGGCACTTGGAGAGGAGTGAAGTATCTTGCCTAGGGTCATACAGCTAAGTCCAGGTGACTGGACTTACGAGGTCAGGGGAGGAGCTGAAGGACATTCAAGTCCTTTGTCTTGGTCCAGAGATCAGAGTAACAGGAAATCTTTCTCCTTAGGACAAAGAGGATGTGTACCCATCCTGATCCTGTGTTCTCCATATTCCCTAGATGACTCTTGGGAGTAGTGTGTCTGCACCGAGTTCTAGTCTTTTGTCCAAGTTACTCTGATATGGTGCCAGAGGGTGGGCATGTATGTGGAAGAGAATTTCCATGGATCATTAAGAACTGACTCTAGGACCAGTGCTACAGGCATGGTAAAAGCAGAAGTTGGGTAAAGCAAGCAAGTTTATTCAGCACATACTCATGACCAGGAATAACTTGGGTAGCAGAATGGACACTAGGTAATGAGGATGGGCTGTCCTCAGAGAGAGAGAGAGAGAGACAGAGAGCGAGCTACCAGAGATCTGGTCTTCTGGGAGGATTGTGATAGGTGCTAAAACAGGGTCAAGATGGTCCCTTGTTACCCTAACTTTTAGTCAGGGGCTTTAGGCACTAAATACTAAATACTAATACTAAATCAGCCCCATCAAACAGATGGCTAGAGGGGTTGATTATAAGGGGCCAGGAGGCTTGGGCCCTGATATGCTGATTAAGTAACCCTACACTAAGGGGACAGAGAAGGATCCAGATGGCACCTCTCAGAAGATCCCAAAATATGTGGACCCAAGGTAGCACTACAAGTCAGTATGTATTAGAGGCTAAAATTGACTGTGGTCTTCTTGATTCTAAGTCTGGTTCCGGCTACAGTATTCTAAACTGCCTCTGGATAAAGTTTTAGAACCTTGAAATGGTCAACGGAAAATCTTTAAAATCTTAGGGAAAAAAAGCATACACACATGTCTGTGTATGTATATATGTATACATGTATGTGTGTATATACACATATACATATTATACACACACACACACACACACACACACACACACACACACACACAAATCTACACATCGCAGGCCCAAAGTGGGTTGCTGAGGAAAGTGAGGATGTTTGGGGACAGAAGGAAAGAAGGCTGCCATTAAGGACAGCAACCATGCTGTCATCAAGAGATGGAGGAAGTTCTCCTTGGACTCTCTAGGAATGACATGCGTAATAAACCTGGCCAAGTCTCGCACCTCGAGCTTCTCTGAAGTCGCTGTAATCCCAGCGTCTTGCTCTTTCTGCCTCTTTTCTTCCCTCTCACACAGAGAATACATAATTTCAGAGTTGTTGGGGTGCCCACGGTCCGGATGGAGCTGTTGATTATTTTCGTCCTTCAAACAATATATAAATAATACGAGTAGGATTTGAGGCAAAGGGTAACAAAACTGAACAGCATTCTCCCCAGTTTTCCCCCTGTAATCCATCCTTTCCAGCACATACCCCTTCCCAAATACAGACTAAGCCCCTAACTAGTCTTGTGGCAGGGGGAGGTAGGGGATTAAAGGGAAAGGAATAGTCAGAAAAGAATGAAGGGATTGGGTATACCATGGGGCCATGATTTGGACCCACTGAGAACTGGAGAGTGGAATTGCCACTACCCACCAATGAGTCAATCAGCAAAATAGTTATTTAAAGCACCCATTATATGCCAGGAACTATGCTCACTAAGCCCTAGGGATTTTTCTTTATTAAAAAGCAAAAACTGTGCCTGACCTTAAAGGACTTGCATCCTGCTGGAGGATACATTTATAAATTAGTACACAAAAGATAAATACAGAATAGATGGAAGATCACCTCAGGGAGGGGGATGGTAATAGCAGGGGCTGGGATCAAAAAGGCCTGCTGGAGGATGGGACCTTTAGGGAGGTATTAGAGGGGACCAGGGTTAGGAGGAAGGTTGTGTGTTCGTCCTTTGTTGCCAAAGAAGACCATGCCATCAGAGAAATAATGACATGACTTGCATTTGACTTTGTTTTGAGCGAGGGAGGGCTGTGCAGGTCACCAGCCTCACTTCTCCTCCAGAGCCATCTGCATCCAGTGACCAGATTCATCAGGATGACTGGAGATGACCCAGGATGAGGCAATTGGGGTTGAATGACTTGCCCAAGGTCACACAGCTAGTGAGCATCAAGTGTCTGAGGTGAGATCAGGTCCTCCTGAGTCCTGTGAGGGTGCTCTATCTACTGCACCACCTAGCTGCCCAGGGAGGAAGGTTAGAGGTTAGGAGGAAAAGTATTCCAAGCACCAAGAGATAAAGTGTGCTACCAGAGAGGGAACAATAGGTAAACCAATGAAGCTGTATTGTACGGAGGGGGTGGGGGGGTGGGGTGGGAAGGGCATATAATTTAAGAAGACAGGAAAGGTAAGAAGGGGCAAGTTACAAAGAGCTTTTAATATCAAAGGACTTTGCTTTTGATTCTGGTGACAATAGAAACCAAAGGAATGCAAATTCGTTAAGGAGAGGCATTGGGGGCAGGGGCAGGACCTCTGTATCTCCAGCCCTTAGCATAAATAAATATTTATTGAATTAAATTTTCCTTTACAACGTATCCCTTATTTTTTCTCCCCCTTCTCAATTACTAGATATATTAGAAATACCAAAAGAAATGAGGGTTCGGTTCTGAGACTGATACAATCAGCTGTACTGTTGTATTTATCAAACTAGTTTAAAATTATGTTGCCCCATAGGTGCTTGAGAAATATTTGTGGAATCGAATTTTCCTTTACTCCATATATCCTTTATATTTGTCCCCTTTTCAAGTACTAGATATATTAGAAATACCAAACCCCTCATTTTGTAGTGAGAAAACAAGAGGCCCAGAAAGGGTCAGGAACTTCCTCGGGATAACACAGGTAATAATTCTAACTCTTTCTTCTATATTCTTCACCCTACTTTTGGGTTGGTGTGTTTGCCTTTCCAAGACTTTAGTCTGAGAAGTAATTATTGCCCAGAGCTACAACGGAACTCTCTGCAATTTACCCAGGACCCAGAGTTTCTCTTTGTATTCTTTCAACTTGGACATCTCTGTGCTGACCTGGCTATGTCAGTGGAGACAACTGGACCCAATTTTATGCCTGTAAGCCTACTTTATATTCTTCCAGGTTGACTGGTTGACTCATCTGTAGCATAGGTGTGATAAGTGACTAATCTTCTAGGTATGTTGTTGGGTATGTTGTTGATTGGACCAAATAAACACGATTGCAAAGAACTCTTGGATTATTCAACATAAACTAACGATGGGTAGCTAAGAATTTTGATGCCTGAGGCAAATTTTAAGGCATCATCTGTCTTGCAGTGGAAAGAACTTTGAATGTAGTGTTAAGAAATTTCAATCCTAACAGTAATTTACTATGTTATCTTGGGCAATTCATTTAACAGGCACTGGGTCTTGGTTTCCTCTTCTGTAAACATGAGGGGGTTGGACAAGACCTCTCTGGTGCATGGTCTAGCTAACTCCAGGTTCTGTGATCCCAATGGGATCAGGGAATGGGAAAGTCATCCAGATGGTGAAGGGTGCTCTTTTTCCTTTCAGGATTGTGTCAGTTAGCTATCCCACCCTAGCTAAACCTCAGATAAAATTCACAGGTGTTCTAAGCTCCTATTTAATTGTATGCCCAGAATGAGAGGGGTTTACCTGGCTCCCTCAAGCCCCTCCAATCATAGCATATAAGATGGCTGACCATTCTGCACATCATCCAAGTTGTTCAATAGTTTTTCAGCCGTACCTGACTTGTGTCCCATATTTGATGTTTTCTTGGCCAAGATAATGGAGTGGTTTGCCATTTCCTTCTCCAGCTCATTTTACTGACGAGGAACTGAGGCAAACAGGGTTAAGTGACTTGCTCAGGGTCACCCAACTAATAAGTGTCTGAGACTAGATTTGAAGTCAGAAAGAAGAATCTAAGTCTGACTCCAGGCCCAGCATCTACGCACTGAGCAACTTCGTTGCCCTAAGTAGTAGGTGGTTAATGATATTTATTTAATTTATTAAAGTAATCAGTCTTGGACAGGCAGAGGGACTTATCCACATGTGGAAGACATAGGGTAGAACTTCAGACAACCATCTGTCTTCCATGAGGGTCAGGATAAGGCTTAGAGAGGGGGAACATGTTTTGGTAGCTCTTCCAAAGGGGTGAAAGTACTAGAAAGGAAATTGAGGGCAATTGACTAACAAAGGATAGAAAAGAAAATTCATTTGCACAGTTTCCCAATCTTGCCCAGGCCTACTCCCTTGTGGTTGCTGAGGCTGGAAGCTGGCTGCTCATGTCTCCTCCTTGCCTCAGGCTTTCTCCATTTTCGTTCTTCTAGGTGCAAAATGCTTTAAGTTCTAGGACAAAAGGTCATCCTTAGTACACAATTCCTAGAATGGGTGCAGGAGGGCCTGAGGAGCAAACAGAATCACCAACCCTATTTGGGTGAAATCTGTCCCTCCTTCCTAAAGACCCACAGCTGATATTTACTGCCTCTTGTGGTAAAACCTTCCAGATCTTACTCTGGTTATCAGTTAACTGTCCTCTAATCTCTTTACTGATATAATTTCTCTCAGGTTAGCCAAGTTTGATCACTGCTTCCAGGTCACAGTAAGTCTGATATTCATTTTTTAAAAATGCCCTTGAGGGCATCACTCTTGTGCTTTGGGGATCATGGTATAATACATGTTTGCATTTTTTAATGAGTTGCTTCTAGAAAAGTCTTGCTTATGGAAGAAAATTCTGTCCTGGATGAGGACCTGCCTGGTAGAAGGTCATAGGATCTTAGATTAAGAGAAAGGAAGCTTTTAAAGGTGATCAAGTCCAACTTCTTCATTTTACCTATGAGGAAACTGAGGCCCAGAGAGCTAATGACTTGCCCAGGAGTATACAGATGAGTGTCTGAATTGGGTTTGAACCCACATCTTCTTGCCTCCATGTCACATGCTCTATCCACTACTCCATGGTGTCTCTCTAAAAAGATGCTTTCTCTAGTCCAATAAGCAAATATTAAGCCCCTATTATGTACCAGGCACTATGCTACATTTTGGGGATAAAAGGGCAGAAGGACTCTCAAGGAGCCATAGTCTAATAGTCATTATACCTAGAATATTATGACTTAAAAAAAGGAAAAGTTCAAGGCAAGCGCATGCTTCCTGGAGGGAAGAAAAAAGCATGTTACAAACTTGTGTTTTGACGTTACAAGCACCTTAGTTTCCAAAGGCAAAAAGGTAGACTAACAAGTGCTATCAATGCCTGTGTCTAAAAGGGCTCATGGAAATGCTCACAGTCTTGTGAGTCACCTGAGACACCCACCCTGATTTTTATCCACTGATCGAGCTGTTCTTTGAAGTGTCCCTGGATCTCAGCCTTGCTGGACTGAAGGCTCTCCCAGTTTCTCTGGAGAAAGTTTTCCATGACAAGACGAGCCACGTGAGGCAGCTGCTCCTCAAGTTCCTTCAGCTGTTCCCGCAACTCTATCAGAAGGGACAGACAGAACAACTTACAGTTCAACCAGATGCCTCATGAACTTAGATACCCATGATGACTCTCAACAAATATCTCAAAAACTACAAAAAGCAAAATCCTTCCTTCACAAAGATATTATAATGAGCTACACAGGTTCTGGATTTCAGGTTAAATGTCAAGGGTTACTGAATTCAAGAATTCTTCCCACTGATTAGTAGGAGTTTTTCTATCACAGATTGTTGTCCTAGTAGCTACTGGCTACTATAAACTAACAATTGGTTTTTCAAGACGTGCCATGTTGTTTTTCTACGCTTTTGATAGCACATTCTCAAGACTTCCATTTTATAAGACACCACACAATTTTCTAGAGGAAATACATTTCTGAGTTTTTCCTTAAGAACACAGAATCTCTGAAGATGCTATAATACAGAATCATGATTGTCCATGTTAAATTGACCTCTATAGGTTATTTTTAACATCTATGTAAGTGGAGGAAAGTCAGTTCCCCTTCAATTCCCTTCCTTTTCTTTCCCCCCACTTTTATCTCAGAGGAAGGAATCACAGAAAGCAGGAGGAGTTAATGTGTCTATGCCCTGTTACTGCTTTACAAAATATGAAGAAATTTCCTCGATGCACTTGGTAAGTTATCTGACTATTGACTGGCTGAAGATTGCCCACATCCCTGGTTGCCTTTAAAGGAGTTAAGGCTAGAAGCACCTTTGCAGTTTGTGGTGTATTAGAGGGTAGCATGGGAAGAGAGGGAAAATTCTCTTTCCCACTCCTCACTGTCAGCAATGGTATCTTGCAGTGGAGCAAGCTAAGTAGGAGACATCATACTCAGAGAGACAGATACAGAATTGGGGTTATAGAAAAGTTTCAGAGAACGTGACCTCTGGCAGCTGAGAAGACAGTGCCCATGGATTTAAGAGAGAACTAACTTTAAGAGAAGGAAAGGAGAGGGTCAAGGGCCTCAGCTGAGTGACCCACCATGAAGATACTACATCCAGGTGGGAAGAACATGAGACACCCCAAGGAAATAAAGGATGTGAGGGCCCAGCAGTAAGAGAGGCAGGAATTAGCTTGGTAATGTGTATTAGGCCTGTGTATATCTAACGCCAGGCATATTCTAAAATTTTGCCCACTCTTTCTACTGATATTATGTATATCCTGTCCCACCCCCAGTTTTATTGGGGAGGGGGAAGTTGTATAGATATCCTTACTCTGTGTATGACTTTGCATTGAGCTATTTGTCTTTACTATTAAAGACAAACATACAGGTGCTCTGAGCTATTTGTCTTTACTGACTATTAAAGACAAACATACACTCATGAACTATAGATTTACAAGCGCAAACCCATTTCAATATCCCTTAAACCTCAAGTGGAAGTCATTCCTCCAACCAACACTTCCCCTCAGTGTGAGTTGAAGCAACACCAGAGGGCACTATCTGGTTTTAGCTCCCTGAAGGCAGGGGCCATATACAGTTATCCCTTCGCATCATGACTTTCCCCTTTGGAGTTTTGATACATCACGGGTCAGCTTAAGAAATGAAATGGAAATTTGGGGGGAGTTTTGCAGGAGCCTCAGATGTGAAAGACAGTAGACAAGGCAGAAAAAGATTAGAAATTCAGAGATGTATAAAATATATTTATAGTATTATATATCAA
The DNA here is from genome assembly GCA_028658325.1 of Potorous gilbertii. Taxonomy (NCBI): domain Eukaryota; kingdom Metazoa; phylum Chordata; class Mammalia; order Diprotodontia; family Potoroidae; genus Potorous; species Potorous gilbertii. The sequence continues at coordinate 300,984,651 of CM053769.1, read as the reverse complement.
CATGTTTTATCTTTCAATACTATAATAATTCAGACTTCTCTGATAGGAAGGGAGGGTCAAAAAATTTTACACGGATTTTTCAAATCCTAGGGGTGCCATGCCCTTAACCCCACCCTACCCTAATGATATGGATGGGATAATTGTATTGTCTATCTATGTATCTTTCCCCAAGGCTGAATGTGGCACATCACACATAACTGGAGCTTAACAGATGCTCACTGAAGGAATGAATGAAGGAATTTTATAGAAGCAGATGACTCAACAACTTTCCAAGTACCTATGAGACAGGCATTATGGTATTCATCTGCCTGGTTCTCATAGTCTATGAGTTTCTTCCCAAATACTTCAGCACACTGGTCAAAAGTATCCTGCATGTAATCAGGCCTGGTGACAGCATGTTTGTCTCTACGGTAAAAATCCTACAGAAAATAGAGATAAAAATATTCTCAATAATAATAAGTGCAAAAATATAAAAAAAAACATTTTCAATGGTCAGAATTGTCTAAGAAGCTTTACGGTTATGAAGTTGCTATTGAGCTAGTTACTTAAAGATAGGGCCCACATTTTATTCATCTTTGGGAATAATTCCTGAAGAAAGTGAACTTGATCAAAGAACTCACCTTTGGTACTTTAAGACTGCAAAGCATTTGACCTACAATTTTAATATGTGCTAAACTCCTCAAAAAAGTCCTCTATAAGAGTATGTTCACTTTCCTCTCCCTCTCTTCTTAGCCCCTCCTTGCAGTCTGGCTTCCAACTTTATCATTCCACTGAAGCTGCCAACTGCAAAGTCACTAATGATCTCTTGGTTGCCGGGTCCTGGGACTTCTTCCTCAATCCTCATTTTCCTCGCTCTCTCTGCAACCTCTGAAACTGCTGACCACTCTCTCCTTCATCCTCTCTTGGCTCTGAATGACTGAATCCATATACTCAAAAGGCCACACCACACCTGAGGACCTAGAGGGCCACATGTGGCCTCAAGGCTGTAGGTCAGCCATGCCTACTCTAGGCTTCAGGGCTCCCCTCTCTTAGTTCTCCTCCTTGTCCAAGGTCAGACAATTAGCATGTGTCTGAAGCCACGTCTGAACTTGGGTCTTCCTGATTGATTACAGGGCCAATGTTCAATTCACTGCACCATCTTGCTGCCCATATAACATATGTAAACAAAAGTTCTTTTGAGAGTCCTCAGTAATTTTCAAGAGTGTAAAGGGATCCTGAGACCAAAAAGTTCTAGAACTGCTGGTGTAGAGAGAAAGACACCTTATTAAGGATCAGGAGACTTGGGCACTAGACTTGTCCCTCTCACTGATGCACCTTCACCACCACAGCCTCTCTATAGTCTGTCAAATAAGGACACAGTGGATGCTGTGTAAGGTCTTTTTCAGTTCTCACAATTTCTAACTGGGTTCCTTCCAATTCCTACATTCTATATTCTAAGTTGCTTTTTAGCTCTGACAATCTCTGATTCTCCAAAATTCTATGGACCGTATCTCTCTTGCACATGGAGCAACCAGTTAACCAAATCAAGGACACACCAGTAGAGTGAAGACACAGTAGAATCCAAGATGTGGCAGGAGGCAGAATTCCTTACCTCTGCTACTGAAAGCAAAGTGTCATTGCCCTCCCAGAGAAGTAAATGGATGATTCCTTTAAAATGCCTGAAACCAAACAGAAGGAAGACTGAGGAAAAGATTTGCATTATATATATTGGTCCTTATCCCACAAATTAAATCAAACCAAACTGATTGATCATATGTACTTGATTGTCACACCCCCAGTAAGGGTTAAATAAAGTATACTTATGGGATTGAAATGAAAGCTGTCTTACTCAGTACGTTCAGGTTTCTCCCCAAACACCTGATACTTCTTGTCTAGTCGGTTTGGCCGAGAGTATCGTAAGCCACTGAAAAGACATAGACATTTCATTGAATTTGAAAGGTCCCATTATTGGAAAAAACAACAACTGACTTTCTCTGGGGGAAAGGATACTTTTCTTTTTGATGCATCAGCTAGGGAACTATGAAGCCATTTTCTGTTTGCATAATGATAGCTTACAACCAAATTTAGTACTGAAAATCCCAAATATCTCCTGTAGTTTCTAATTTATTTAAATTTTCATTCCTGGCCTATTTTGAAAAGGGCTTGCATGTGGAATCAGCCCAAGATCAGACATCATATTGGAAGGAGCAATACTAGATATATCTAGGCTTTAGAATTAATAAACATGATGACCATTTGTGGACAATGAATTTGGAAGTAAGTTTTCAGGCAGCTGAGGCCAAAAAATGCAAAGGGGAGGGGGGGTTGGGGGCAGGAAGAGTAGGATAGGCTTCATCTGATATAGGAAAGCAGATGTTTTTGTCTGTAGAATTTTTTTTCTGGAAATAAAGCAAGCAAGACTTTATGCAGTAGGTTTCTGTAAAAAGACATAGAGGGATGAAATAAATAATGCCATCAACCATGTTTACACAAAAGAAACAGAAATGCTAATTAAAGGTACACTTTTTGTATCAACTTTCTACAAAGGCATAGGACAACAGAATCAATTATAATTCAGCGTAAAAATTTCTACCAGGAGTTTAAGGCTGGTTTTTTTTTGGCTTGTTTTAAAAATATCATATATTGGAGTGAAAGGTCCAGATGAATGTATTGATTATAGCAAAACATTTTTTAAAATGAAAATAAACCATTCAATAACAAGAAGAATAAACATGACCATCCTTTTGTGTCAGGTGGCAATTTTGACGAGAGAGGTTGATTAGCTCATTTGGTCCAAATGTGCTGCTAATGATGCCAGGACTGTGTAGGTCTAATATATCTGTACACTTCATGCACATCATACACCCCTTTAATGTATAATAAAAGAAGTGGTAGTCAGAAGCAAAACAGACTTTTGAGGAAGGACAGGATAAAAAGAGAGAAGAAGATAAAAGAAAATAGGATGGAGAGAAACAGTAACCATAATGGTAAATGTGAACAGAACGAACCAACTCATAAAACAGAAGCAGATAGAAAAATGGATGAGGAACCAGAATTCAATAATATATTGTGAACAAAAGACACACTTGAAACAGACACACACAGAGTTAATATAAAGGGCTGGAGTAGAATCTATTATGCTTCAGCTGAAGTAAAAAAAGGTAGGGGATAGCAATCATGATCTCATACAAAGCAAGAGCAAAAATAGATCTAATTAAAAGAAATAATCAGGGAAACTATATTTTGCTAAAAGGTACCACAACAATGTAGTAATATTAAAACATTTTCTCTGATAAAAGCCATATTTCTTAAACACATAAAAGAACTGAGCCAAATTTATAAAAATAAGAGCCATTCCCCAATTGATAAATGGTCAGAGGATAAGAACAGGCAGTTTTCAGAAGAAATCAAAGATATCTAGTCACATGAAAAACTGCTCTAAATGACTATTGATTAGACGGAGGCAAAGTAAAACAATTCTGAGGTACCACTTCAGACCTATCAGAAATGACAAATGCTGGAGATGAGGAAAAATAGGTAACATTAATAAACTATTGGTGAAATAGTGAATGGTCCAACCATTCTGAAGAACTATCTGGAATTATGTGTACCTTTTGATCTAGCAATACCACTACTAGGTCTATATCCCAAAGATACATTAAAAAAAGGAAAAGGACCTATTTGTACATATTTATAGCAGCTCTTTTTGTGGTGGCTAAAAATTGGAAGCTGAAGGGATGCCCATCAAATGGCTAAGCAGCTATAGTAAATGATAGCAATGGAATATTATTGTGTCAAAAGAAATGACAATAGGACCATTTCAGAAAAACCGGGAGAAACTTACATGTTCTGATGCAAAGTGAAGTGAACAGAATCAGGAGAATGTTGTACGCAGTAACCCCAAAATTATATGATGAATTGTGAATGACTTAGCCATTCTCAACAATACAATGATTCAACACAATCCCAAAGGACTAATGAAGTAGACTATCCACCTCCAGAGAAAGAACTGATACTGTTTGAATACAGACTGAAGTATACCATTTTTCACTTTCTTTCTTTTATTCTTTTTCTTTTATTTGAATCTTCCTGTACAAAATTATTAATGTGGAATTGTTTTTCATGATTACACACGTATAACTTATAACTATTGCTTATTATCTCAGAGAGGGAGGAGCAATAGAAGTTGAAACACAAAACTTAAAAACCTATTAGATCATTTTAGCATGTAATTAGGGAAAAATAAAATACATATTTTAAAAAAAATAAAGAGAATAATGGTGACATTAGTTTAAGGCAGTGATATCAAATTCATATTTAATTCAGTATAATTGATTTAAATTCAAATAGAAATGTGGCTATTAGTTCATACATAAAGATCCCTGCCGGCCACATATCAACTTAGTTTTAAAGTGTAATGTTATCTATATTTTATTGAATTTTTATTTATTATGTTAAATGTTTCACCATCACATTTTAATCTGGTTCTGGGGCAGATACCTCTGGTCTAAAGGATTCCATGGCAATATGATCAGAATGAATCTTGTGAGAATGCTCTGGGATTTTTGACATTCAACCACCTGGAAAATATGATAATGCCCTCCATATTTCTTTGGGATAAGCTCATACTTCCAAAATCCAGTGTAAAAAAAAATGTACTCATTTTGAGAAGCAGAGTAGAACAATGAAGAGATAACTGACCTCAAGGTCAGGAAGACATGAGATTAAGTCTCATCTCTGGTGTGTATTGGCTATGTGACCCTGAGCAAGTCACTTAACCTCTTAGTGCTCTAGACAACTATCTAACACTATTAAATTGCAGGGAATTTGCCAACCTATATTGGTAGAGGGGGTTTATAAAACTGGGAGTTCCTTATATCAATGAATTTATATGGGTCTAATTCCTATCTTTAATATTTTCCCACCTTAAGTAACATTGCAGGAAGTCTTAGC
>CM053769.1:300945896-300979219 GCA_028658325.1 Potorous gilbertii | reverse complement strand
TATAACCATTTTACCTGCAAGGACACCGAGGCTCAGAAAGGTTAAGTGACTTGTGCACAGTCAAATGACTAGCAAGTACCAAGAGGCAAGATTCAAACCCAGGTCTCCAGAATTCCAAGCCTAGAGACTCCTTCCACTGTGCCAGGTTGTGAGCAGCACAAACTCCCCCAATCTCCTGTAATTCAGTCTATTTTGGTGGTAAACCCTAGGAGGAGGATACTTTTGAGCTTGTCTTGCTTACAGTAGTTAGTTTATGGTATTGATAAAAGAGCAAAGATAGAAGGACATGACTGAAAAGTGAAATAAATAAAGGCCCATGAGGGAAGCGGGGGAAGGCAGGGCTGATATAGCCAATGTTTTGGAGAAGAAGAAATGAAGAACCCATAGAAATTGGGTAAGAAGAGTATGGAGAGGTAAAGGGAGGGTTGAAAGGAAGGAGGGAAGGGAAATGAGGAAGGCAGGGTAGAAAGAAGGGACAATTTTGTATTTCACAACTCCTACCTTAACTGTGAGATGTTACTGCCTGTAGATGTGACCTTCTTCAATGTTGTGATGATGCTTTCAGTCCGTCGTCTTGGACGTTTCCCTTTAGATGATGAAAATAGCAAAACACTTGGGATATTTTCCAGGACTTTCCCAAAAGCTGAAAGCATCCTTAGGATTCCTGACATCTAATTTTGTCTATCCTGAAGCTTATACATACCTTTACCCTTGGTGCCGTGCTCTCGATCACGTTTTGGCTCTGGGAGTCTGAAACCAAAAGGAAGAGCTCTGAGATTTCCTGAAAGAGGAACAGGTTTTGTTTGCTTGCTTGCTTGTTTTGGGGGAGGAAGGTAAGGAGTTCAGTTGTGATTATGATGAGTTTGAAGGATTGGAAAGATATCTATGTTTCTAGTAGGTTACAGAAGACATTGACCTGGAGCTAGGATCATTGGCATAGAAATGAAAGGTAGTTATGGGAGTAGATGTGCCCCCCCCAATGACCTTATACTTTAATATATTTACATAGGATCATATATTTATAGCTGAAAGGGACCTTAAGAGTTCATTGAGATCTAGCCACTCATTTTAGGAATGAAAAAACTAGGTACAGAAAAGTTAGCATCATGCAGCTAGACAGGATTTGAACCCAGGTCTGCCTGACTTTTATGCTATGCCCTAACCACTGTGCCATGATGTTTCTTCCAAAAGAATGCAAACTTCTTGAGGTCATGGACTGTTTTATTCTTATCTTTGGGCTCTAGGGCTTAACCAATTTACCTGAAGGATCAAATAAAGAATCCTGTTTGACTTTTAAAGTCTTTTTATGCCTTACATCCCTGCTCCAGAATCTAGTAACACTGGCCTCTTTGCTCGTCCTTGCACAAGACTCTCCATTTTCTGACTCTGGGCATTTTTTTTTTGGCAGGCTGTCACTCATGCCTAGAATTCACTCTCTCTTTGTCTCTATCTTCTTGCTTCCCTGATTTCCTTTAAGTCTCATCTAAAATCCCACCTTCTGCAAGAAGTGCATTCCTCAATACCTCTTAATGGTAGTGGCTTTCTCTTGAGATTATCTTCAATTTATACTGTATGTATGAATATAAATGTATATTTGTATACATATCTATAGTTTATACATTGTTGTCAGCTTGTTATCTCTCCAATTAGATTGTAAGCTCCTTAAGAGCAGGGAGAACTTTTTTTGGCCTTTTTATGTATCCTCTGTAACTTAGAATAGTGCCCATCATGGGACACACTTAACAAATGTTTGTTGACTTGACATTAGGTACCTGCTATGTTATTAGGTGATGTTGACATTAGGTACCTGCTATGTTTGTTGATCTATCACTTGAATGACTGATGAATGAGATTGATAAGGGAGAGAAAAGAGGGCCAAGGACAGAGACTTGAAAAAAAATCCTAAATTTGGGGGTGGGAGGAACTAGACAAAGAAACAAAGAAAGAAAGGTAAGATGAGAACGTTGTGTCAAAGAAGCCACAGAAGAAAAAAGCATTAAGAAGGTCTGGCCAAAATAAGAACCATTCCCCAACTGATAAATGATCAGAAGATATAATAAGCTTTCAGATGAAGTAATCAAAACTATCTTTAGTCATATTAAAAAAATATTCTAACTCACCATTATTGATGGGGAAAAAAAGCAAATTAAAATAATTCTGAGGTACTACCTTGTATCTATTAGATTAGCTAATAGGACAGAAAAGGTAAATGACAAATGTTGAAGGAAACTATGGGAAAAATGAGACATTAATATACTGTGGTAGGAATCATGAATTGATTGAATCATTCTATAGAGCAATCTGGAACTATGCCCAAAGGGCTATAAAACCATGCATGCCCTTTGACATAGCAATACCACTACTAGGTCTGAATCCCAAAAGAGATAAAAAATAACCCCAAAAAATAAAAAGGAAAAGAACCTATATGAACAAAAACATTTGTAGAAGTTATTTTCTGAGGGCAAAGAATTATAAATTGATTGGATATACATCAATTGGGGAATGGCTGAATGAGTTATGGTATCTAATTATAATGGAATACTATTGTACCATAAGAAATGATGAGCAGGATGCTCTCAGAAAAACCTGGGGAGACTTGCATGAACTGATACAAAGTGAAATGTACCAGGTACAAAGTAACAACAATATTGTCAGATGGTCATTTTGGAATGATTTAATTTCTCAAAAAAGATAACATTCCATGACAACACTGAAGGACTTAGGATGAAAATGCTATCCATCCCCCAAGAAAGAACTGATGGTGTCTGAATCCAGATTGGATCATACTTTTAAAAACTTTTATTTTTCTTGAGTTTTTTGTCTATGGTTTCTTTCACAACATGATTATTATGGATATGTCTTACGTGAGTACACATATACAACCTATATGGAGTTGCTTGCCTTCTCAGTGAGGGTACTGGGAAAGGAGAAAGGAGAGAATTTGAATCTCAAAATTTTAAAAACAAATGTTAAAAATTGTTTTTACATGTAACTATGAAAAAAATAAATATTAAATAAATACAAAAAAAGCAAGGCTGGTCAACATTGACAACTATGGCACAGGGACAAAGGAAAGGGAAGATGGAGAAGTGAGTGTCACAAGAGACCCTATCTTCTTAATATTCCTTTCAAAATTCCCTTTAAAAAAGTAGGACTACCAGAAACCTTAATAAGTGTTTTTTGTTTTGGTTTAGAAAAGAAACAATTAAAGAAATAAGCAAACTATAGAATGTTCTAATTCAGGCAATAAATATTATGGTTTACAGGAAATTGAAGTCAAGATGCCATAGGGAAAATATGTTGATAAAATGCCATCAGTAGACCCCTAGAAATGAAGTTGAAATTTAACACAAGGCACAGCAATATGGATAATAAGCACAGTGGGGGAAATAAAAGGGTAAAATTATCATGAGATAAAATCAAGGCTGAAAATTAAATGAAGAAATTTAACAGCATAGAAATATCCATGAAGAAAATAAACAAAACAATGGGTTAAAACCAGAACAAAAGTAAAACAAATTTGAAAAGCTGGAAGATTGCTTGGAAACTGCAAAAAATAAAGATAAAAAAGACAGAGTTTGAAATAACATGATCAGGCACCTTGAAAAAATGTAAACCAACAGCCTTATGATGATTTATTTCATGAGACAAAAGAGTTTCTCAGGAATATTGAAGACAAAGGACAATTTGTAGATAAAAACTCACAGGACATCAACAGAGATGAACCTTTGATTCAATTAACACAGACATATAGTGACCAAGCTGTAAGACTAAAACGACAAAGCAATAAATTTATAAGTCACCAAGAAGAAAATCTCAACAACATAGCTGGAATATGATACACTGAATATCAAAGAAAATAGGACTCACTGAAGGATGTTTTTTATCACCTCCACAGCCACATCATCAAGCATTGATTTTCCCATCCGGCTGGGCTGAAAAAGCATGTCTTTAACCACTTCTGGCCTGTTTTCCTCTTCAGAAACATCAACAGATACGAAAATAATACTTTCCTTTTCTGCGCTTGCCCCAGATCCCTGGAAGAGGAGAGAGTTGGAGATAGAAGAAAATCTTCTTCTGTTTCCAGCATCGTTCAAAGGAAGGTTGAGCAAACAGTATAACCCTAAGAGTCCGATCAGTAAAGCTCAGAGTACACATTTTCCCTGGCTTTTCCCAAGCATAGAATGCTCTTCTTTCTCATCTCCACTTCCTAACTTTACTGACTTCCTTCAAGTCCCTGATCAGATTTCATCTTCTACATGAAGGCTTTCCTAATCCCCCTTAATTCCAGTGTCTTCCCTCTGCGGATTATTTCCATCTTATCCTGTATATAACTTGTTTGTATCTAGATGTTTGCAAATTGTCTCACTCCATTAGACTGTGAGTTCTTGGAGAGTAGGGACTATCTTTTGCCTTTCTTTGTATCTCCAGTGCTTAGCCCAGTGCCCAGCACAGAGTAGGTACTTAATAAATGTTTGTTGATTGACTGCTTTCAGCATCTTAACGTATCTTAGAAAAAAAACTAGGTTCAGAATGTTATTTTTAGGTTTGGAGTTCATTTAGTTGACTCTCCTACATTTAAAATTTGTAACTCAGATTCCAATCTTTCCTCTTTCCCTTCTCCCTCATCTCCCAACAAATTAGTTCCTAGATCTAATTGATTAGGAGCTCCCTGAAAACTTGGGTCACAAAAGAATTCATGAACCATGGGAAGGATGCACAGTATGATGGGAAAGATGTTGCTTTTAGACTCAGATGATGTGTTAATTTCCTTGCTCTACAACTTACTGAGTAACAATGGGCCAATAACTTAACCTCTCTTCTTTAGAGGCAATTGGTAGCACAGAAGACAGAATGCTGGGCCTGGTGTTAGGAAGACTTGAGTTCGAATCTGACCTCAGATACTTATTAGCTATGTGGTCCTGGGGCAAGTCAATCAACCCCTGCCTGCCTTAGTTTCCTCAATTGCAAAATAGGGACAATAATGGCATCTACCTTGCGGGGATTTTGTAAGGATTAAATATTTGTAAAAAGCACTTAGCACAGTTTTTGGTATATAGTAGGTGCTATATAAACACCTATTCTTTCTCTCCATCTTCTCTTTCTCATCCCTCCAACTCCCAATTCTACTGCTAGAAATATATTCCAAGGAGGTTCAATGATTAAAAAAAAAAGGAAAAGAAAAGCCCTAAATACACCAAAATATCACAATACTTTTTGTGGTAGCAAAGAATCACAAACATAGTAGATGGTGATTGGTGGGGGAAGGGCTAAACAAATCATGGTAAATTAATGTAATGGCATATTACTGTGCTGTCAGCAAGGACAAACATAGAGAAGCATGGTAAAACATATATGAACTGAAACAAAGTGAAATAAGCAAAGCCAAGAAAATAATATACATAACGAAGACAACAATGAACTTCAGAGTTATAAAAAGATGAATGTTGCAAAATTACAAATAGCAAGCTTGGCCCCAAAGAAGAGATTAGAAGACACTGCCCCATATCTTTGTAGAGAAGGGGGTGAGGTCTATAGGGATGGGAACATTGCAAGTATTGTCAGATGTTTTCCAACGTATTGTTCACTTTTACTAGAGGGGGGTGTTACCCTCTTCCTCTTTTTTTCTTTTCTTCTTTTAAAAAGTTCTTTCTTATAAGGGATGACTCTCTAGGAAGGGGAAGGGAGGGAAATAGGGGAAATTTAGATGATGAGAAACAAAAGATATCGGTAGAAATTATTTTAAAAATTTAACCTCTCTGAATCTCAAGGTTTTTATCTGTAAAAGCAGGGTTTGGATTAGATGACTTCTAAGGTCTCTTCCAACCCTAAGTCTTATGATCTTAAATACCATGCAACTTTATAATCCCCACAGTGTTTAGCATGGGTATAGCACACTTCAGAATATTGCAGGCATACAATAAATATTTATGAAATGAATGAGTGAATAAACATGTTTATCAAAACTATTTCCAATTGTCCTTTCTTTCTTCTATATATTCACTCCCCTCAGAGAGCTTATCTGTGCTCATTACAACTCTCATCTCTTTGTAGTTAACTCACAGATATGTATCTTCAGTCTTGTCATATTAGCAACTTAAACTCAACATCTGAAAGTATTTTTTTTCAACATTGTCAAATCTAGACCCATTAATGAACCCTCTCAGTCCCTAGGGCCTTAACCAAGAATCTCCCTGGGACAAATTCAGATGGGAGAGATGGGAGAGCAGGAGATTAGAAGGCAGTTCAACTATAGATGCAGTTGCATTAGGACGGGAAGAAACCATTTCCCTTGTAACTCATAGAATTTGGAGGAGATTCTTGTAATAAGGGAACTGGAACCATGATGTAGTAGATTGGACTTTTAGCACATTGAACTTGGAATCAGGTGTTCAAATCCTGACTCGGACATTTATTGCTAGCTGTGTGTCCTTGAACAAATCATTTAGCTTCTCTGTGCCTCAGTTTCTTCATCTGTAAAATGACATGATTGAATTTGACAGGTTCTAAGATTTTTCTAGCTCTAAATGTATGGGGACAATTTTCAAAGTCCTTTGCACATATGCCCTCACTGAAGCTTCCCCCCTATCTCATGAGATAGGTACTCAGGGAAGTTGGTATTACAAAGAGCCAGCATGGTTTCATAAAGAACACATGCTAGTAGATTAGCCTGATTCTTTTTTTTGGACAGGATTATTAAATAGTAGATGATAGAAATTTTAACCCTATTTTAGCCAAACTTTAAATAAAATATTTCATTTATTCTTACAGAGAATATGGGCAGAAATGAATTAGATCAGTGGTGTGAAACTCAAATAGAAATGGGGACTGGACATAAGGATCCCCACAGGCCACATGATGACTTAGAAAACCACATATTAATTATCTATGCTTTATTGTACTTTTAAGTATTTTGTTAAATATTTCCCAATTATAATTTAATCTGTTTCAGGAGTGTTGTGGTGGCCATATGTAGAATGCTGTGTGTCTGATATCTTTGAATTAGATGATAGTATAATCAGATAGTCAAAACAAGTCAGATGGTCAAACTCAGAAGAGTAGTTGTTAGTGGTTCAATGTTAATGTGGCAGGAGATCTCCAGTGGAATATCTAAGGATCTAGTCCTTGACCTTATGTTGTATGACATTGTTATCATTAATTTGGATAAAAGTATAGATGGCATGCTCATAAAATCTGTATATGAAACTAATGTTGTAGGGACAGATAATACATTGGATGATACTCAGATCCAAAAGGATTTTGAGAGCATAGACTATTGGGCTAAATTGAATAAGATGAAATTCAATGTGATTGTAAAGGTAATAAAATCTTATACTTGGGTACAAAAAAATAATCACCTATACAAGTACAAGATGAAGAGGTATGGTTACACAACACTTGTTCTGAAAAAGATCTGGGGGTTTTAATGAACCACAAGCTCAATATGAATCAATAGTGTGAAAAGGCAATCAAAAAAGCTAATTTAGTCTTGGACTGACTTGAAAAAAACTTTAGCTAGCCAATGCAACCAAGATTAGGTGAGAAGCAGAAAACTAGGAAAGAAATTTTGCAGCTAGTGTCCATGATAAAGGCCTCATTTCTAAAATATATAGAGAACCGAGTCAAATGTACAAGAATACAAGTCATTCCCCAAATGATAAATGGTCAAATGATATGAGCAAGCAGTTTTCAGAGGAAGAAATTAAAGTTACCTATAGTCATATGAAAAAATGCTCTAAGTCACTATTGATCAGAGAGATGCAGATCAAAACAACTCTGAGATGCCACATCACACCTATCAGATTGACTAACATGACAAAACAGGAAGATCATAAATGTTGGAGAAGATATGGGAGAGTTGGAACATTAATTCATTGTTGGTGAAGCTGTAATCCAACCATTCTGGAGGGCAATTTGGAACTATGCCCAAAGGGTTACAAAAATGTGTATACCCTTTGACCCAGCAATATCGTTTCTAGGACTGTATCCCAAAGAGACCATAAAAATGGGAAAGGGTCCCACATGTGCAAAGATATTTATAGCAGCTCTCTTTGTGGTGGCCAAGAACTGGAAATTGAGGCGATGCCCATCAACTGGAGAATGAATGAACAAGCTGTGGTATACAAATGTAATGGAATACTATATACTATTGTGCTATAAGAAATGATGAACAGGAAGACTTCAGACAGGCCTGGAAAGACTTCCATGAACGGATGCTGAGTGAAAAGGAGCAGAACCAGGAGAACATTGTACACAGTTACAGCCACAGTGTGTGAGGTCTGTTTCTGATAGACTTAGTCCTTCGCATCAATGCAAGGACCTAAAACATTCCCAAAGGACTCTTGAGGCAAAATGCCATCCATATCCAGAGAAAGAACTATGTAACTGGAATGTAGAATGAAGCAGACTATTTTCTCTTGTGGTTTGTTTTGGTTTGATTTTTCTCATGGTTTCTCTCATTATTTTAATTCTTATTTAATTCAATAACTAAGTGAATTGAATTTTTATCTGGTCATTTTGCCTGCATATGTCTTCTGAACTGGATTATAAAATTTTTTAGGGGTAGGGAATTTTGTCATATTTTTCTTTCAGCCTTCTCATGCTAGGCATATATAGTAAGCTTCTAATACAACTTTTAAATTATTTTTTAAAAACACTACAAAGCATTGTGCAAAGAAAGGCATACTAATATATTACTGATGATGTGGAGAAGTGACCCAACAATTCTAGAAAACAATTTGTAATTATGTGAAGAGAGTCCTTAAAACATCCATTACCATTTCATCTGGACATATCATCGCCAGGCATATATCTCAAGGGCATCAATGACAGAAATAATACTCCCAATCTTATGCACCAAAAATTTTATGTTAGCATTTTTTTGTAGTATCAAAGAACTAGAAACAAAGTAGATGCTCATTGATTAGGAAATAACTAAACAAGTTGTGGTGCTTTAATGTACTGGAATATTATTACGAAAAATAACAAAAGTGATGAATATAGAGAAACATAAGACAAAAAGCTAACTGATGCAAAATGAAGTAATCAGAATCAGGAAAACAATATACATAGGAACAACAATAACAAAACAGCTAAAATTTAAAGCTGTGAAAAGAAAATGATCAAGCCTGGTCCCACAGGAAATGTGAGAAGGTAGGTCCTCCTCTCTTTACTTCTTTGCAAAGGCAAAGCACTAAGAAGGTAGAAGACTGCATAAAGTATCAGATGATTTGGTATGTTTCTTAATTTTGTTGAAAAATTTCCATCCCTTCTTTTTTATTCTTTGATATTAGAGGTGATCTTAATATAAGAAATATAGGTTATGGGAAAAAAGATAGCAATAAAAATTTTATTTTTAGAAAACCCTAATTAAGGAGTTGTATTCAAAATGATGTGGGAAAATTTGTTATCTGTTTACCTCTAGCATATATCAAAAGCATCATCTTCAATACGATCCAGATGTCTTTAATCTGCCATATTGCTTTATTATCAATATACAGTAGATACTTTAGATCCTCGACCCCCACCTCCTAACATCAAAAGGAGAAATTTTCATTCTTTTCCAAGATTCATGTCCCTCCTGTCTCTCCTAGACTTTCTCCAGGATGCCCCAGACAACTCTTCACCCTGGAGGCTCATCCCACCCCTGAATTTTACTCATTAGAAGTGCCCTCTGCTCTTTGTCTTTTCCCTCTAATTGGCTGATTCCTAGAACCTTCATTATAAAGAGGAATACTCTCTTGACTTTTTTGAGTTTTCTCTATCTTGGTCTAATACCCTCTAATTCCTTTAGTTTCCTAGTATGTAATGTCTTTTCCCATTATAATAAAAACTTTGTGAGGACAGGGACTAGCTTTCTATTGTATTTCTATTTCCAGTGCTTGGCACAGTGCCTGGTACATAGTTAGTACTTAATAAATGTGTGTTGACTACCTAATGGATCATATAAGATTTATTTAATCCTGTAGTATCTTTTAGGGAAATTAGGCAATTTGTTCTCCAATTAAAGATGCTCCCCGTAGCACCCAGAGTTGAAAGACACAGAAGTGCTAAGTCACATCTTTCCTAGCAAAAGAGATATAATTATTACCTGGTTATCCAAATAACAATTGAGGTACTGAATCCTTTGGGTTAGTTTTTCCACCACCTGTCTGGAAAAGGCATATAACTCTTCTGCACTCACAGTCTAATGACATGGGATGAAGAAAATAAGTAGAGAGATTGAAAAAAAATTAGTTTTATTAGAACTGTATAGGAATAAATGTCTAACTTTGTTTAGCAGTTTGAAGATATTTGAGTTCTACATCAGTCTCCTTACATGTGGTGAAATGAGAGCTTGTTCACCTGGAAAAAAGGGGTCTTGATCAAGTATGTTAGGAACAGCTGGTATCAGAAGTTATATTACACAATATGCATCCCTTTAAAAAGTCAGTTGAGAGCTACTTAGAGGAGGAAGACAAGAGAAAAGTCTGGGGAGGAACAGTTGGATCCACATGCAACTGCTTTACACATATCCCTTCTGACAGTTCCGAGCCTATTCAGAGATCCCAGCAGAGAAAGAAGACTAAAGAAAGCTAGGGAAAGAAAGATGACTCAGCTTATGAACATTCCGTGTTCAAAGTAAGTTGAAGAGATAGGAAGTAATTAGCAACCGTATTTGAAATGGTAGCTGGGCATATGATGCAAAGAATGAGGATAAAAGTTACGAAAAACACTTGGGGCAGCCTGTATATGAGAGAAAGAAAAATACATAACTCTTTAGAGAATGGGAGCTATCAGAATTTCAATTAATGATAAGGGACTTGAAACGTTTTTAAAAGCATCTGTTTCTCTTAATTTTTGCTTGTGAGGTATTTCACATTCATCAAAAGCAAATAAGAGAAACCAAGAATATATTATTTTCTAAATGAACAATGATAACATTTTCTTGTAAAAAGCAAAGCCATGCGTTGAGTGATGTATCTGCTGCTTTCAGTTCAAAATTGCCTAAGCTAAGCAAAGGTTCAAACGGCTTTGAAGAAATGACCCCAAACAAACACCACACAGGATTTTCTTTGTAACTCCAAACCATTCTAACATGGTATGAGTGTGTAAGTTTATTTTTATATCCTTCTGGAACCTGTGTCTCCTCTGCCAATATTTGCTCTGAAGAAGAAAATCTTATTGGGACTAGATGTTGCAAAATTGAAGATGCAATGGGTAGCATTTGACATGCTGCTTTCTGGAAGGTCCTTATACTACAATTCCTTCCTTAGAACTTGGGTCATTTAATGCCACATTAGAGAAATTACACCAAGACCAAATTTGCAAAACAAAGTAGAAATTTAAAAAATCCAAAACCAATGAAACAAAACAAACAAAAAACAACAAAGCAGTTTACTGGGAGTCGAATGAAAATAAATCATTACCCACAGCTCAGAGTCACAGTCACAGACTCAGGGTCTTTTCATGCAAATCTCTTTGACTTGCATCCTCACTCTTAGAGTTTACCCTGAGAACGTCCAAATTTGACTCATGTCTCAGTTTCCAGAATGTCCTGGGTAAGGATTCATGTCAATGAAATATCTAATATAAGGCAGGTTTTATTTCATATAGTTGTGTTGTGTGTGTCATCCTTCATTGCCAAAGAAGACCACACCATCAGTGAAATAATGGCATGACTTGCACCTGACGGTTTTGAGTGAGGGAGGACTGTGCAGGTCACCAGCCTCACTTCTCCTCCAGAGCCATCTGAATCCATTGACCAGATATTCATCAGGATGACTGGAGATGACCCAGGATGAGGCAGTGGGGGTTAAGTGACTTGCCCAAGGTCACACAGCTAGTGAGTGTCAAATGTCTGAGGTGAGATTTCATATAACAGAAAATACAAGGACTCTTAAGCCCATAAATGGTCAAGTCAATTCTCCCTCTTTAGAGAGGGTCCTTCACTTACCCTGGGAGCCTAAACAATCCTCCAGGCTTTAGTACTTTTTCTAGTTGCAAAATCTTCCCTTCCTCCCCACCTTACTATAAAGGGAAAGAAGTCAATATTTCTAGAATTCTAGTCCTAGACCCTCCTCGGACAAAGATTATTCATTATATTAAAGTAGTGGTGTGATTTTTTTTATGACAGAGATGAAGTTGAAGCCATAAATTCATTTGATTTCACATTTCAAAAGGCGTACCACTGAGGCTTGCAGCAAGGACCTCATAGTTTCTTTCTAGGGAGGACATTTCCCTCTATTCTGTATTGATTTCAAGAAAAAAAGTTAAGTCCAAGAGGAGAGAGACTCTGAATCTTTTCAGCCAGAGCTGAGACTTACCATATTCTAGACACAAATATAAGTCAAGTCTCCCTAAAATTTTATGTCTATTAGTAGGTACTTCTCAGATTCACAACCTGGTAGGTACAGGATATAGGACTGGGCACTTACTTTTCGATCCACAAATTCTTGACCACAAATACTTATCTTGTAGCGAAGTTCTTGCAGAGCATTATTTAGTGTCTCAGTTTGAAAATTAGATTTGCACACCTGGAAAAGAAAAAGGTTAGACTTTGTTTATAGAAGGATAATCTAGAGCTGAGAAAAATACATTTAAATACATTTTGTGGTAAATGAATTGACACATGGGGAAAAAAGCTATTATTTTCCATTTGGCCTTAGCCTCAAATTCTAGTTCAAAATGATGTCCAAAATTAGCAAGTAAAAAAACTGGCACATTCAACTATGAAACAAAAAAAAGTATGAAGAATCTGTTACACTTAACATCATTTGTGACATCATATGAAAGCTAGATTATTCCTCATTAATTAGAACCTTGGAGAAACAATGAAAAGTATTTTTTAACTTAAAAAACTTATTCAAATGATGTTTCTTTTGAATATGTGTGTGTTCTTTTGGCCACCACACAGTGTGGCATGCGGGATACAGAGCTGGTCTTGGAATCCAGTAGACCTGAGTTCAAGTCTTGTTGTTGTACTGGCTGAGTTACTGTGGGCAAGTTACTTAAACCCTATGGGACATAAGTTGTTTAAGAGGGTTTCGACAATTCTTTAAGAGTCTAAGTTGAAGAATAATTTCTGATCTGCACTGCTAGATAGATTTTCCTCAAATGAAATCATAGGTCCAAATAAGACCAAAAGGAGTGTGCTAATTTCTATCTTCATTTGAAATTTTTAAAATGTATATATCTTCATTTAAAATCAGTACGGTTATGGGGTGTCAAAAACTCAAAAGACCACTCAGGCCCTTTTAAAGGACCTGCCATTATAATACCTTAACATTTACCAAAAGAATAACAGGTAATAGGTGCTAGTCTAGGAATCACAAGAGCTGGGATATAGTCCAGGCTCTGCCACTAAATATATGTGTCATCTCGGGCAAGTCACTTCACCCATAGTAACCCTGGTTTGCCATCTGTAAAATGAGGGCATTGGACCAGAGTTGGGGGTTAGAGCTGGAGTGGGTTGTGGTGGGAGCGACCACATATAAAATTTTATGAGGTATATCCAAGGGAATTGTGACTGTCTTATATATTAAAAGGGGTAACTCAATATTTATCAAGCAAATAAAACTTATGTGTTCCACTGACCATATCTACACATGTCCCAAATATACTGCTTTTCACTGAAGATAATATTACCAGCTGTTAAGGAAACTGAGTTCTTTTTTCTAATAATATTGATCAATTTGTGCTGATCCACTCCAACTTACTCACAGTTCCTGTTATGGCCAATGTCTGGCATTGGATATAGTGAGAGAGTTGGTTTGGCCATTCTGTGACCATCAAGGGATCCCAAATTTAAGTTTACCTTTGGACAATGAACTCAGAAGCTCATGAGCACTTTGTTCTAGTCAAGTAATCTGGTAAGTCACAGGCAAAGCCAATTCATTCTATGCCATTTCATGCCATTCATTTGTTGCTCCTGAGGGTAGCTAGTGAAAATGTCCCCTTCCCCTCCCATTTTTTCCAGATTTAATTCTTCCTAAAGTAGAAAAAGAAGAAGATGGCACCAGAGCCATGAGCCTAGTTAGACGCAAGGTTTGCCATGGCTAGCACAACCCCAAACTGTTGGTAGTTAGTAACTCATTTGTGAAATTCCTCAAAGGGTCTCACATTCCCTTCCTTATCAAACATTACCCACCTCTCTCTATAGCTGTCCAGAAATCTTTAAGGTAAAATAAATGATATCTATCCAATCAGTAAAAGAAATAAGAAATTCTACCTCTGCCTTGATATTCACTTGTAGATTTGTCAAGAATCGCTGGATTTTCTCTATAAAAACGAGATCCACTGATAGATTATGGAATTTACTTTCAAATTTGTTGATGATCTCATTTGCCTACAAAGAAAGATAAAAAGTAGAGAAAATAGGCCTAATTCTAATTTTTCCAAACATAAGAAACATCTAGGGAGGAAACTGATCTGAATTTCCTGCCTGAATTTAAAATCAACCAACCATATATCCTTAAATTTTAAAACAGATAATACATTTACATTAGAATAATGGCAAAATGTCAATGACTGGTGCATTTGAACTCCCAAGTGTGGGTCAAGAAAGATGTGCTCACCTGCTCTATGTATTCACTCTCCATTTTCTCCATTTTCATCATGATAAAACTCTCAACAAATTCAATCCGTAAGGATTCCTTTTCTAGTCGACTACAAAATGCAGCCAGTTCCTCAGGAGAGAAGTTCCCTCCCTCTGAAAACAATCTGAAAGTAAGTTAGAATAATAAAAGCCACTGAGTGGGAACATCCCCCTCTTCTTGAATTTTCTAGTTACCGGATATAAGGGCCAGAGTCAAGCAAAATGCTGTAGGCTGTCCTATTTAGAGAGAAAGGATGGAGGTGAAAATGTGCACTTGCTTTGGCAGATAGGTCTAGTTCACAGGTGAGGCACTGCCCCTACAGAGGCAGGTTGTACCTTCCCTATAATTTATCCCCTTAGAACAGCTTGGCTCAGGGGGAGTTCCACAACTCCGAGTGTAAAATCTGGCCTGCTACCTGATTTTGTACAGTGAGCTAAGAACAGTTTTTGTTTTGTTTTTTCACTTTTCAACAGTTTTTGGATTTATGTATTGGATTAAAAATTTTCAGTTAGTCTTAAATTTGCAGGCTATACAAAAAGAGGCACTAGGAAGGATTTGGTACTGAGACTTTAGAGACTTTAATGATTTGTCCAAGACCACGCGGCCAGTACCTATATTTTCCTGGCTCTGAAGGCCACCTTGGGGCATTTTCTCTGGCTGACTTCCGTCCATGCTTGGAATGTTACTCCTCCAAATCTCTGCTTTCCTTGGTCTGAGATTTTAGAATTCCCCCTTTTATAGGAAACCTTTCTGATCTCCCTTCATTCTAGTACCCTGCCTCTGTTTATTTCCAATTTATCCTCTAATTAGCTCAGTTGTGCACAGATGTTGGTATCTTGTCTGTGGCACTAGAGTGGAATCTCCTTGAGAGCAAGGATTGTCTTTTACCTTTCTTTGTGTCCCCAGGGCTTAGCACAATGCCTGGCACAAGCAGGTGCTTCCTAAATGGTAATTGTTGACTGACTACACCACACCTCCTCATATCTACAGGAGAAATTAATGCTTACTTCAGTATATCTAGTTTATGAATATGTAGAGATGGAGGGGAGGGAAGAGGGAGAAAGGGAGCTATAAAATAAAGGATCATTGAGAACAAATACATATCAGGTTTTTACCTGCATTTTTTAAGAAAACCCATATTTGCATGTCGGAGTTTCTCCATGTTTTCTTCTAGGTATTGTCGGAAACCACGGAGGGACACCTGCATAACATCTACATATGAGATCAGCTCTCTGTGCAAATTGGAGCTGAACAGAGCCAGACTGTGAGAAAAAGAACAAAAGCCCATTTTGAAACAATGGAAATTTCTGGGGAGTGTAGCTGTGATATTTTGTAAGATTATGATCACAAAATCTTGGGTCCAAACCACATGCCTGAAAATTTTGAGTGCCCAGAGATTCTTTCCTTTCACTCCTATTGTTTACTACAAGTATGCCATTAGCCCACTAGTTTTCTGCCATTGCTTTCAGTTTCACGAAACTCACTTTCATGAAACCAATTGAACTGTTATCAGAAGCAGGACAATCCATGGCTACTGTTTCCCCAGGTGATTTGAATACAATGTTCAAAACTTAGTGTTTACATAGTACTTTTTAAAAAATGTTTCTCAAAATGCTTTTTTTAAAATAGTTGTGGCACTAACCCTAAATGCGCTCCCTTGAAGGGGATATGCCAGCTGAGTGTTAAGTGTATTTATGTATCTTTTCCTAGCTACTGTGTTCACTAGTGCTACAACTATTTTAAAAAAAAGCATTTTGAGAGGGACTTTGGGAAAGGAGATCAGTTTCAAAATAGGTCTTTAGGTTAAAACAAAGGAAAAGGATAGGATAATGCCTGAATGGTAAATGCCCTAGTTCCATTCTTTTCCTGGAATTTAAGACTAGTGATTCTGCGTCTGTCTACAGCTTAATGGAAATCCTTTGAAGAGAGTTACGGATCTAGGGAGAGGATTGATCCCCTTACTTCCGACTTGTGGTGGTGCTGAGGAAGACTTGCTCTAGGTTAACCATCCAATTCCGGAAGTTTCTGCTCTTGGTGTTTTGTTCTTCCTGGAATTTATAGAACATGATCCTCTCTCTCTTCAGCGTTTCCAAGATGCAGGCACAGTGACGATCGAGCCGTTCTTGGTGAAACAATAACTCGGCTGCAAAGGAAAGATGGGGCATGCGTGAGCCTTGCAGCCTCTCTTGACTATCCCTTTCCAAATAGACTGGGGAAAAATAGATCTCCAAACAGTGGTGCATGATGGCATTTATGCACCACTCTCACCAGCTGAGAATACCCGAAGAGTTAGTAGGGAATATTGAGGTTCAAAGAGGTGACCCACAAATGAGAAAGTTAGGAAGCACAAGAGGAAAGAGCATGGTCTCTGGAGGCGAGAGGATGTGTATTCAGATTCTGCCTGGGATGTTTATAACCTGGGCGCCACTTAGCATCCATGGGCCTTAACGTCCTTAACTATGAAACAAAAAGAATTGGGCTAGATGGTTTCTGAGGTTCCTTCTGCTCTGAGAACTCTGTGTTCCTATGATCTGAATGTCATTTTTGTATTGAAGGACTTAAGGATAAAGCCAAGACATATTTTCCTACAGGACAGGGCAGAAATTGCCAATGTATTCTGATCCACAGACTAACTGGGGCTGTGTCTGTCCCTGGAAAAGACAGTTACTTTCTCTTCCCTCATCCTGAAGGGTCAGAGGTGGGAGAGAGTGGAAATTTCTCAGAGAAATGAGAAGTGAACAACGCACACCAAGGGTAAAAACAATGTACAATTTTCATAGTGCTTTAAGATTTCAAAACACTTTCCTCACAACAACCCCAAAGTAGAAAGAGATTATCCTTATTTGTCCTTGGACACCCAGTGCCTAGCACAGGGTTTTCTACATAGCAAAAGCTATGTTTAAATTACTGACTGGATGCTCTCTGAGGCCCCATTCACCTCTGGAATTCTGAGTCAAATTAAAGTTCTCTGAAGCCAACCACTTGCAGGTTTTCTGCAGCAATCCACTAGAGACTGGATCTCCTTGGTTCATTGGAAGTCACATACAAAAGAGTGATTACAGAGGTGGGGCAGTGGGTAGAGTATTGGGCCTGGATTCAAAAGATAATTCTTTCTGAGTTCAAATCTCACCTCACATACTCAGTAGCTATGTGATCCTGGGCAAGTCACTTAACCCTATTTGCCTCAATTTCCTCATCTGTAAAATGAGCTGGAGATGCACATGGCAAATCACTCCAGTATCTTTGCCAAGAAAATCCCAAATGGGGTCATGAAGAGTCAGACATGACTGAACAACCACAAAAAAATATCTTTTTAGATACATACAAAACTTTGATGGATCTGGCATTTCACTGAAGTAAGCACACCCTCCCCGAAGGAAGACTTCAATCCATCCCTGCATTTCTTATCCTCTACTGAAGCTATAGCAAAATGATCCTGTAGCTTCTAGTCCAGAAGAAAGTGTAGGTGTGCAGTCTCTGCAGAATTGGGGGGAAGTGTGAGAGTTGTATTCACACATAGATCAAGGCTATCATTTAAAAGATTTTAATTTCTTAAAGTAACAAAAAGGCACAAAAAGTTATCACCTTTTGGGGAGAACTTCAGACAAGTTGCAAATTCACAGTCACTTTCCACAGTTTGCTAAAAGGTGCTAAGTAGATTACAAGTGTTAGGCAAATTGATGTAATTAACAAAGTGTAACCATAATTCCAGGAAAAATCTCACACAGGCACACTTCATAGGATCATAGATCTAGAGCCCAAATGGACCTTAGAAGTCCTCTAATCTAAGCCTTTCATTTTACAACTAAGAAAACTGAGGTCTAGAGAGGAGAAGTAATTTGTCCATTGTCACACAGGTAACCAACTGGTAGCAGAGCTAAGATTAGAAAATGGGTGCTCTGACTCCAAATTGATCATTCTTTCAGCTATGTAATCCTGCCTCTTTGGAAAGAATTTAGGGAGAGTGGGATTCTACCTGCTCTGACATTGTGGACGTCAGTCTTTACGTATTTCATCCTTGGCTTATGTAAGTGGAGACGCAGCTCCAGTTCTGAATCCAGCTCTTCAGTCTTTGCAGTGACAATGATATTGGAATTGATTAAGGATTGACCAAACCACTTCTCAAGGCATTCAAAAAACTCACGGCGTATTCTGGGATCAAGAGAAAAAGAACCTAGTTTAAAAGACATTTCCATTTTGTTTCCAGATAAGTAAATTTAGGAAACATAAAAGCACAGTAAAGTCCCACAGAAGGAACAGAATTGACTTGATAAATACTTTTAAAAGTCATGAGTTCCATCTCAGCAGTGCTCAGCAGATGGACTTTGCAACAGGCTTTGCAAGGTTCCTTAGACGTGCCTCAATTCAATTCATCAAGCATTTATGCTTGTTGTGCCTACTACATGCAAGGAACTGAGGGTGTACAAAAACGAAAAACATCCCTTGCCTCCAATGAGCTTACAAAATTATTTGAGGAGGAAGAAATCATGCTAACTAATATTTTACATAAATGTAGGAGCCTTGAAGAAGACTAGCTTTCACCCAGCAGGTAAAGGTCATGGCTGGAGGCTGGGTTTCCTATGACTTGAAAGCAGTAACCAAACCAATGACTATAAATAATTTCTACAGAGGCTGCTGTGTTTTGTTTTGTTTTGCAATCTAAATCATTCCTCCTCCAACTCAGAATATCCCTTTTGTTCACTTATTTCAGATGTACCTTTTCTAAATTTTCAACATTTTAAAGGTTCCCCCCCACCTCTATAAATCCCAGTCCAAAATACTGAGGGAAGGATATTACTACTAACTGTTTTTTTAATCTTGAAAACAATTGGGATGGTAAAATCATATGTTCCAGGCATGTAGCAATAATCTGAGAAATATCTTCCGGTAGTGCATCAGATAACGTAGTATCGAGCAATTTACTTTCAGCTTCTTCAGGGAGTGAAAAGACCAAATACTTGTTCCCACTGGAAGTTATGAATGTCTCTAACTCTTCCTCAGAGCTTTCAATTATACTCTCCTCCTCTGATATAGTCACAGGTTGAACCTAGACAGGAAAGATAGCTTTAATATATAAGAAGCATGAACCTTGTAACAAAGCTACAATTAGGGTAGAGTGACTGGGTTTTCCCCTAGGGCACTAAAATTTAGAGAGCACTGAAACCACTTCTGATCCTTCAGCAACAATTGAGCTTAGCACCTAGTTAGCAAATATCAGGAAGTGGTAAAATATTATCCTTTTCCTCCCCTACATCTCAGGTGAGCTTTTCCCTATAGTACCATCACTGGCCTGCCCCCCACTTTCCCCCCCAAATCCAGGCCAGCTCCTCCTACTACTCACTGGTGTCTCTGACAAACCTCTCAAATGAACTATGTGTTTTGTGCAGCTTGCCTCAGGTACAAACAGCTGCAAGGATAAATCACCCAAGGATCATGTTGTGTTAGCATTTATGCTCAAGATTCACACCTTACGTAGTTACCATTATAATAACAATTTTTATTACCATATCCAAAGTGGGGAGATTGAGGAGAGACACAATGCCAACACATCAAATTCAGATATGGCCATTGGGCAAACATAACACTGGAGTAAACATGACATTAATGCTAAAGGCCAACGAGAACTTACTTTTCATAAGATTTACAGTGGTCTTCCCAGTGTAGGGCCTGTAGCAATGCTTTATTAAAAGGGACAGGGATGTTGTTACAAGGCAGTAAAAACTTTATGTACAGGGTCAATGATACCCTCCAAGAGCAAGATACAATCCCATCCATGACGCTTAATATAAACCATTGCTTCTAGTCCCTAGAAGCAAGCCTCTTCCAAACCAGTCCAATCCAATGTGATGCAATTCAACAAGCATTTATTAAGTATCTACAATGTGCAAAGGGAGATAATCATGGCTTGGCAAATAGAGAACTGACTATGGAGTCAGGAAGACCTGGGTTCAAATCGTAGCCATGAAACATAATAGATTGTGTGATGTAGGACAAGTCACTTGACTTTTCAGAGAAGTTCTGTAAAGGAAGCAGTGCAGTGTAATTAGAAGAGCATTGTAGAGAGGATAGCAAAGGGAGTCAGGAGTATTAGATTCCAGTCTCAACTTTGCAACTCAGCTGTGTGAATTTGGTCAAGCCACTCTCCCTCTCTCTAAGTCTCCATTGTCTTACTGCTTAGCCTATGGTCTTTATGGCTATGGTGGTTGAATATGCAGTTTATCTTATTTGTCTATTCCCCCCTTTTGTGGGGGGAAGGGAGAGAGGTGTCTAAACTTTTGAGTCAATATGCTTTAGGATCTTGAATAAATTTTCCTTAATTTCCTTATAATCTTTTGCCCCAATTACTAAAAGTGAAAGCCAATATGAAAAATATTGTTTGCAATATTATGATTATAAAGTATTATTAGACTCAATTTATTGCAACAAAGCTAATAAAAGACAGAAGAGTCAATGTTGGAAGAACCACGGGAAAGTAGGCTCCAAGACTGGTAGAGTTGTGGCTTAGTCTAACTGTCTTGGGAAACAGTTTGTAACTGTGCCAAAGAAATCACTAAATTGTTCATACCCTTTGATGCAGTAGTCACTCTACTAGGCTTTTGCTCCAAGGAGGTCAAAGTTAGAAAGAAGGAATACATATATAACAAATTACTCATAACAATATTTCTTTATGGTTAGTAAAAAAAATGGAAGTGAAATGGGTATGTTTATTGAGAAATGGCTGTCTAAACTGTGGTATTTGAGGGTATTGTCATACTACTTTGTTTGAAACAATGAATTTGAGGAATTCAGAGAAACTTGAGAAGATCTATATGGTACAAGGAGAACAACATACATAATAATATAATGGCTATAATAACATAAATTATCACAATGCTAAATGGTAGCTTAACTTAGATTAATTGCACTCACTAACATTCATATAGTACTTACCATCTGCCAAGTATCATCCTAAGTGCTTCATAATTATTGCCTCATTTGATTCTTATAACAACCATAGGAGTTGGGTGCTATTACTATCTTCATCTTATAGGAAAAGAAATTAAGTCAAACAGAGGGTGAGTTGCCCAGGGTCACACAGCTAGTAAGTGCCTGAGGCCAGATCGGAGCTCAGGTCTTCCAGACTAGGTACAGCACTCTGCCCACCACTACCTAGCTGCTCTTTCTTGCTGCCAAAGAACAGTGATGAAACAGATTTCCTTCTTCTTGTTGGAGAAGTAGGGGATGGTTTGATTTTGTTACAAAGTAGGGTTCTATGGGTAGAAGATAGGTTGGAAAATGTGATATAAAAACAAAAGATGTCAAAATAAAACTTATACAACAATTATATTGTGGCTGGGCTGCGTCAATATGATAAAAATCAAAAGTCCCCTAAATTACTTTACAATTATAGTACTATACAAATCACACTGCCTAGGTAGACAAAATGATAACAAAATTCATTTGGCAAAAAAAAGTTCACTAATCTCAAAGGAAATATAATCTAAAAAAGTAGGAACGAGGTAGCACTCATAGATTCTAAATTATACTATTGTAATGTCTCTGCCCTCTTGGCAGATGGTGCCCAGAAGGTGTTGTACAAGGGGATGTAAATGCTGATTGGCTGAGAGAATGCTGAGCCATGATGCTGTGTGAGTGTAAAAGAGATTCTCTTCATTTTTGGTGGGCACATATTTCTAGAGAGGACCTTTAGAAAGATTGGGACTTTTTAATAGTAGACTAGAGCCCCAGAAGTCTTAAGATGTGTAGAGGAAGCTGACTTCGCATCATGTCTATTGACTCCTAGCACGTATAGCCCTGAACACTGCTGAGAGCAGGCTTCCCTTCGGTAAGATTCTTCTCTCTCTTGGTTGGAAAGGAGACCTTAGCTCCCTGTCAGATAAAGAGCTTGTATAAGAGGTAAAAGACAAGCCTTGCTCTCAAGGAGCTTACAGTCTAATGGGGGAGACAGCATAGAAACAAATATCTACAAAGTAAACTATATACAGGATAAGTAGGAGATAATGAATGGAGAGAAGGCACTGGAGTTAAGAGAGGTTAGGGAAGGCTTTTGGTAAAAACTGAGATTTTAGTTTGGTCTTCAAGGAAACTGGGCAGGTCAGTGGTCAGAACAGAGAAGAGAGAGCATTTCAGGCATGGTGGACAGCCAGAAAAAATGAAAGTAGTCTAACTCACCTCGTAGGAAGACAGGACTTCGAGGCTTTCCTGGATCTGGTACTCTGTCCAGTCTTCCAGGTGTTCACTAGCTTCTGCCAAGCTTTCTCTTGGGGTCTCCTGTTCTCCAGGTTCCTGGGAAAGGTCCTCCTTGAAGATCTGTGTCTTCTCACTTTCTGTTATGAAGCTTTCCTTTGAACTCTCAGCATCCTCCTCTGTTTCTGAAGCTGGGTGCTCTTGGATTTCCTTTGTTTCTTCTGCCAGGAAATTGGCCTTGCTTTCACTTTTGCTCAAGGATGTCATCTCATCAGTCTCAGAAGATTTCTTGCTTTCCTTTTCAATCTTGAAGAATTTTTCTATGATATCTTTTAGATGAGAGGGACTCTCTTCTAGGATCTCAGCTGTTGTTCCAAAATATAAAACACATGAGTATTAATAATGACAAACATAGACTCAGTCCTAAACCATAGAGTAACATGGGTTAAACTTGACATTGCAAAGATGTTACCTTGCTCTCTAAACCTTATTATCACCTCTCCATCCATGTTCTGAAACAAAAGAACAAGTATATGATTTAATCTTAAGCAACAGGAGTTACTTCCCAATGTTGATTTTTAGTTCATTGAACCAAAGGTTGATTCTGTGCTTTAGGATGTGGGTGATTTCCAGAAAAATAGGAAATTTAAGTTTCTCTTTACATACTTCAAGATTAGATTAATCTTACCTAATGTAGACATGCCTACATATGTCTTGTGCACATAGCTAGGACCTAGCAAATGTTCAGTGTCTAAATACAATAGCATCCCACTTGTCCCTTTTGGGACATGTTGGAACTTTTCAGAAAATGTGTCTGAGCAGTACTTATTATACTTCAACAAATACATTAACATAAATATAATATTTATACATAGTATAGAGTAGCATAAAGCATATCACCAGCACCAAGTAGAATGGCCTGTATGGACTTTAATTCAAACAAGATTGTTTTGTTTGTTTGTGTTTATGTTTGTGCATTCTATTGGATTTTTATTAAAAGTATAAAAATTAAATGGTGGCATTGGAGTTTCGGAAAAGCCTAACCTTTTCTGTTGCCTTCTTAAAGTTTCTTTTAAAAAACTAGTTTGAGAGAATGAATACTTTTGTGGTTTTCTCTCATTTTAAACAATTCTGAACTTTAAAATATCACTTAAACTTATTTCCTCACACAAAGAACAGAAATGAGGGTTGTAGATAAAACTGTAATCCTCTATTATGTACCCCTTGCTTTTGGCTAAAGATATACAAAAATTCATTTTACATTATTTTAAAATTTGTCCTACTTGTCTGTGATGTCTTTTGGTTTTACATATGTTCTCTTCTATGGATACAAGCAGGAACTTCTTATGGAGTAGGTTGCTACCTAGCCTGTCTCAGCATGAGCCTGAATTTCAACCCAGAAGCCATCTCTAAAGATATTAAGCAATCATTAGCATCATATACAAGACTCCTTCTTTGGGAACGGTATTGCTTCAGGGTAGCTATGAATCTCTAAAGCTAAGCATTCTCTAAGAAAGCTCTGCCTATTCTTCAAGGGAAAGAATGCCTTTCTTAGCAAATAAAGAGACTATTAAGAAATAATTTTCAGTGTCTCTGAAAATAAATCATCATGTTTTGTAAATCCCTAATCAATTTCGCATTTAACATTGTATATTATGATCATCTATGTGTCATATTCCCCTATGAGGCTATTAGCTAAGCCACTAACTTATTAGAGAAGTAAGGGAACCTGTCCTATCTCTCTTATCAACATCTTGTTCTGTCTGGAGTAGGAAAGAGGTCTATGTGTCAAAACCCTACAAATGTTACGATATTTTGTGTGTGTGTGTGTGTGTGTGTGTGTGATATACATATATATTACCAGCACCAAGTAGAATGTCCTGTATGGACTTCTTTATCTCTGACAACTAGGAAGATTTTTTTGTTTGTTCTTTTGTTTTTGTTTTCTAATGAATTTCTGTTATAAGTATAGCTACATACATCAAAAATTATATGGTAGGGTTAGAGTTTCAGAAAAGTCTAGAATTCTAAATTGCCTTCTTAAATTTTCTTTTAAAAACTGAATGTTTGGTAGAGGATTCTAAGAAGATGTCGAGTGGATCAGAAAATTTTCAGCTCTCCCAATTTCCTCTACAAAAAAAAAGACAGAACATTGCCTCAGAGTTGCAGAAATAAACACAGAGTAAAGCAGTTGTCATCCTAAGACTAAGAAGACCCCAGGAAAGATCCCAACCTCCAACCCTGGAGGTTCAGCCTGAGTGAAGCACAAGCATCTCCAGGCCAACTCTGAAGAATCAACAAACTAGAAGTTTTGGGGGCAGCTGGGTTTAGAGGCAGCCTCAGCCTTAGAAATTTTCATCTTGAAGAAAGTGGGGGGGGGGAGGTTGCTGATGGCTGAGTAGGAAAAGACTGAAGGACTTTCCACCCATTGAGAGACACCAAGCACATCCTGTACTGCATCCCGGACTATGATTGTAGGGAAAAGGAACTAGTACACACTTGGTGAGCTCAATAGTGAGGGGCAGGGACATTGTTGTCTATAGGCACTTGTAAGAGAGCAGAGTCCCTGCTTTCAGTTCCAGGGCAGAGAGGACTGCTGCAGTTTGTAGCCACAAGGGAAGTCAAAGGGAGCAAGATCATATGCAAGACAGTGTGACTGGGGGCTCTAGCTGTGGCTTAGACATGGACAGAAGATCCCAAGGTTAGGTTCTGAGATGGACCTCATAAAATAACAGTTAAGAAGCCTTGGGGCATCATTCCCCATACTTTGGGACTACAACTTGATTTCACTAAAAGCTGCTAAAAAAAATTAAAAATAAATAAACAAACAAATAAAAATAAGTAAGTAAAGAAGAAAGAATCCAATCATGGATAGTTACTATGTGGACAGGGAAGATCTGGGTTCATATTCAGAGGAAGAAAATGAAGCTTAAAAAAAACAACAAAGACTCCTTTCTCAATGAGAAATGTTAAATGGTCCCAAACACAAAAAGAGTTCTTGGAAGAACTTAAAAAGGACTTTAAAAATCAAATAAGAGAAATTGATGAAAAATTAGAAAAAAAAAATAAAAGCAATCCAAGAAAATCAAGAAAATTATGAAAAGAAAGTCAACCAACTGGAAATAGAGAATCAAAAACTTAAGGAAGAAAACAATTCCAGGAGTCTAATGACATTCTAAGACACCAAGAAACCATAAAACAAAATCAAAAGAAAGAAAAAATAGAAGAGAAAGTGAAACATCTTATCAGAAAAACAACTGATCTGGATAATACATCAAGGAGACATAATATAAGAATAGTTGGACTACCTGAAAATTATGATTAAAAAAAGGAATTGATACAATATTATAAGAAATTATCAAGGAAAATTGCCCTGAAGTTCTAGAACAAGAAGGCAAAGTAAAAATAGGAAAAATCCACAGATCACCACTTGAAAGAGATCCTAAGGGGGCAGAGCCAAGATGGCAGAGTAACAGCATGGACCTGCAGGAGCTCTCCCCCCACAAGGCCATTAAAATACCTGTAGAAAATGACTCTAAACAAATTCTAGGGCAGCAGAAGCCACAAGGTGATAGAGTGAAACAGATTTTCAGTCTAAGACAATCTGGAAGGGTCTATTGCACTGAGTTCAGAGTGACGTGTAGCCTAGCATGTGCCATGCAGCACAGACAGGACTGGAGCATGCTTCAGGACACTGAATCACAGGCAGCTGCTGTGAGTTTCCAGATTTCTCAACCCACAAACGCTAAAGATGACTTCAAAGGTCAGTGATAAAGCTCTTTCAATTGGGTGAGAAGGGAGTGTGGTTGGGCCCCAGCCCCAGGGCAGCTGCAGTCATTGCCTCAGTATTAACTTCTGAAGTTCTCAGCTTACAGACTGTGAGGCAATCAAGCAACTGAGCTGGATCTCAATCCTGAGTGGAGGTCCTGGGGTGAGGAGGAACATTGGTGTGGCAGAACTGGTGGCAGCTGTGGAGAGGAATCCTACTCACAGTTCCAGGGCAGAAAAGAGCACTGTGATTGCTTATAAACCAGAGCACAGGCCAGGCAAGGAAGTAGACACCTCTCCCTTGATTATGCCACTTTGGAGGTACTGAGAACTTACAGATCCCTAGAGATATCTAGGAGAACAGCTACACAAAACCTCTAAAGCCTAGGGTAGCATACCCTCCACTTGATAAAAGGCTCATAAGTCAAGTAATTGGCAGGGAAAATACCCCAAAAGGGAGAAAAATAAAGACTATAGAAGGTTACTTTCTTGGTGTAAAGGTATTTTCTTCCATCCGTTCAGAGGAGGAAGATCAAAGCATAGAATTGAAGGAGGAAAATCAAAGCATACAACCAGAGGGAGAACAAAGTATACAAGTGGAGGAAGATAGTAAGGTCAAGGCTCCAACATCTTAAGTCTTCCCCTCAAAAATATGAAATGATAATGAAAGAGCTCAAAAAGGACTATGAAAATCAAGTAAGAGTGGTGGAGGAAAAATTGGAAAAAGAAATGAAAGCAATGAAAAAAAATCATGAAAAGCAAGTAAAGAGCTTGCTAAAGGAGACCCCCAAAAATGCTGAAGAAAATAACACCTTTAAAAATAGACTAACTCAAATGGTAAAAGAAAACCAAAAAGTCAATGAGGATAAGAATGCCTTAAAAATCAGAATTAGCCAAAAGAAAAAGGAGATCCAAAACTTCACTGAAGAAAATCTTTAAAAATTAGAATGAAAGAGATGGAAGTTAATGACTTTATGAGAAATCAAGAAATTATAAAACAAAACCAAAACAACGAAAAAATAGAAGACAATGTGAAAATATCTCATTGGAAAAATAACTGATCTAGAAAATAAATCCAGGAGAGATAATTTAAAAATTATTCAACTATCTGAAAACCATGATTGATAAAAAAGAGCCTAGACATCATCTTCCAAGAAATCATCAAGGAAAACTGCCCTGATATTCTAAAACCAGAGAGTAAATTAGAAATCAAAAGAATTCACCAATTGCCTCCTTTCCAAAAGGAAAACTCCTATGAATACTGAAGCCAAATTCCAGAGTTCTCAGGTCAAGGAGAAAATATTACAAGGAACTACAAAGAAGTAATTCAAGTATTGTGGAAATACAAGCAGGATAACACAGGATTTAGTAGCTTCTACAGTAAAGGACTGAAGGACTTGGAATATGATATTCCAAAGATGAAAAATCAAGAATCACCTACTCAGCAAAACTGAGTATAATACTTCAGGAGAAAAAATGGAATTTTGATAAAATAGAGGACTTCCAAGCATTCTTGTTGAAAAGACCAAGGATGAATAGAAAATTTGACTTTCAAATACAAGAATCAAGAGAAACATGAAAACACAAACAGGAAAGAAAAGCTATAAGGTACTCATTAAAGTTGAACTGTTTACATTCCTACATGGAAAGATGATATTTGTAACCCATGAGACCTGGAAAATAATAATAATACTGGAAAAGTATTAGGGTAGTTAAAGGGAATACACATACACACACATACACACATATACACACATATATACATAGAGACTCATATATGGGTATGTATGTGTATATTATATATGTGGAGATATATGTGTATGTACATGTGTGTGTGTGTGTGTATATATATATGTATGTATGTATGTATATGTACACATAGACAGAGGTCACAGAGTGAGCTGAATATAAAGGGAGAATACCTAAAAAATAAAATTTACTGCTGAGTGTTCTAGGAGTAAGAAAAATGGAGAGACAGAATATAGCAAATCATCTCACATAAAAGAGTCAAGAAAGAGTTTTCACATTGGAGGGGAAGGGAAAGGAGATGAAAGGGAAAAAGTGAGCCTCACTATCATGGGATTTGGCTTAAGGAGGGAATCGCACATACTCAACTGGGTATAGAAATCTATTTTATTCTGCAGGAGGGCAGGAGGGAAGGGGATCAGAGAGGGAAGATAATAGAAAAATAACCAAATTGGGGAAATGAATAATCAGAAGCAAACACTATTATGGGGGGACAGGTCAAGGGAGAGAATGGAATAAATGGAGGGCAACACAGGACAGAGGGTAATGTGGTTAGTCTTTTTCAACATAACTGTTATGAAAGTGTTTTGCATGGCTACATATGTATGACCTATATCTAATTGCTTGCTTTCTCAATGAGGGTGGATGGGGAGGGAAGAAGGAAGAGAATAAGGAACTCAAAGCTTTAAAAATTAATGTTAAAAATTGTTGTTGCATGCAACTGGAAATAAGATGTGCAGGCAGTGGGGTATAGAAATCTTTTTTGCCCTACAGAAAAAGAGGGGAGGGGGATGAAAGAAGCAGGGTGATAGAAGGGAGGAGAGACTGGAGAAAGGGGTGAATGAGGTGCACACTGTCCTGGAGTGGGGAGTGGGAGAGATGGGGAGAAATTTTGGAATTCAAATTCTTGTGGAAATCAATGTTGCAAACTGAAAAATAAATAAATTATATATTAAAAAAAGAAAGAAAGAGATCCTAGGAGGAAAACTTATAGGAACATCATAACCAAGTTTCAAATCTCTTATGTTAAAGAGAAAATATTGGAAGTAACAAAAAAAAAAAAACCAATTTCAATGTCAAGGAGCTATAATAAAGATTGCACAAGACCTAGCAGGTACTACATTGAAAAACCATTAGGTCTTGGAAGGCTATATTCTAGAGAGCAAAAGAGGTGGGGTTATGACTAAGGTAACTTTATCCAACAAAGTTAAGTATAATCCTGATTTAATGAACTCAAAGACTTTCATGTTTTTTTGTGACAAAACTCCAGAATTTAAGGGGAATTCAACATATAACATCCAGGAAAAATATAAGGTAAATAGTAAAGACCAGTTATAAAGGACTTAATAAGATCAAATTGTTTACTTTGTATATGTGAAAATAACAGCAGTATTCTTATGATTTTTCATCATTATTTAGATAGTTTGAAAGAAACACCTACACTGAGCTGATTATGATGGGTGATTCTTAAAAAAAATAAACTACATAGGGAGAGATAAAAAGGAGTAATTATCTCATACAAATGAGGCAAAAAAAAGAAAAGTTGATACAGAATAAACTAGTAGGAGGAGGGTAGGTAGTGCTAGAACCTTACTTTCGTCAGGGAATGACTTAAAGAGTTGACAGTACACAGCGAAAACCACAGTGTGCAAGGAAATTTTCTGGTAGACTTAGCCCTTCATAGCAATGCAAGAACCTAAAAAATTCTCAATGGACTCTTGAGGCAAAATGCCTTCCACTTCCAGAAAGATAACTGTGGAACTGGATCACAGAATGAAGCAGATCATTTTCTCTTGTATTATGTTTTGTTTTGTTTTCAACATTTCTCCCAATCATTTTAATTCTTCTGTGCAACATGACTAAAGTGAAAATGTTAAAAAAAAAGTTGACAATATACATATATACACATATACATACACATGTGCACACACACATAACATATATAGTATAAAAGTCTTCTAAATTCAGAAAGAAATAGGAGGACAAAGGGATAGGATGAGGGGAGAGGATAAGGGAAGGATTCTTAGAGGGATGAGTAGGTTAAAGAGCAGAAGTGCAAAATAATGGACAGAAGTAAAGTAGAGGAATGAGGAGTGATAGGGTAAATAGGGTGAGAAGGATAGTGAGAAAAAATAGGAAGGGGAAAATACACAAGTAAAAATAGCCTAGAATGTGAATAGGATGAATTTACCAATAAAACAGAAACAGCAGATTAAAAATTTGAATTCAACAATATGTTACTTTCAGGAAACATTATAAAAATAAGAGATATACACAAAGATAAAATAAAAGGCAAGAATTTAGTATGTAAAAAAGTAGGGATGGTAATCATGATCTCAGACAAAGTTAAAGTTAAGATAGATTTAATTAAAGGTGAAAAATAGAAAAACTACTCTATGAATCAGAAATATTATGCAATATTATTTTAGAGCATTTAAAATACCTAGACAGTATAAAAATATACCTAAGCATAAACCTGCCAAAACAGACACAAAAACTGTATGAGCATAAACATAAAACACCTTCTATGCAAATAAACTCAGATCTAAATGACTGAAGTAATATTTAATTTGTTCATGAACAGGTAAAGTCAATATAATTTTAAAAATGAAAATTTTACCTGACTAATCCATTTATTCAATGTCATCCCAACTACATTATTAAAAAATCATTTTGCTGAGTTAGAAGAAGTAACAACGAAGTTTATTTGGAAGAACAAAAGGTTAGAAATGTCAAAATAACAAGAAAAAAAGATGTGAAGGAAGTAGATTCAACTATATTATAAAGTGAGAGCATTGTTGAAATGTTAAAAGGATAATTTTGATTATTTTAAATTAAAGTTTTCTTCTACAAATAAAGCCTATATAGTCAAGAACAGAAGAAATGCAGAAAATTTGGAAAACTCTTGCACAGACAATCTCTCAGGACCTGATTGAGTTGGAATATTTCTGTGGTAAAGGAAATGATGAGTTGGTTGATTTGGAAAAACATGGAAAGACTTGGACTTATGAAGCAAGATTCTATCCACCTTAAGAGAAACAGATGAAAGGAGGAAATAAGCATGGTATGGGGGCTTACGTTAAGTGTATAAGTGTAATATTTATGAGCACAGATATCTCAAAAGATATTTATGTATTATGTGTGTGTATATATGAATATATGTCCATGATTAATGGTAGCATTCTTTAGGGTGGGAGAGAGGGTTTAAAAAAAGTAAAAAGTACACACTAGAAAACAAAAGAAAACCATCAAGGAAGCAAAGAAAATCCAGGCAGCTTTGAAAACAATGTATAGTATTTATTATATATAGGTTTTCTTGAAAAGGAAATTTATTATCTCATAAAAAAATCCTCTCTTATGGTCTGTTGTGTACATGGTAATCTTTTTTTCATTTTGTATTTAAGTTTAAAATTTTAAAATTACAAAATAAGGGGATGAAGCCAAGAGTAGATGGCAGAGTAAAAAGACACATATACTCTAACACTTCCCCCACATCCCACAAAATACCTGTAAAAAATGACTCTCAACAAATTCTAGAGCAGCAGAAGCCAAAGAACAACAGAGTGAAAGAGGTTTCCAGCCAAAGGTAACCTAGAAAGCCGACAGGAAAGGTCTATCTCATGTGATGCTGAGTGGAGCGGAGCCCAGCCATGGCCACGTGGCACTGGGAGGAACAGGATCTGAACAGATCTGTGGGGCAGAGTTCCCAGCAGGGAGGGTCCCAGATATCCCAACTCACAAGCACCAAAGAAAGCTCCAAAAGTCAGTGTGGGAGGGCTTTCCCAACTGGGCGAGAGGTGAACAGGGTTCATCCAGCAATAACCCCAGACCACGGCAGATGCAGCCAGCTGCATCTGACTGCAGGCAGCTAGGGTGACTGGGAAACAACCTGGGTCCATTGTCCAAGCAGCTCAGCTTAAAGTCTCTGGTGGTAGGGAGCAACTGATCTAAACCTCATCCTTGAGTGACAGCCCCACCCTAACCCAAAGCCCCGCCCCAACCCAAAGCCCCGGGGATTCTGGGGAGAGGAGGGGCAATAGGGCCATACTCTTGACAAAGGATTCAGAAGTCAAGTAACTGGCTGGGAAAATGCCCAAAAAGGGGGAAAAAAATCAGACCATAGAAGGTTACTTTCTTGGTGACCAGGTGTCTCCTCCCATTCTTTCCAATGAGGAAGAATATGGCATACTGTCAGAGGAAGTCAAGGCCCCTGCCTTCAGGGCCTCCAAAGTGAACTTAAATTGAGCTCAGGAAATAGAAGAGCTTGAAAAGCAAGTTAGCAGCTTGCTAAAGGAGAACCATAAAAATGCTAAGGAAAATAACACCTTTAAAAAGAGACTAACTCAATTGGAAAAAGAAGTCCAAAAAGCCAGTGAGGAGAAGGAGGTTTTTAAAAGCAGAATTAGCCAAATGGAGGAGAAGATTCAAAAGCTCACTGAACAAATGAATGACTATGACATAAACCAAATAGTTAAAAAACAAAACCAAAAGTTTGAAAAAATAGAACATAATGTGAAACATCTCATTGGAAAAATGACTACTTGGAAAATAGATCCAGGAGAGACAATTTAAAAATTATGGGACTACCTGAAAGCCATGATCAAAAAAAGATCCTAGACATTATCTCCCATGAAATTATCAAGGAAAATTGTACTGATATTCTAGAGCCAGAGGGCAAAATAAATATTGCAAGAATTCACCTATCACATCCTAAAAGAGATCCCAAAATAAAAACTCCTAGGAATATCATGGTCAAATTTCAGAATTCCCAGGTCAAGGAGAAAATACTGCAAGCAGCTAGAAAGAAACAATTCCAGCATTGTATAAATACAATCAGGATAACACAGGATCTGGAAGCTTCAACATTAAAGGATCGAAGGACTTGGAATAGGATATTACAGAAATCAAAGGAACTGGGATTAAAACCAAGAATCACCTACCCAGCAAAACTGAGTATAATACTTCAAGGGAATAAATGATCATTCAGTGATATAGAGGACATTCAAGCATTCATGATGAAAAGACCAGAACTGAAGAGAAGATTTG
>CM053769.1:300894635-300945396 GCA_028658325.1 Potorous gilbertii | reverse complement strand
CTCTCCTGATTCAATTTCCCCACTGACACCTGGCAGACTTTAAGCCTGACTGAATGCAAATTGACAATCTACTTCTGCCTGGAACTGACATGAAGTTGGGGAGATATTGTTTCCCTGCAATGTCCCTACTCTTAGTGGCAATTTCCTATAGTCATCAAAAGGTTTGTAAGCTTAATACCAGCTCCATTAAATTATAGATTGTTGGTAGGGGAACATCTGAGGTTACGTCTAAAATTAAGCTATTAGGCTTAGGACTTTAGATCAACAACAATAAGTTAGGGTCCTTTAATTCTTAGTAATAGTGTGGAGAGATAATTAGGTCAAGGACTTGTGAAGTTAGCATACATAGTTATTATTTGTGTCTCAGTTGGTTAGTGTTAAAAAAAAAATTCATTTGTGGTCTATATTGCAAATGCTTTAAAAGAAGTATCACCCGACCAAAAGTTGGAATTGTTTTATGCGATATGAACTGTGTTAAAAAATGAAAAATAAAAATTTTTTTAAAAGAGAAAAAAATTACAAACTAGCTTGAAAATTTTGAAAAAATTTCTTTAAAAACAAAATTAAAAAGTTATATATACATATATGCACACATATATGAAGTTTCCCTATTTCAACTATTCATATTCTATGTTCCCTAGAGCACAAAATCTTAATTTTGGGGTCATTATCTGGAAATAATTCTTTTTAAAAAGATGTGTAAAAATCCTATAATTTATTTTTATTGGAAAGGGAAAAGTTGTCTCTGAAGAAGGGGAAGGGACAGGAATAAATATTTACTAAATATCTACTATGTGCCAGGCACTGAGCCAAGTGCTTTTACAAATTCAGTTATCCCTTCCACATCGTGACTTTCTCTATCTAGGTTTTTGATATATTGTGGATCAGCATAAGAAATTAAATGGTACTTTTGGGGAGATTTGTGGAAGCTGCAAAAGACACCTGAACATCAACAGACAACCAAATTTTACAATTATTATAAACATCTCAATAAAGAAAAAGAAATATATTTAATATAGAATATATAGAAATAACAAATAATTGTGGTTATAAATAATTATGTATATATCATAATATTATTATTATATTATATTAATTATATATAATTAATTAATATAACAACATAGAAATAGACTTTTTTGGTACAAAGGGAAGGTCAAAAAATTTTAATGTAGATTTTCCAGATTTGGAGGGGAGAAGGGGCCTTGCCCCTACCCCATGAGATGTGGAAGGCATAACCATATTACCTTACTAGATCTTAGAAGGCCTTTGGTGATGAATGTTAACTTTTTTTTTTTACAGTTTTTTGTTAATTTTTGTCTACAAAGTGTTTGAAAGCTAGCCTAATGAAAGATGTGACTTTTTCCTTCTTCACAAACAAACATATTTTACATGTAAATATTTAAACCATACAAACATACTACATATAATATGTATAATCCCATGTATAATATATGAATATACTATGTATAAATGTTCATGCTGTTTATCTAACATGCTGTTTATTTCATACCTGTTCGTAAATTTCTCTAACACAAAAATATCGACTGAGAGAAACGCTGTAGTCTTGCAACACTTTCAGTATAGAAGATGGATAGCTTTTTAATTCATTTATAAGGTCATCGTGAAAATTTTCATACCTGTTAAAAAACATGTAAATTATTTAAGGAGAATTTATACAGAATAGAGGAGGAAACATTTATATGAAACAGAGAAGGAAGCTAATACTAACGTAACATAAACCCAGGGAAATCAACTGTTGTATTTTACTTAGAAATGCTTGATGTGTCTTGAAATCTCTTTCCATGTATATTCCAGGCTTGGGTGATAAGCATGTCTTAATACACTTAACATTAATTGATGGG
Organism: Potorous gilbertii; assembly: GCA_028658325.1. Classification (NCBI taxonomy): domain Eukaryota; kingdom Metazoa; phylum Chordata; class Mammalia; order Diprotodontia; family Potoroidae; genus Potorous; species Potorous gilbertii. The sequence goes on along the minus strand of CM053769.1, from coordinate 300,943,531 downwards.
AATGGAGGATGAACCTCTCATTTCCCCAAAAATCATATCCAAAGTTCAAGATTATATAAGAATTTGTTATGATATTTAACGACGTATACTAGGAGAGGCAGCAGAGTATTAAATAAACAGTTCTGGATTAGGAAGTCACTCAAGTACATAAACACTGATTAAGCAACTATTGTGTGCCAGGAATTATACTAAACCCTGGGGATGCAAAGAAAGTTAAAAGATAGTCTCTGCTCTCAAGGACCTTCCAATCTAATGGGAAAGACAACACGCAAACATCTACGTATAAACAAAATATATATTGGGGATATTCTCAGAGAGAAAGCACTAGAATTAAGGGAGACTGGGAAAGGCCTCCTTGGGAAGGTGAGATTTTAACTGAGACTTAGGGAAAGCCAGGGAAGCCGATAGGCAAAGCAAAGGAAGAAGAACATTGTCCACGTGTAGAGGACAGCCAGTGAAAATGTCTGAAATAGAGAGATGGGAGAGTTCTGTGCAATGAATAGCAAGGTGGCCACTAGATTCAGAGTATGTGGGTGAGTATAAGGTTATAAGAAGACTGGAGAAGTAAGGAGGGGCCAAGTTATGATAGATTCTTAATGCCAAACAGAGGATTTTATATTTAATTCTGGAGGTAACAGGGAGTCACTGAATTTATTAAGCAAGGAAGTAACATGGTCAGACCTATGTTTTAGGTAGATCACTTTGACAATTGAGTGGAGGATAGAATTGAGTGGGGAAACCAACCATCAAGCTATAGAAATAGTCTAGGTTTGATGGGATGAAGGTCAGTACCAAGGTGATGGAAGTGTCTAGAGGAGGTGAAGTGTATGTAAGAGATATTACAATGATAAAATGACTAGCTTGGCAACAGATTAGATATGGGAGATAAGAAAGAGGAAGGAATTGAAAATGACACTTATGGTGTCTTTAATAGTATTAGGGGAAGGTACTGTGGAGAAAGACAATGAGTTCAGTTTTGGACATGTTGCATTTCAGATGTCCATGGGACATCCAGTTTGAGATATCCAATAGGTAATTGGAGATTTGAGACTGGAGGTCAACAGAAGTTGTAATTTGAGAATCATTAGCATAGAGGTGATAATTGAATCCATGGGAACTGATGAGCTCTCCAAATGAAATAGCATAAAAGAACAAGAGAAGGCAGCCCAGGATAGAGCCCAGTGGGACATCTATGGTTGATAGGCATGACCTGGTTGAAGATTCAGCAAAGAAAATTGAAAAGGAGCAGGTTTTGAGAAAAGATTACTAGATTTGGCAATTAAGAGATCATTGGTAACTTCAGAGAGAGCAGTTTAGGTTGCATAGTGAGTTTGGTAGCTAAACTGGAGGGTCAGAGGAAAGGAGGTGGAGGTATCTGTACCAAGTGGCCTTCTGGAGGAGTTTAGACAAAAAAAGGGAGCAGAAATATGAGAAGTGTTTAGTTAAATTCCCAACTCTGCCACTTCCTACTAATGTCCCCTTGGAAGAGTTGCTTAATTTACCTGGTCCTCAGTGTCATTATCTGTAAAATGAGGGAGGTGGACTAGATGTCCTCTAAGGGCAATTTCTAGCTCTAAAGCTATGATCCTGAGTGTTTGAATTATGTTTTCCTCTCCCAAATAGCTGGCATTTACATAATAGCCATTGAAAGTATTTTATTTTGAGAAGGGGAAAGGACCTATTTGTATGAAAATATTTATAGCAGCTCTTTTAGTGGTGGCTAAGAATTAGACATCAAAGGGATGCCTATCAATTAGAGGATGGCTAAACAAGCTGTGGTATATGATTTCGATAGAGTATTATTATGCTATAAGAAGTGACAAGCAGGATTATTTCAGAAAAACCTGGAAAGACTTACATGAACTGATGCAAAATGAACAGAACCAGGAGAATATTATACACATTGTTCCAATGTCAAACAAAGAAACAGCAATATTGTTCAATGAAAAGCTATGAATGACTTAGCTGTTTCTCAGTAAGACAGTGATACAAGACAATACCAAAGGACTCGTGATAAGACATCCTAGTTACTTCCAGAGAAAGAACTAATATTATCTGAATATAGATTGAGCATGTTATTTTCCATTTTCATTTTTTCCCTTGATTTGTCTTGTATAAAATGACTAATATGGAAATGTTTTACATGATTACATATGTATAACCTATATCTAATTGCTTACCATCTCAAGGTGGGGGGTGGAAAGGAGGAATAGAATTTGGAACTCAAAACTTTAAATGTTTAAAAATTGTTTTAAGATGTAATTAGGGGAGGGATAAAATATACATTTAAAAATGCTTTATATCCACTATCTTACTTAACAAAAGTCCTGTGAAATAAGTACTACAGGTATAACTTTTCACATTTTAGAAATAGGGAAACTGAGCCTCTGGGAAATTGAGGGACTTGCCAGTAGTCATGGAACTTGGGTTGGGGCAGGATCTGAACCCAGGTCTTTCTCGCTAGCACACTCTCCTATGTACCAAGGCTCCTCTTGAAGTAAAAGACCCAGAGTTATGTCCTGAGGTCCATACTCAGAGCCTTCCCTGATTGGTAAGATTTGCCAGAGTTTGTGCTTTGCCAGCAAAACCATGGGAAACCCAAGACTGCCTTCCCACCACCATGAGGCATCCATTGCAGAGGTTTCTTCATAACCAAATGTAAATGTAACAAATGTTTAACACATTAAAAAAATTATTGTCTTCCATATGTAAAAGTGATGATGTTGTCTTAAAGTAAGACAGGTGCTTTTAAGTCCACATTTTTCTGTCCAATTCCATGTGTGGTCAATTTTAAGTATTTGCAAACTGCTTGGTTAGGGTTAAAGGCATGTATGGCCTCAAAATGAGTTTCTCTCTGGGTGAAGTCTTTTTTTTCTTTTGCCTTTCATTTTCTACCTTCATGATTTTTAAAAATGTTCCTCCAAATTCTTGTATAGAAGTGGAATGTGGTATAGTTGCTGTAGGATCCCCAGGGGGGTGTGGAGGAGGCACAAAGGAACTCCCTGCAAAACTAACATTTCCCTGGAGAGACCAAAAATCCCACCTTGATCTGGGCACCATATCCTATCTATAGACTGGATTCAGATTCCCAACATCCTGAACTTTTTCTGCCACCCCAGATTTTCTCTGTTTGTAGTATACAATGCATACTTACTTTTTTTTAATGTCATAAAGCAGAAAGTGAGCCTTGTCCAGGTGACGCTTCAAAATATCCTCACCGTTTTGTCTCATCTGATCCAGAACAATATCTAGGCATGCTTCCTTTAACTAGGAAAATGCAATTTTGAAAAGTTAGCATATATCTGTTGGAAGGTGAGGTCATACCACCTTTGTCAATTGTTTTCCTTCATAGAAAGTCTGAATGAGACAACTGGGCTGCACTTAGCAGGGGCTGGGTGAGGGGAGGAAAGGGAATACACTTATTCATTTATTCATTCAATCAATTCTACAAGCATCACTGATGACCTATATTCAAGGCCAGGTATTATGTTTTGAAAGTAATTTCTCAAAGAAATTTGAAATTTTTCAGGCAGGCAGTGACCTTTTGTCAGAACAACCCAAAACCAGTTATTTGGGGTTTTATGCCTCCAATAGACATAAGATCATGGGCTTAGGAATGGGAGAGATCTTAGAGATCTTCTTTTTCAACTCCTTCATTTTACATACTCCAAATCCAATATTTTTTTCCCAGCACAATCTCTGGACTTGGCTATAATCCTTCAACTTCCTTCTATTTCTTCCCCTTTGACTCCCTTCTTCCATTGGGGAGTTTTTCCCACAATATCCATTCTGAGGAAAAGTCTAAATCAACCATTTGTAATCTGAACTTTGCCATCATGTCCCCACATAGATACCTCCTCTTCCCTTCTTTACCTCCCTTTTTGTGTGTTATCTTCCCTATTAGAATGTAATGCTCCTTGAGGGATAAAGACTGCCTTTCTTTTCATTTGTTCTATCCTGTGTTTCCCCATAGTGCCTGGAGCATAAAAAGTCCTTAACAAGTATTTGTTGACTTACAGACTTGACACACATATTAAAGGTAGAGATGTGGGCCAAGAGGATGGCAGAGAATATCCTTGCCTTTTTCATTTAATTTTATTCTTACTTAGTTTCTTTTGCATGGCAGTCTAGAGAAGATCTTGGTGGCAAAACAGGCTTGGAATCTCATCCACATGGTTCTTGTTGGGTATTCCCAGGGGTATACTGGTAAATGTTTGACAATTCGCTCTTCCTCCCCTCCCCAAAAAAATGTAAGTATGACACACTTTAAATAGCATTTTATTTTCCCCCAATTATGTCAAGAAATTTTTAGCAGTCAATTTTACAAGATGTTGAGTTCCAATTTTTTCCCCTTATTCCTCTCTTTTCCTCCCTTCCCCTCTTCCTAAAATAGTAAGCAGTTTGATATAGGCTATACATATACTATCATGTAGAACGTACTTCCATATTAGTCACAGTTGTGAAAGAAGAAACAAATAAAAAGGAAAAAAAACTGTGAAAAAATAAAGTGAAAAAAGTATGCTTCAACCTTCATTCAGAGTTCATCATTTCTATAACTGGATGTGGATAGCATTTTCCCTCATGAGTCCTTTGTACTTGTTTTGGATCATTTTGTTCCTGAGAAGAGCTGAGTCATTCATAGCTGACCATTCACACAGTGTTGCTGATCTTGTATACAATGTTTTCCTGGTTCTGCTCATTTTACTGTGCATCCATTCATACAAGACTTTCCAGATTTTTCTGAAATGTTCCTATTCATCATTTCTTATTGAATGATAGTATTCCATTACATTCATATACCACAGCTTGTTCAGCTATTCCCCAATTGATGGGCATGCCTTCAGTTTTCAATATTTTGCTGCCATGAAAAGGGCTGCTATAAATATTTTTGCACATGTAGATCTTTTTCCCTTTTTTTCTCCCTTTGCAATACAGACCTAGTAGTGGTGTTGTTGGATCAAAGGGTATGCACAGTTTAGTTGCCCTTTGGGCAGAGTTTCAAATTGCTCTCCAGAATGGTTTGATCAGTTCACAACTCTACTAACAGTGCATTAGTATCCCAGTTTTCCCACATCCTCTCCAATATTTATCATTTTCCTTTTTTGTCATATTAGCCAAACTGATAGGTATGAAGTGGTACCTCAGAATTAATTTACATCTCTCTAATCCAAAGTGATTTTTAACACTTCTTCATATGCCTATAGATAGTTTTGATTTCTTCACCTGAAAACTACCTTTTCATATCCTTTGACTATTTATCCGCTGAGTAATAGTTTGTATTCTTATAAATTTAGATCTATATTTGTCAAATGAGGTCTTTATCAGAGACACTTGCACTTGCTGTAAAGATTGTTTCCCATCTTTCTGCTTTCCTTCTAATCTTGGTTGTATTGTTTTGTTTGTGCAAAAGCTTTTTAATATAATCAAATTTATCTATTTTACATTTTGTAATGCTCTCCATCTCTTATTTGGTCATGAACCTATAACTCACTTAACATCTCTTTTAAGAATTTGGATGCTATACCACTTGGTGCATGTATGTTTAATATTTATACTACCATCATTGTCTATAGTACCTTTTTGCAAGATGCAGTTTCCTTCCTTATCTCTTTTAATTAGATCAATTTTTGCTTTGGCTTTGTCTGAATCAGTATTGCTACCTATGCTTTTGGTTTTTTTTTACTTCAGCTGAAGCATAATAGATTCTGCTCCTGCCCCTTACCTTTACTCTTTGTGTGTCTCTCTGTCTCGAGTGTGTTTCTTTTAAACAACATATTGTAGGATTCTGGTTTTTGATCCACTCTGCTGTCTGCTTCCATTTTATGGGAGAGTCCATCCTATTCACATTCACAGTTATGATTACTATTTATTTCCCTCCATCCTATTTTTCCTCCTGCTTGTCCTCTCTCTCATTTTACCCTTTCCTTCTTCACCAGTGTTTTGCTTCTGCCTCCCTTCTGCCCCTCCCTTTACTTAATCTCCTCCCCTCCTACTTCCCTGTTCTGTAAGATAGATTTTTATATTCAACTGGCTATCTATATTAATCCCTTTTTGAGTTAATACTGATGACAGTTATGCTCAAGGAATGCCCATTGCCCACCTTTCCATCTTCCCCTCCATTATAATAGGCTTTTTGTGCCTCTTCATATGAAATAATTTACCCCATTCTACCTCTCCCTTCCTTCTGCACCCAGTGTACTCCTTTTTCTTATGTTATTTTTTATTTCATTTTCTCAAATTCACCTTATACCTGTACCTTTTGTCTGTCTATAGTCCTTCCAGATGCACTATAAGTGGTACAATTTGAAGAATTTACAAGTATCTTCCCATGGAGGGATGTAAACAACTAAGCTCCATTGAATTCCTTATGTTTTCTTTCCCCTTTTTAGGCATCTCTTGGGTCTTGATATTGGAGATCAAATTGTTCAGTTTTGGTCTTCTCCATATGAAAGCCTGAAATTCATCTATTTCATTGAATAACCATTTTCTCCCTTGAAGCATTATTCTCAATTTCACCGGGTAGGTGATTCTTAGTTGTATTCCTCGCTCCTTTGCCTTCCAGAATATCATGTTTCATGACCTCTCATCCTTAATGTAGAGGCTAAGTCCTGTGTAATCCTGTTTGTGGCTCCCTGATATTTGAACTGTTTCTTTCTGGCCATTTGCAGTATTTTTTCCTTGACCTAACAGTTCTGTAATTTGGCTATAATGTTCCTTGGAGTTTTTATTTTGGGTTCTCTTTCCTGAGGTGATTGGAGGATTCTTCCAGCATCTGTTTTGCCATCTTGTCCCAGAATATCAGGGCAGTTTTTCTTGATAATTACTTGAAAGATACTTTTCTGGTCCTCCTTTTGATTATAGCATTCAGATAGTCTAATGGATTCTGATATTGTCTCTCCTGGATCTATTTTCCAGATCAGTTGTTTCTCCAATTTTCTTCTATTTTTTTTCATTCTTTTGAATTCATTTGATTGATTCTTGATGTCTCATAGAGCCACTAGCTTTCACTTGCCCAGTTCTAACTTCTAAGGAGTTGTTGTTTTCAGTTAGCTTTTGTGCTTCCTTTTCTGTTTGGCCGATTGTAATTTTTAAGGAATTGTTTTCTTCAGTGGACTTTTGCATCTCCTTTTCCATTTGGGCAGTTCTACTTTTTAAGCAGTGGTTTTCTTTTTCCAAGCTGTTGACTCTTTTTTCATAATTCTCTTGCATTTCTCTCATTGCTTTTTCCAATTTTTCTACCTCTCTTATATAATATTTAAACTTTTTGAGCTCTTCTATGAGTTCTTTCTGGGTTTGTGACCCCTTCCCATTTTTCTTTGGGGTTTTGTCTATAGGTGCTTTGACATTGTTTTCCTCTTCTAAGTTGGTGCTCTTCCCTGTCATCATAATAACTTTCCATGTTCAGATTATTTTTTTGCTCATATTTTTTCACCTTTTTCCTCTCTTTTAAATTTGAGGTCTGCTGCCTGGGTGGTAGGGGCACACTGCCAGGGGCTGTAGGTTCTGACTATTTACCTAGTGTTGCACTGATGTTGCCCTGAAGCCTATGGTAGCACATCCTCATATCTGGTGTGGCACTGAGGGGAGGTGGGGTGATGACTGGTAATGCTGGAGTTTCTAAAGGTTCTGGCAACTTACCTGGTGCTGAGTCAGGGTCCTTGTGTTGGTGATGGTGTTTGGTGTGTGCTGAGGTAGATGGGGTATTTCTGTGTTTCCCTGGGGTTACACTGAAGCACATGGCTGTCTGGTCTCTGGAGGCTACCTATTTGCCCTGGTCTATGCTGAAGCACTTGGAGATCTGAACACTGGAGGTTACCTGTTTGCCTGGGCTATGCTGAAGTACATCCTGTTCTTGGAGCTGGAGTCTTCCCATTCCCCTGGCAGTGCTAAGGAACATGGGGGGGGGGGGGTCCTGGTACCAGTTGGTGTTTGCCTACTCCACCACACTGGGGCCTAGGGTCTTCTGCTGTTTTTCCACACTTTTAAATTTAATCTGTATTACCACTATTTTCTTCAACACTCTCTTAGGTCTATCAATAAACCAAGCCCTAATTTGTAGCATTTGTCAACTTCAGGGATATAAATGCTCACACTGAAAATTTCATAATTTGCTTTTGTGAGCCAGTTTAAGCTAACCAGCATATCCTTGGGTATTACTTTTAGAAAATCCCCAAAATTGAGTGGGTCACAAGATCTCCATAAGGGGTTAAAGAGCAAATTTAGGGAATTTCCAAACTTTCAGAGAGTGGATCATCTCCAGTGAATAGACCTAATCTTGGTCTGGGGATGCTGACCATGTTTGTTCAGCTGCCTGGCTAGATTGCTCATGGCCTTAGCTACCACTAAATGACCAATTTGCCCTTACTGGGGAGAGGCTTTCTAATTTGTGCAGAGAAAAACTTGGTGATCTCCAAGATAACAGAGATACCCAGCAGAAACAACACAATGTTCAGAGAACATGCTTGTCAGAGAGGATATGCCTAGCTGAAAAAAGCAGCATGACCCGAGGATGCTGGCAACTCTGTGGCAGGAGGGATACAAGCAATCTTGACCATGAATGATGTTCCATGTTCCTATCTTATCTACTTATGAGACTACAAAGTTATATTGATGACAGGGGTCCTGTCTTTACTGCAAAGGCTATATGGGGCAAGGGAAAGTGTGCTGGATTTGGAGCATTGTGGAAGATTGTGGTTATAGAACCTGAGTTCAAATCCCAGCCCTACTACCTATTACTTAAATGACCTCAGGCAAGTCACTTAACCTGTCCAAGTCCCTGTTTCCTCATGTATACAATGAGGGGGGTTGGATTAGCTAACCTCTAGCTGACCCCTTTGATCTTATCTAAATTCTGTATCTCCACTCATGCCCCATAGAGTGTTCTGTGGGCTCACATAAGAGATGGAGTGCCATATACTAGCCTTTCTCTTTCCACAGCCACTAATTCAGGGGACAGGGCAATATAGTGGAAAAGGAACCATCAGATTGGTAAGGCAGGAGACTAGAGCCCTAGATCCAGGAGAGACAATATCAGAATCCATTAGACTATCTGATTAGGTTGTAGTAAATGTTTAACAAACAGCTATCAAAAAAATTACATTCAGGATTAGGTGCAGTGACAGTCAGCTCAAGGGGAAGGGACTGCTCAAGGAACTCTTTTATGTCCTAGTTAAGTTGCTCTTTTCATTTAGCCAGGTACATTAGCTTGTCTTTTCTGAACCTGCTGTTCTCCAATGATCTCATTTATTTAGTAAAAAACCTTATTGGCCTACGTAAGGATAAGGAAGAGATCTTTCCTAATTCTAGCGAACCAAAAGGCTTGCTTAGTGGGAACTGATCTGGAGACTCAATGGAAGGAGAAATTCCCTCTGAAGGCCCAGCTTTCTTGCAGATCTACCTCTACCTCTACCACCATTATAGTAGTTGAGGCTAGTCTAGTAGTTGAGGTTCAGGATGGGAATGAAATGACATATACCTACAGTACCATACAACTTTTAACAAAAGTATCATGAAAAAGATACTCAGTTAAGATACGGGATACTGCTTTCTTCACCTCCACATTTGCCATCACAGTATGCTTGGTCAGAAAGGTATATTGGTTTACATGGCAGTGGAACACTGATAAGTGCTGACTAATTACGGGTTGGGTATTTGTGTTTTAGGAGACTTAACTTCTCCATACTTTGTCACTGAAGCAACTTCATTAACTGCTATGGTAGCTCTTAGAAGCTATGTCATTGGTTGGAGTCTTGGGTCTGGACCAAGTAAGTCTTGAGAATGATTTCATCATCATTTTAAGGAAAAACTAAGTCTATGTTACAAAGCTCCCAATCTTACTACCATGGGTTGTAGCAAATGTTTAACAAACAGCTATCAAAAAAATTACATGATACATTCAGGATTAGTAACACTTTCTTAAATCTACACAATCAGTAAAATAATAAATCAAGCTCTAGATTTATAGTGTTTGCCATTTCTGAGGTATAAATACTCATGCTGAAAAGTTAACAACTGGTTTTCAGTAGTGGTTGAAGCTGGCTCTAGCACACTACTGCATGGGTCCCAACCATATTAGTAATAGGTATTTCTCTTTCCACAGCCTAGTACTAACCAGCTGTGCAACCATGGGTCTAAATTACTTCAAAATTCTTTGGGCTTGAGTTTCCTCATCTGTAAAAGGAAAGGGAGGATTAGATAATTTTAAAGGTGTCTCTTAGTTGTAACATTTTATGATGCCACCCTAAACTCATTAAATTGTTTGCTGGTCACATGACGGAAGGTCCACCATGAGAGAGAATATAGCTTACTAACTACACATAACTTCCATTAGGATCACATAATTTAATTTCTTTAGAGTTCAGTCCTTCCCTGTATAAGGAGGAGTTGGATGAGGTGATTTCTATATTTCTATAAGGATAAAGGTAGATCAGAGAAAGGTCAAACAGGAAAGAACTGTCCAAATGAAATCGACAAGAAGTCAGCCACCACAGCCATAAGAACTCAGAAAACTTTTGAGTAATTGTGGTAATACCGAAGTCTGACCATACCAAGAATTAAAAACACAGTTCCTACTAAGATAAATAACGTCAAAATAGTCTAATAACACCTGAGTTTTAATACCTAACGGTGTCTGACTGTGTAAATCACTTAACCTCTCTGAGCTTCAGTTTCCTAGTTGCTTTGAGGACCAAACATCTTAATATATTGAAACTGCTATGCTTGGCATTTAAAGCCCTTAATAACCTAGCCCCCATTTACCTTTCCAGTCTTCTTACACCTAAATCCCTGACACACATTCTTCAATTCAGTGACACTGGTCTCCTGGCTGTTCCACCAACAAGACACTCCATCTCTCAGCTCTCGGCATTTTCTCTGGTTGCTCCCCAATCCTAGAATACTCTCTTCCTTCCTCTGCTCTGACTCCTGACCTCCTTGGATTCCTTTAAGTCCCATCACTCACCCAAGTGAGTACCTGAAAAGACCTTGCCCTAAAAGGCCCAAGGTCTTCCAGTGCATCCTGGGTCATCTCCAGTCATCCTGATGAATATCTGGTCACTGGATTCAGATGGCTCTGGAGGAGAAGTGAGGCTGGTGACCTGAACAGCCCTCCCTCACTCAAAACAAAGTCAAGTGCAAGTCATGTCATCATTTCTCTGATGGCATAGTCTTCTTCGGCAACGAAGGATGAACACAATCATCTTCTCCAGGATACCTTTTCCAACCCCTCTTAATGTCAGTGCCTTCCCTCTGTTAATTATTTCCTATGCTTCCTGTATATTGCTTGCTTTGTAAATACTTGTTAGCATGTTGTCTTCCCTGTTAGACTGTAAGCTGCTTCAGGGCAGGGACTATCTTTTGCCTCTTTTTATATCCCCAGGCTTAGAGTACCTGGCACATAGTAGGAGTTTAATAAATATTAACTGATTGACTGAAAACACTTTGCAGACCTTAAAGAGTTATATAAATGATAGTTATTGTTATCAGCATTATTTAGGGCAGATCTTGAATCCAAAGCAGGAAGAAGAGATGAGGGAGGCAAACTGAAGAGTATTCAAGAGTAACGGCTACTGAAAGCTAAGTGATGAGGAAGCCTTTTCACAAGACCCAGACCCTACTTGACCATACATTGGGAGCAGGTCTGGTAGTACCAGAGACCTGCAGCTCTGGTGCAGTGACAGTCAGCTCAAGGGGAAGGGACTGCTCAAGGAACTCTTTTATGTCCTAGTTAAGTTGCTCTTTTCATTTAGCCAGGTACGTTAGCTTGTCTTTTCTGAACCTGCTGTTCTCCAATGATCTCATTTATTTAGTAAAAAACCTTATTGGCCTACGTAAGGATAAGGAAGAGATCTTTCCTAATTCTAGCGAACCAAAAGGCTTGCTTAGTGGGAACTGATCTGGGAGGCTTAAAGTTCTTAGACTGAAGTAGAAGAGCCGTGTTACACTGTTTAAGCCTGGCATATGAATTTGGGGTTCAGACACTCCTAGATGTAAATCACAAGCTGGTGGAGAGTGGCAGATTCGGCCAGAGGGAGGCATAGGTAAGTTCAATTTCATTTTTTGTAGGGAAGAGAATAAGCATTTATTAAGTACCTACTATGTGCCAGCCTCTGCTCAATGCTTTACAAATATCTCATTTATTCCTTAAAACTTACCTGAGAGGTAGGCGATTATCCCTTGACAATAAAAAAAATATATATGTAATGAATTGAGCGTCGCCATTTTGGTAGACTGAGTTCTAAAAGAAAGCCACACCTTTGATATGAGATCTGCAAGAAAGCTGGGCCTTCAGAGGGAATTTCTCCTTCCATTGAGTCTCCAGATACAAGCCTTGCTTGCTGGTGCCACCTGCTGCCTACATAGAGAACACCTAATAAAAAAAACCCCCAAACTATCATGACCTGTCTAGACCTGCACCTGCATTTCAATTTTCTGCCTTAAAGAGCTGACTGAAACATTGGGAAGTTATGGGGCCAATAAATTTTGAGTCTAAACTTGACAAAAATTTCACCCTACTCAAAACAATGAATAAACAAAAAACTACACATAAGTAGAACTATTTCTTTTTTAAAATAAAATTTTAAATAAAATAACTTATTTACTCTGTTTCTATTGTCTTTTATGTCGTCATTCTTATGAAGCTTTGCTAATATTTTTTGTAAGGTTGTGGCTAACGTGTGGGGGGGTGGGGGTGGGGAGAGAGTTGTTCTGGTCTTCCCCTTCCTCACTTTCTATCAATTTGCATAAATATTCCTGGATTTCTTCATGCTCCTCATATCCATCATTAATGATTATTAAGAGTGTTGCCTTCAAAGGTACCATAGCAAAGATGCCACAGCAAGAGGACCTTTCTATTTTACAGATGGAAAAGCTGAGGCTTGCCCACTTCATTCAAATAACCCCCCACAAATGAGTAAGAGTCAGACCTGGAATTCAAACCCAGGCCATCTTGCTACCAACTCCAGTGTAATTTGGTGCTGTACTGGACAGATAGAGCAATCTAGCTGTAGGAGAGTCAGAGAGGTAGAATTTATCACTGTATTTCCAGAAGAACACTTCCCAGAGGCAGGACCTAAATAAGCAGCTATGCATGGTGAAATCAGAATGCCTCTGTTGCTAATTAGCTTAAATGACTTTCAGAGAGCCAGATTATCTCTCTGGTTTATGATTTCTCCATCTGTTAAATGGGAGAGTTGTATTAGCTGATCCCTGCAGTTTTTTGTTTTGTTTTGTTTTGTTTTTTTAGGTTGTAGCTCTTGTTAAGAGCTTACTGGATTGAGATTCAGAAGGTCTGAATTCAAGACCTGGTAACTACTTAGTAACTCTCTCAATTGCTACTAGTTATGCAACTTTAGGTATGCTACTTAATTTCCTCTTGAGACTCAAATGTCTCATTTGTAATATGAACATATCTAGTCCATCAATCCACCTAGCTCCATTTACCTGATGTAGAATCCTCTCTTCTATAGTCTCAACAAGTGGTCAATTAACCTTTACTTAAAGATCTCCGAAGCACACACCTTCCCAAGGCAGCCCATTTCCCTCGTAGATAACTTCTGAAGGAAGTGAGAGTAGAACAGTGAAAAGTGATTCTGGAATATGAGAACCTGGGCTCAAATCTTGCCTCTGTTTATTAACTATGAGATACTGGGCAAGTCATTTAATCTTTTGGACTTGAGGGGGTTGGAGTAGATAGATGACCTCTGGGATCATTCCTAGCTCTAGGTCTATGAAACAGGATACAAGGAAGATACCTCTTGGCCACTTCCAACCACTGTTTCTACCTCTCTAATTTCTGGAGCCAAGGAGAACGAGTCTAATCTCTCTTACATGTGACAGCTCTTCCTGTCTTTTAAGACAGGTATCATCTATCATATCTCAGAGATCTTCTCTTTTCCTGGTTCAACAATCTCAGTTCATCCTCAGATAAAATAATGGTGTCCTGACAACCCTATAGGATTCGTATGAGGATAAAATAAGAGAATTAATTTAGTTTACTTAGCAGGTTTCTCTGTGTAAAGAAAAAAAAGGGAGGGTGTTCCATTAGGTTTAATACGACTGTCACTGAAATCCTTTTAATTTCATTTCCCCTGGTTTTATATTAATCAAACAAACTACTTTTTAAAATTTGTTTTCCTAGCTACTTTTTTCTGCTAGGTAGGTAGAATAAAGGGACTGGCCAGGTAACATAACCTCTGCCTGCCTCAATTTCCTCAACTGTAAAATGGAGATAGTAATAGTACGTACTTCATTGGATTGTTGTGAGGATCAAATGAGGCAATATTTTTTAAGTGCCCAGCACACAGTAAGTGTTTAATAAATCCTTGTTCCCTTCCGCTTTCCACTTCATGTTGAGCTAGCCCTGCTCTGAACTCCTGGAGCACTTACCGTTGGTAGCAACTTTGCTTTGGGTTGTTTAATTATTTCCCTTGTGTATTTCTTTTCTCCCCAAATAAGAACGTAAACTTCTTGAGGAAACTTTGGGGTCTACAACTTTTTTGTCATTGCTCACAGTGCCTTAAGCAAAGGGTTGGTGCTTGTTGAAATACTTGCATTTTGAAATTATAAATTGGTATAAATCTGTCTCATGGAATCCTAGGTACTGTGGCTTGATTATCCCCCAAATCAACTCTGGTCAAGATTCTGGAATTTAAAGGTTGAGAGAATGGACAATTCTTTCAGCCATTCCCCCAGGTTCAAAATCTGAATCACTCTTCCCTTTCCTTTATCACCCAATCCATTGCCAGGTCCTATAGATTCCATCTCTGTTCTTATTGAATGACATTAATCTGAACTGGGATGAACTGAATGGCAGGTTTAAACCAAATGTCACATGCTACCAACAATAACGTGGAAATGAAAAGTGCCTCTGAAAACAGCATCAAGGATATGTATGACCTGAAAAGAAGGTGGGCTGGACATGTAGAGGGAGTGTGAGGCATAGCTAATGAATGACCTGCAGTCCACTGGGCAAACTCCTTCTGGAGAATGCGTGGCAAGGCGGGGATGAAAATTATACAACATGAAAAGGCAAAAATGGAATGAAATAGTATTCAATGACAGACTTCTGTGTTCCTGGGCATCTACCACTAGAGGGAGCTTAATTTTTTAGTTGACTTTTTTTTCTTTCCCTAGTATGTATTAGGGGAAAAAAATGTATTTTTTATGTTTTATTTTCCTCTAGAGTGGAAATCTAGCTGTTGTGTTAGTTAAATAATAAATGAGAATGAGAACTGATACAGAATTTTACTTCAGGATTGCTCATAAATTACTGGCCTCCTTCCTCTTTTTACATATATATATAGGAAGGTGGAATGTGAATTAGTACAAATAATGAACTCCCCCTAACGTGATCACATAATTTGAATTTATACTTCATATTTCCAATAGGGTGAGACCAGTTAGTATACTTTACACAATTATAACTTCCAGTGAATATCCACTAGTCAGGGGGGACCATATGTGACCTCAAGGCCACAGGTTGTCCAGCCCTGAGTTTGGATTCAGTCAAAGTGCTGCACTTGAGGACCTAGAAGGCCACATGTGACCTTGGGGCCTGATGTTTCCCATCCCTGTATCCACTAATAGGGACCAAGCTGCATCCTTTGGGCCTCAGAGGAAAACAACATTCTGTACCCTCCTACTTATTATTGTCTGTAAGATAGTTCTGAACCAAACAAAACAACTGCAGTTGAAAGCCAGAGGGACCCCTAACAAAGCACCCAGATATGCTAAGCCAAGCATAGATCTCATATAATCAACTGGTTTAGAGAGATAAGTTCAAGGACAGTTCAGTGCTGTTGGAGGCAACAACAACACAGAGAAAGCAGGCATGGTCTGGTTGACCTCTGTTGCCAGGCTGTTAAAAAACAGACTAGCTGTGATATAGTTGAAGAAACTTTGACCCATTAGTCAGAAGACCAAGGTTCAAGTCCAGTCCCCCCACATCTTGTTAGTTGCATGATTGAAAATGAGTTCCTTAAGTCTCTGAGCCTTA
This sequence comes from Potorous gilbertii, assembly GCA_028658325.1. Taxonomy (NCBI): domain Eukaryota; kingdom Metazoa; phylum Chordata; class Mammalia; order Diprotodontia; family Potoroidae; genus Potorous; species Potorous gilbertii. Next base: position 300,927,537 of record CM053769.1, on the reverse strand, counting down.
GTTTCCTCATCTGGAAAGTGGGGAAAATAACAATTCCTCAGAAGTCCTACTTTGATGGTTCAATGTAATGTGGAGTTGACCTTGGATTCTTGAAGACTGTGCTAGAGGATGGCCATCTCTGACAGGTTCTAGTAATCTGGAGGATCCTAAGCATGGGTCTGGCAACAAACTGTGATCTTCTGAGGTCCAGCACAGTTAGGCTTGGAAAGACTCATCACTTAAAGAGTAGCCACTTGGTGAGTAATCTTTCATGAAGATGTTAAATGAGGTTCTGTTTCCATGCTTTTACAATACTTTGCCATTTCCCACTTCTCCTCTTGAAATGCCCAGAGAATGTGAACTTAGACTGGATGAACTGCTTTAGAGATGCAGGCTTTCTTGTCTTTCTCTGCCATGGGAATCCAGTAGTACCTATTATGCATATCTAATACTCAAAACCACTGATGGCCTAAGCACACAGTTCATGAACTCATGGGATGGTACACTGGTTCACTTTACTTCATTTGTTCAAAGTATATATCCAGAAGGATTATGCCATTTGGAGCATATGCTCCAAAGTATATTGTAGACTCCTGCCCTTTTTCAACAATTTATAGGGAACAATAGGGATTTGAAGGTGTTGATGTACTTGGCTGATCTCATGCCTTTGGAAAGCCATTGAAGAAACATGGGAAAAGAATGATAAATGCATTAGGTTGCCTGGGAAAGGCTGGTCTGAAATTATCAGTTGAGAAGTGTCAATTCTGCAGAGCTTCTGTCAAGTATGTGGGTCACACAGAGCATCAATAGGGAGTGAGTATTGAGGTGAAAAGTCAGATAAGCTTATTACATGGCCAGGTCCAAAGCATCTTTCAAGGGCTAAAGACTTTTCTGGAATTTGGTGGCAACAATCAAAGAGTTGTGAAGAACTATGCTATCATTGTTAAGACTCCCAATAATCACTTGTGAGTATGTGATTGAGAAGACTGAAAACCAGATGGATAAGAATGGGAACTATGACCTGGCCCCTGGAGCATATCTCAATGGATTTTTAAAGACTCAGTCAAATAGTTGCTTTACATATGCAGTTTTGGTTGATTCAGATACAAGTATATCAATGCTTGCTGAGAGGGTTTAGAAACAAGTGTTATACCAAGAGAGCAACAGCTATCAGAAACCTACTGAATTTGTCAGTAGAGGTCTTAATGACAGTGAAACTCAGGTCTCATTCCAAGCAACTTGGAATGCTTGGCTTTAAAATGGGATGTCACTGTAAGCTATGAGACTATGTATATGGAGCCCAATTTCAAGAGTGGAATAACAATTTCTAGCACTGTTGGATGCTGCCTTCTAGAGATGAGTAGTGCCAAAGACCAGCTAAGTTCATGTTCACTATTGTCTAGTGAGTGAGCACCCTGACCCCCAGGGCCACAGGAGTCTGAGTGATGATGATCCATACCAGGGGTGAGGGTGGTCTGCGACACTCAGAGAGTCAGGCCTTTGTCACATGACATGGCTGACAGTGTTTTAGAGCCTGGGACTTCATCAGAAAAGGTGCCATTGGTCTGTGTGAACCATGCTTCCGTGGACTTGTCCTTTGTTGTCCACAGACTTTAGTCCTTCAAGTATTGAAGCACCTATCATGTGTCTGTCACTAGGTATACAAAGATAAAGTGCAGTCCCTATTCTGAAGGAACTTGTATTCTAACAGAGGAGACAATACAAACTCTATAGATATATACAAAATACATACAAGGTAATTTTGGAGACAGGAGTAATAACAGCTGGGGAAGCAGGAGGGTCTTCTATGGAAGGTGCTGGATTCTAAGAGAAGGGAGTGTGGAGAGAAAACATGCCAGGCATGAGGGACAGCCAGTACAAAAAATGGAGACAGAGGATGGATTCTTGTGTCAAGACTAGATGACAATTTGTCTAGTTGAAATAGTGAGGACTCCTTTTGCATGTGGGTTAGGTATTGCAAAAATTCAACAGTGATAGAGTTAGTCAAGCGTTTTCCAAGAAGAGCGGCACGCTCACTGGTGGCAGATAAAATGAGAGCTAATCTCTCAAAAGGAGTGGATGTAGATAAGAACAAAGATGTATAGATACCCATTATAGAGTCAGGGAAGTTGCTTGAGAGGGAACTTTACCCAGATGCCAGAAATTAACACTTTGCTTCTGAATAATTCAGCTTTGGAAGCACCTATAGAACATAAATCATCCATAGTGTCTTCAGGTGCTACTGGTCAACCTGAGATAGCTGGATAGTGCAACTATCAAACACTTACTACGTGCCACAAACTGTGCTAAGAAGAATAAATTCAGACAAGTAGGTTTGATGACACTAAACTGACAAGAGGTCATGATAAATGGGTCACTGCTATTTGCTTGGTGACCAAATTAGTTTATGATGCTTAAAATGTAATGAATAAGGTGAGGACTCATGGAACAAGACAACCTATGATGTTACGTGTGGTATAAGACACCAGTGTTTGCTACATAGAAGGCTTCATGTGGGATTCCGTTCTTTGGCTGGCTATAGTGCATTTATTATGTTTCTGCATATGACCTATTATTTGGGTACTGCATGCAACCTTGTTATAGGATGCTGTGTGTTACATGCTCCAAATGAATGAATGAATTAAAAGCATTTATTGAGTATTTACTATGTGCTAAGCACTGTGTTATGCCATGGAGATACAAAGGCAAAAAGTAAAACAAGTTTCTATTCTCAACAAGTTTAATTTCTAATTGGAAAGATAACACACATAAAGGAATGGAGGCCAAGGAAAGGAGTTTTTGGTCTATGAAATTTTCACAAAGATGATGAAAGGAATAATAGGGCAATCCACTGGCACACCCAGAATCCAGGAGCAGCAATAGTATGGATGTGATTATTATTCATAGAGAAAAAAGAGGCAGAAGTGACAGGAGAGGTACCTACTTAAGTCCCTAAGCTATGCTATTTTCTTTCTAAAAATATTGTTTCCATGAACTCGTTGGTCCAGGAGACTAAGGCTTGCACTGTTGACATAGCTTCTTAGTTGCCTAAGTATAAAAACTCCTCAGGCTTCACACATACTGCTTCCTTAGAGGACCATCACAGCACATGCCAAAGCAGAAGAACTGAGTCCCACGGAATCAATCCTGTATCCTTGCTGAACATCCTTTCCATGATATTGTTAAATCAACATCCTTTCACTAAATATTAAATGATACACAAACATTTCATTTGATTCCAGTCCCAAACCTGAACATTGGACCAACCTGATTCGGGCCTGTCCCTGAAAAGATTCCCAGGCCTTTGTGCTAAAATGTCATAAAAGTGTGTGGTGTATGATAAAAATATATGTATGACCAGAAAAGAAAGTGGGATGGCAGAGATCACAGAAGGATGGCCCTCGTGCTGTGCTGCTATCCTTGAAATCTTAACAGGAAAAGAGAAAGGCCTGCAGCATGTTGGGTAGATCTTCTGTAGGAGATCTGTGGAAAGATGGAGTACAGAACAGCAGAAGGTAAAAGCATGGATGGGTTGTGACTCACATTTACTAGTGAGACCCTGAATCCATTAAAGTGAATTATCCTTATGCTGCCCTCCTCATGGGCTTGTTTTGAGGCAAGTTTGGTAAACCACAATGTGCTCTGTGTATGTGAGAGAATATTTTTGTCTTACCTCAGTCTCGTAATTGTGTTTATAGCGACACTGCTCTAGTTTCTTCTCAAGCTCGATCTCTTCCTGGACTAGGCAATTCCGATGGTCCTCCCAAAGGTGAAGAGTTGTCTGTAAATATGTGAAAAAATCTTGGCTCTGTACCTCTGCCTGTTTAACTGCCTCCTCGAAGGTTTTCTGGAGGAACAAAATACAGGGAATCTATTATTTGATTGCTTACCAAGAGGAAAGATGGAGATCTTCTACCCATTTCTTTAATCCTTGACCCTTTCCAGCCAAAACAATATCTGTTCCAAGAATGAGGAATAACCGATAATCAGTAACGATAGCTAAGACTTGCCAGGTGCTTTATAAATATTATGTCTAAATATAATCTTATTTTATTCCCCTAACCACCCTGGGGGGTAGATGCTTCCATTTTACAGATAAGGAAACTGAAGGCAATAGAGTAGAAGTGACTTGCCCAGGGTCATACATCTAGGAGGTGTCTGAAGCTGGATTTGAACTCAGGTCTTTCTCTCTCCAGGACTAGGGTTCTATCCATTGTGCCACCTAGCTATCTAACATTATACTAGTATCCACAAAATATTAGAGCAGGTGGACAAAAATAGGTAATATGGCCTGACCCCTCCTACAAAAGACTTGCTCAGCTGGCTCACACATCTACTTGTGCTGGTGTATGTAAATCACATGCTAGTCTAGAAGACTTGGGAACAGTCTTATACCAAGACAACAATGGTCAGCAGAAACAAATTAGATTTACCAGTAGAAGTCTTAACAGTGTATTTCATTGGCCCAGATACATTAATTGGAGTTCTTGACTCTGAAGGATGCTATCCCTGACAAACTCTGAGGAAAGGCCTCTCAGATATTCGATGGATCTTCTTATGACTAAACAAAAACACCACCACCTTATTTAACAGGTGAGAAAACTGTGGCCCTGAGAAGTTCAACCAAAGTCACATAATGAATTTCAGGTGACATTTGGCAGACGAACTCAATTCCTTTGACTTCAAATCTAACACTTTCCACAGTATTTAGCCCTGTGCTGGCAGGTGCTCAATAAACATTTGCTGCAATTTAATGAATGTGCTTGTAAGACGGCCATTTCAGTTCTAGGAAGTGACATTTTCAGAATCATAACCAAGGTAAAGTACCAAGGCCCAGATTTATGAAAGGCAGGAAGTTTACCCCAAAGGGAGGGAATTTAATGGTCACTGCTTTAAAGAAGAAGGTAGGGATGGGGCCAAGTGGTGGAGAGGTGATAAAGCAGAGGCAGTGACAGGACAGTGAGTGTGGGGGTGTGACTACAGGCTTCCTCAACTGCTAGAGAGTGGACTGATAGCCAGTTCTGGCTCCTAGGGTTCCTCTGTCAAGGAAGGCAAGTGCAGGCCTTAACTGATGGGAATCCAAGTTCTCTTCTGGCCCAGGGGAGGTGAGAAGGGCTTTTAGCCCTGGTTCCACCCCAAAACTCTGGCTCCTTATCGCAAATAGTAATGTTCCTTCAGGGATCACCTCATAGTATGTCACCTTTAGTAAGAGGTCCCAACACAAGTACCAAAGAGCTCAAAAACCACTGGGATTACAGAGAAGCACCTTATCTTCCTCCTCCTCTCCCCACAACTGGCTTACAAAGAGACATCACTCTCAACCCCAGTAAGCTGATTTCTCAGTACCAAGTATGAGAAAGAAACCACCTAGGCACCTGGTTATCAAGAATATCAAGAATGATTAGTCAAGATAGGAAGTCTTAGGCAGGAGAGGGTGAATTCATTCAGATGAATGAATGAAAAAAATACATTTATTGGCCATTTACTATGTGTCAGGCACTGTGCTAAGCACTGAGTATATAAATAATTTAATAATTATAATATCATGCAAAGTATTTTACAGTTACCTCATTTGATCCTCAAAACAATCCTGGGCAGCAGGTGCTATAATAACATGAGAAAACTCAGATAAACAGAGTTGAAATGACTTTTCCTGGTCACATAGCTACTAAGCATTTGAGGCCGGTTTTTGAACTCCAGTCTTCCCTGACTCCAGACCCATCAGGGAAGTGACAGCCAGGAAGGAATGATCTGGTCAGGGATGTTAGAGGGAACGGTGACTGGAGTTACATAAGACAATTGGCTGACATGTCCATTTTTAGGGATGGTGGTGTTGAATTGATTACTATTGTCAGAGATAGAGTTGGGAAAGGAGGGAGGGGATAAGCATGGCTTACAAAGAACAGGGAAGTGGCATGGTAGACCTAGATCCAGGCCAGAGAAGGTGAATGCTCACCAATGAGCAGCGAGGGTCCTAGGAGTCAGAATTGAAGGTCAGAGTTGAAATAAGAAAAGGAGCAAGAGAAGAAAACCACTTCATATATCTCAGTATCTGTTTCCCTCACAAGGTAGTGTCTGTGTCTCACCCACCATCACTAATGGTGGCTTTCATATTCATTGCCTTGGTTACTAGTGTGGTACTTGCAAAAATGTCTCATTTTGGCTTTGGATATTACTATAGGAGCCATTCAGTAACTACTTCTTTTGGGTTTGATGGTTTTCATTTTGCATTTCTGTACTGTGTTTTCACTATCACAGTCTGGGCAGTAGATAAAGTAAGCTAATTCTCATTTTCCTTGAGGATGGGGTGGGGGGCGCTATTCTTTTGATTTTTTAATTATATTCTATTAATTAGACAGTTCCTTACACAGAGGATACACTCAATAAAATTGAAGTCAACCCTACAGAAACATCCAATGCTATCTTAAAACGACTTTTTCCTCCACACTTCTAGCCCAGGCAATATAAAATATTATATAATAATATATATAATATAATATAATATATAATAAATATTATATAATAATATATAATATAATATATTATATTATAAAATATTGTATAAAAATAAATAAATAAATATAGATAAAAATATAAAATAAAATAAGATAGCACACTGGGTGATTTGATTCCAGCTATTTGACTTTCTTGCAATTGGCTGTTCAACAAAGTAAGGAGTGGCAACTTGTGAGGGAGGCAGTGAACTCCTGTCATTGAAATGCCAAGCAGAGGCTGGATGGATGCATGTCAGGAAAACTACAGAGGATTCTCAGCATGCAGTGGGAGGTAGGACTAAACCTCCCTTAAGCTACTGTCTAACATGGAGATTTAAGGGCCAGGAATATTATTACTCACCCCTTAGAGCTATAGCATGAGCCAGTGGCTTTCTATCCAGTTATTGCAGATCAAATTCAGGGAATAATAGGCGATATAAGCTTTTCCCACAGAACTTACAACACAAATGTGTAAAGACTGTGCAGGTAAATGAGCTGGCTAGAGATTTTGAGTTTCATAACTTGCATATACATAGATGCTGTCTCTCAGTTTTTTCTCATCATAGGTGATTGTCTTCCAAAGGCCACACATTACCTACATCTTCCATGAAACCATCCAATATTCCTCATCAGTAATGACCTTCCCCTTTGAAATCCAGATAGCCCTGCTTTGTACTTCTCTGACATACTTGTCATGTAATAAATGGTGCTTACAGTTATCTCTGTTTATAACTTATTTCTACATGATTCTGTGAAGGGCAGGGACCATGTCTTATATATTAACATCGAATCTTACTCAGCATCACAGCCTGCACATGTGCTTGAGACACAACCACCTCCATGAGGCTTCTCGTGCTCTCCCAAATGCTAGCCACTCCCCCACCCCCCAAAATGCCTTGTACTTATTAAGGCTGAGAGTGGAAAAAGTGCTAATCGGAGGACTAGATTGACAATTCCATTAGATTATGAGCTCTTCGAGGGCAAGGACTGTCTTTTGCCTCTTTCTGTATTCCCAGCACAGTATAACAGTGCCTGGCACATAGGAAGCCATTAATAAATGTTTATTGACTAACCAAAATGACCACTATGCCACTTAGCATCTGTGTGACCTCAGGCAAGTCACTTACCCTCTATGGCCCTGTTTCCTCATGGCCTCTGAAGTCACTTCCAGCTCTAAATCTATGAAATTATTACCCAATTCTGTATATTCTTACATGGGAAGCAATGTGTTACAGTAGTTGGGTTCAAATTCTACCTCTGACACATGGCTGTGTGACACAGCTAGGTTGTGGCCAGATTGGAGAGGACTTTCAATAGCACACTAAAGAATTTAGATGTGATTTCGTAAGTAATGAGGCAGCACGCAAGACTTAAGTCACTCATTTTAGCTGAATAACATAATAAACAAAAGGAAAGTCAATTTTAAGTTTTTAAGGAAATCAGTAAGATCAAGCTGTGCATCCAGTTGACTCATTTTCTCCAAAAGTCAGAAATGACATCCAAGCCAATTAATAGAGTACTAATAACAACAATCTAATTTCTGTGGCACTTTGAGGTTTATAAAAGCCTTGTAAATCTTGCCTTATTTAGTTCTCAACTCAATAAAATGGGCTGAGGTTGGAGGGAAGGAAGGAAATTCAAGGCCAGAATCATCACTTGGAAAGTGAGCTCATGCTACTTATTTTAAAGAACAGTTAGGAACACAACCTCTTTAGTAACTGACACGTCAGGTAGTATTTTTGTCAAAGGAGAAGTGAGACTTGACTTCTCCTAGGATGGAGAAAAGAGCCTTTCAGAGACTTACACCCATTATTTCCAGTGCATTTTCCACCTGCCTCTGGAGGTTTCCTATTAAGAGGAAGAAGGAGTGACTCATGGAATGTTCTATCTCTTCTAATGAGAAAACTGTCCAGTCCAGCAGTTGTTTCTAAAGAAAAAGATCAAGGTTAAGTTCATGACATTGTAAGCATAATAAACATTTGATAGAATAGAATACTTTAGAAATACTTAAAATATCAACTACCTCTTCCTAAAAAAATCCTAGAAGGAAAAACATATAGATAAAAGGGAAATGAGTCAACTGCCCTTTGGATAATGCACAAAAGTTATAAGAAATACTTTATCCTCTTTTCTCCCCTCCATGCTTTACTTCTGTGGTTTCTGGGATTACTTTCATACGCACCCATGTACATGTTGTACATATATTCAGACGCATTCTGGCATCAGCTTGAACAGGCTCCTGAGAGTCAATTAGTGACTTGTCAGTGGGAGCATTTACATTTTGGAAATTGACAGATGATACAAATCAGGGCTTGATTTATTGTATCATTGATCATCTAGACTTGGGAAAGTACCAGAGAAGAAGATAATGTAGATTAAATGTAAAACTGTGCTGTACATATTTTTTTCCCTAGACAGCCAGTTGTTAAATATTTACCAGAACACTCCTGCATGTACATAAATTGGTGAATATTTAGATCAAGATAAGACTTGGACCCATGATTTCATTGGTACTGGAAACTCCCAGGTGAGGAAACTCCCTCTATCAATGTTGGTAGCACTTTGTTTGCAATTTATAGTCCCTAGGGTATTACCTAGAGCACTGAGAAGTGACTTGCTCAGGGTCAAAGGCAAAGACTCCAAAGCAGGTCTTCCTAACTTCAATTCCATCTCTCCATACATCATCCATGTTTGTGTGTGGTTGTACGTGTGTATGTGTAGGCATATATATGCGTGTGTGTGTGTGTGTGTGTGTGTGTAAATATATATATATATATATATATATATATATGTATATATATACGCACATATACATGTATATATGTATGTTTTGCATAAATTTTTGTTGTTATTCAAATTACTAAAAAAGGAAACCCTTTTAACTTCTGAGGTTGCCACAGGGTTCCAGCTAGCTGCAAGCATCCTAAAGGTAGCTTTTTTTGGTTTAGGCTTGAGGATTTAGTCAGCCCTCAGGGAATGTTTTATTTTACCAGGTGTATGTCACATTACCCTCTTGAGCTGTTTTATCTTCATTTGATCATATTTTATCTTTCTGTCCTTGCATTGATGTTAGCAAATATCACAACACCCTAAGAATCCTGCCCCTCTAAGAACTCTCCAAGATGAGGAGGGCTCTCTGGAGTCACTACCTTGCACTGCTCCACAAAGTCCAGACACTCTTGCCAATTTTCTTCATTCCGAAGGTGAATCTTCATCATGCTCTCCCCAACACAGTAATCTTTATGAACAAAAGGGATAAAGATCCAAGTCAGTTTGACAATCACAGGGCAAGCATTTCAGCTAATCAGAAACCTCATCTACTGCTATTCTCAGTTATTGTGACCATCATTCTAGAAAAACTTTCCAACTGAGTAAGATGAAAATTCTATAAGTATACTACAGAGCTAGAAGGGTTCTCTAATGAACAATGTGTCCATTCTTTTGTCTTCCAAGTGGATTAGATTTGCCTTGTCTCTAGTACACGTACATGCTACATGGGAAGGACTTGAGTTTGATCCTCAACGTCATTAATAATTTACAACTAAGCCCTGTTTAATTTTGTGAAACTCCTGCTGCAATGTAAGTTAGCCAAATGCCTATTTATAAAAAAGCTTGTTTCATTGAATTGAGTGAAGTAAAGAAAGAGCAAATGGGAGACAAGACTGGAAATAGAGGGAGGGTTCCAACTGTGGAGGATGTTGAATGCCAGGCTAAGGAGTTTAGACAATAGTTGATAGGCAAGAGGGAACAACTGAACATTTTGGAGGATGGGTATGGGAAGACAAGGAAAAGGAAAAAGGTGGGAATACAATCAGACCTGTCTACATTTTACTGTGGTAAAATGTGCAAGGTGCCAGGGGACAGTTAGATCTGTGTGTGAGACTCAGCTCTGCCACTTACTTTTTAGTAAGATAGATAAATTTGGGCATATCACGTCATCTTTCTGGGGGGTCTGCTTCATCTTATGTCAAATGAAGGTGGGACTCAATGACCTCTAAACTTCCTTACAATTCTAATAGTCTAAGATAAAAGGGAGGCTATTGTCCAGGTGAAAGATGATGGGGGTGGGGGGGGAGGTGTCAAGACTAGGGTTCAGCAGCAGAGATGGGAGGTGGAGGGAAAGATGTGAAAGATATTACTTTAAGAATAATTCAGTCTGTGAAGTGAACAGAACCAGGAGAACACTGGACAAAGTTACAGCAACATCATGTGATGACTAACTTTGATAGACTTAGCTCTTCTCAGCAATGCAATGACCTAAGGCAATTCCAAAAGACTCATGATGGGAAAGGCTATCTACATCCAAAGAAAGAAACATACAGTCTGACTGTAGATTGAAGTAGACTATTTTCTCTTTTTTTCTTTAATGCATTTTTTCCCTTTTGTTCTGATTCTTCTTTTGCAATGTGACTAATGTGGAAATATGTTTCATGTGATTGTACATGTATAGCCTAAATCAGATTGCTCATCTTGGTGTGAGGGGTAGGGGAGGGAGGAGAAAAAAATTTGGAACTCAAAATCTTAAAAGAGTGAATGTTGAAAACTATCTTTACACGTAATCTGAAAAAATAAAATACTATTAAGTGGGGTGGGCAGAGGTGGAAGAATAAATCAATCTTGCAAGTATAAGTGATTGGATCACTACAAGCAATCCCTCCATGGACTCGGGTTACAAACCCTCCTTGCCTCAGGTGATGTTTTCCTTGACTTTCTGTGTCCAAAAAAATGAATGACCCCATGGACCACTTGAGAATGAGCTTTTCCAAAACTAACTAGGTTTCAGAAAACAGGCACATGGAGTTTTCCTTTAAAGTAAGTCAGACCTTTCCCTGAAGGCTAAAGTTTACATGGTCCTCCTTAAAGAACCTGGGTTCACTTACATGATGTAAGGAGGCATCAGGTGACTTCTTTAGCAGATGGTCAGAGATATTATACATTTGAAATTGAATTTGTATAGAATGAGCTCAATAAATAATTCTTAGACTAAAAGAATGAATTAGCTATTATGAATACGGAATATAACCAGGAGTGTGCTGGAGACAGCTTAAATATTCAGTGTGAGCATTTATACCTCTGAATTCTGCAAATGCTACTAACTGGAGCTTGACTTATTGTTTTATTGATTTCTAGACTTAAGAAAGTGATGGCAAGCATATTAATAAGGCATACCAAACTTAACTTTTTCCCCCTGGAAAGCTGGTTGTTAAAGACTTACCAGTACACCTCTCAAGGTAACTCAAATTTTATTCCAGTGGACCTTGGACAAGTTATAGGGTTATTTTAAGCAAAACAGAGATCTTTGCAAATTATGTTTTATTTAGTCCATCAAAGGAAGAACTTAACAACCATTCATCCAAATTAACTCAATGTCTCTCCCAATTTCAAAACCTGAAGTCATCTTTGATGGCATTTCCATAAATTGAAGCTACAAAAACCACAAGGTCCTATTAGTTTTCCTTAATTTGATTCCATTCAACCAACACTTATCAAGTGCTTCTTATGTACCAGGTATTGGTACAAAATTGTCACTATCCTCAAGGAGCTTATAATCCATACTCATAAATGCCTGTTGGTCTCTTCTACCTTCCTTCCCCTTGATCTCCATTCCCAATGCCCCTTCCCTAGTCTAGGCCCTCAGAGCCTTGTATTGGAATACCTGTTATCAGTCTTCTACCTGGTCTCCCTGATTCCAGTCTCTCTTTACTGCAGACTATCCTGTACACCAGGGTCCAGTTGATGTTTCTGTCACCAAACTTTGACCATGCCTCTCTCCACCTCCAAAGACATTTGCATCCACTCTGCATAACTGCATAAACTCTGTTCCCTGGTTTTAAAGACTAATACCATTTGGATTTATCCTATTCATGCAGTATTATTTTTTGCTGGCCAAATATCCTTCCCTGAACTCTCCCCATACCCTCCCTCATCTCAGCGATTTTCCTTGGCATGATCCATCAAGCCAAATCACGCGTTCTCTCAGATCTAGTTTGAATCTCACCTCCTGCTTGATAATTATTCTACCCTTCACTGATCCTCTGTCTTTTCTCTAAGTTTTATTGATGCCTTTTCTTTTACATCATCGCCCTTCCAGATAGGAACTGCTCCCTCTCTCTCCACTCCCCAGCTCTTTCTTAGAACAATTAAGCGAAACCAATAGACACATCCGTCGAATGGAACATTCTACACCCATAGTCCCCCACCTCTCCAAGGAAAGAAAGAAGATGCATTTCCTCATATCTTCTCCAATTTGCCTCTCCCAGATTCTCGTGGTATTTGTAGCCTATGCCATAGATAGAAGGAGAATGATAGGTGGTTATGATTAGATAGAATGTCAGCTTCAAATCGGGGTATTGGGTAACGGTGAGAACCAGAATGTGACTATCCCTATGGGCAAAGTGAAGTAGTAAGTTCTATGATTTAAGACTACAGAAGTATAAAAGGGAGTTTGAGGGGACATCAATGTGAATGGGTAAAAGTGGAGAAGTAGAGGAAGATGGGAGCCAGCTATTGCACTCTCTGAAATAGGAGGCAGATGATCTGGGGTGGGGGAGGAGAGGAGGAAGTGGTCAATATTTGGCAGCCAAAATAATTTGGATTGGGTGAAATTTTTGATTTGATTCAAATTCTGGTTGCTGAGTGGTAGAGATAAAGGGAAAATCTGGAAGTAGCAGAAGAAATCAAGGAGTTTTCTGATTTCCCCTTTGGAATCAGTATGTCAGAAGGTAGAGCCAATGCTGGAAAGGGTAGCTGGGAATGTAGCGTCATCAGGAGAGCCAGGACTCAATGAGAGCTAGTAGACAGGAGTGTTAGAGAAAGAAATCCAGTACAGAAGAGAGTTTGTTCATTATGGAACAGGAATTCCAAAGAGCTCAGTGAAAAGGGTAGGCAGGGTTGGATATGGGTGGGTTTAGACTGAGGAGGAGGAGAAGGAAGATGAAATAATACAGGAACACAGAGGAAAACAAGAGAAGCGGTGGGAATAGTGGTGATTGGAAGACAAAGAGTAAAGCTCTTAGTCTCTAAGAGTGTTGTAGAGGTTACTGTGGCAGGCCTGGATCATGGTAGCTTCCTAGGCTGCTGCTGCAGCTGTTCTTTCTCTAGGGTAGTTGGCATTTAATAATGATACCTTATATTTTATGGGACTTCATAGTTTATGAAGTGCTTTCATAGGCAACAAACACACACACACACACACACACACACACAGATCTCATCTGACCTTCACAATAACCTTGTGAAGCAGACAGGGCAAATGATTCTATCATGTCCATTGAATGAGTGAGGAAATCAAGGTTCAGAAAGTTGGACAGGGCCAAGTCAACAATCTCTTCATTTTACAGATGAACAAGGAGAAGACTAAATACTTTAAATAGCTTGCTAATGAGTCACAGAGCAGGGACTTGTGGGCTCCGGGACTAAAACTTAGAAGGAACTTTAGAGACCTGTCCCCTCTCTTTACAAGGTCGCACAGATATTAAGTGGTCTCCTGCCTTCAAGCCAAGCCCCTTTCCACTAAATTACTGTCTTTGCTCTTTCTGAATAAAGTCATCAAGAAAAAAATCCCGGGTCTTAGCTTCCCAGCATTGTCACTTACCCAAGGCTTTATTCGAAGACTGAAGAGAAGCATACCATAGGTCCAAGTTCTCTCTTGTGTATGCTGGAGGCAGAATATCACTGGGAAAAGGAGAACCAAGCTTCTGAGAGTCATATAGTTTCACAATATAATTCATACTTATCCTTATTGGAATCAAGTAGCATCTGAATAAAATGGATTGTACTCCTGGGGTGGGGAACCTGTGTCCTCCAGGCCACCGGTGGCCCTCTAGGCCCTCAAGTGTGGCCCTTTGACTGAGTCCAACTTTTATAGAACAAATCCTTTTATTAAGGGGATTTCCCCACCCCTGCACTATGCCTTTTGAAGTTCAACTAGTGGTGACCCAGGGGTCTTGGATTTGGTCCAAGATTCCCAAGTGCTTCTGTATTCCCTTAGATCCCCAGGAAGTAGGATGTAGTGAGGTCCATGGGGGTTGGAAGTGGTGGGTTTTCTTCACCCCCTCTCCCAATCAGGCAGATACTCTGGTACATGCATTGGCTGTGTAAGTCTATTATGCCACAAGTTTTTGTTGTTGTTTTTTTTAAAGGAGGCACTATTGTAGCCTAGTAGACAAAACTGTTGACCAGGGATAGGGTATTGCTCCTAGAGTCAAGAAGATCTGAGTTCAAAACCGGTCTCAGAGGCTTAGTAGCTATGTGACCCAGGAAAAGGCATTTCAACTCTGTTTATCTGAGTTTCCTCAATTGCAAAGTGGGGCTAATAGTAGCATCCACTTGCCAGGATTGTTTTGAGAATCAAATGAGAATATTTGTAAAGTATTTAACACAGTGCCTGGTACGTAGGAGGTGCTTAATAAATGTTTCCTTCCTTCCTTTCACCCTTCTTTCCCCTATATAGTATGGCTTCAAGGGGCCAGAAAGTGACCCAGGCACACCCCACTCCTCAATACTTCTTCCACCAAGTTACAGAATTTCAGAAATCTGAAACTGCAGATTTCATTGAACCTGCCCAATCGTGACTGGTAAACAGTTCTGTCTTTTAGAACAGAATAGTGATGATCTCCTTCTCTTCCTCCTCCTCCTTTTCCTCCTCTTCACTCTTCTCCTTTTTCTTCTTTTTTGTTCCTTCTTCCTCCCTTTTCTTTTTTTCTTCCTCCTTCCTCATTCTTTTTCTTCTTTCTTTCTCCTCCTTTTTCTTCTTGTTCCTTTTTCCTCTTCTCCTCCTCCTCCTTTCTTATTCTTCTTCCTTCTCCTCCTCCTGTTCATCTTTCTCCTCCTCTTCCTCCTTTTCCTCCTCTGTGTCATCACTGACAAAAATAGCCAGTATATTTGCACCGGGGCATCAGCCTGATTGGGGAAGGTGGTGAGGAACACTCACCACTTCCAGTCTCCTGGGTATCATTGCATGCTACTTTCTTGAGAAATAACTTGTAAATATAAAGAAGAAATCTTGAAGTTATAAACATCCTCTACAATTCTTTATATTCATCCCCTCATACTTTCCTTCTAATTTCCCACCTCAGAATTAGTTGTTTCCCTTCACTTATTAGTGAGTGATTCAGATTGTTTAACTACACTCACAAGAGGTACTTTTGCTCACCACTCTCCATACCTCACTGAGTTGAGAATTCTGATCCTCTCCTGGTTTAATTTTTCCAGCTTTCTTATCATGGTATCAATTTCTTGCTTTACAGATGGAGGATGCTGGATCTTCTCACTCTCCATGAATTGCCTAAAGGACACAAAAATATTCAGGGAGGAATGAGGGGAGATTGAAGTAAAGGGAAAAAAGCAGCCTTTAAATATAATCCCCAGATACATAAAAAAAAAAAAAATCAACCATCACTTCCTCACCTATTTCCCAATTCCCAGATTAGCACAGGTGGCTCTGACCATCAGGATTTCCTAATCTAAGCATAAAGTAAATGTCTAAGGGCTTTAAGTTTCCCCTGTATTTTAATAGGCAGACTATCTTCAACAGGATCATTTTTATATTTAAAATAACTACAAATGCAAATGAACAAAGAATGTAATGTACATGCTATCCAGGTGATGGACTCAGAATGAAGTTTTCTCCTTTTTTGACATGGCTAATGTGAAGATTTGTTTTGATTTATTATACATATTTATAACAAGTTTTGTTTTTCTTGCTTTCTCAATGGAAGAGGTAAAGGGAAGTGGGAGAGAATTTGGAACTGAAAACAAAACTGAATTTTTGAAAAAGAATGCAATGTATATCTCCCCTTCCCCTCCCCCATCCCCACCCAAATAGGCAGTTTTGATTATGCTTTAGAAATCCTGGCATAAGGTATTTATTCTTTTTTGTAAATGAAAGCTTTGCCTCAAAACCAAAAGCACAGAGAGCTTCAATCATTGTGCCAGTGCTATCCAAGCCTCAAGAATTTGCTGTTATTAAGGTTTCAGACCTGAAATTCTGAATCATTTCTTCCTTCTTCATGTTCTTCCAGTATTTCATCAGATCTTGCCACTTGTAGTGGTTACTGATTTCCTGCTTTAGGTTGGACTCCATTAGATTAATGAACAGTTTAGAAATAGCTCTTTGATTTCCCAGTAGGGCTTGGTTCATGATCTGTAAAGGTGAGATGGGGAACAGTGATCTTGGGTACAAAGCCCTCCCTCTTTGAAATCCCAAAGTATGGTACCATAGATTTCTAATAGGAAGGGACTTTTATGCCTCATTGCACTACTACTCCAACCTTCTCATTTGACAGATGATGCAACTGAAGTCATATATTCTAACTTCTTCATTTTTCTGAGGCCAAGAGAGGATATGGAAATTGCCTAAAGTCACACAAAGAGTAATGAAGTGACAGAGCTGAGATTTGAACCTAGGTTCACCTGAGTCCAAATCTAGTGTTCTTTCCACTGTACCATATCATCTCTTATAGGACTCTGGATCTCTTACTGCTCTGCAACATTTTACATTGATTTGTATTTATTATAAAGGTTGGTTACTTAATTTGGAAAATTGTGTGAAGGCAGGGATGTCTTGTTCTTCTCTGTAGGCTTCATGGAACTTGGTACAAGATCTTGCACACAGCAGTGGAGAAAAGAGAAAGGGAGGAAAGAAGAAAAGAAGGAAAGAAGAGAGGGAGGAAAGAAGAGGATGGAAGGAAGGAAGGAAGGAAGGAAGGAAGGAAGGAAGGTCAGAAGAAAGGCTTACCATTTATAGAAGGCTTTAAGACCTGCAATGTGCTTCACATACATTACCTCATTTCATCCTTCCAACTACACTGTGAGGTAAGTTCTGTAGCTATTGTTATCTTCATTTTATAGATAACCAAGTTGAGGCTCAGAGAAACTAAATGATTTTTACCACAACCACATAATTAGTATCACAAATAGGATTTGAACTCAGGTCTCCCCAGACTCCGTATCTAGAGAGCTTTTTACTACATCATGCTGAAGGAAGGAAAAAAAAAATAAGCAAACTCTTTTTGTTTACTTAACTTTTTCCCCTATGTAAAATAAATTAAATTAACAAGTTTCTGTCTCAAAGATGCTTATAGTTTTTGGTATTAACCAAAGATAACAGTAAAAAAATTATCATGATTAATAGAACTGATATCAAACAAAGAAAAACAGAAGTTTCTATTTACACACACACACATCCATATCCATGGATATACATATATATGTATATGTACATATACATATATACATATATGTACGCATGTAATAAAAGAATATATGCATATATATCCATGAATATACATATATATGTATATATGTAATCCTAGCTTAAGATACAAATTGTACATGTGGGACTTTCTCCTATTGGTGGAGATCAATTCCCCAACTCAGCGTGAAGGGTGGAGTTGGTGAGAAGGGGAGAGGAAAGAGATCGAGGACTTTTCTGATTTCCAGCATTTAAAGAGAAGATAAGTGAATTCAATGAGTGATAGACTCTGGGAAGAAGTCAACATGAGAGGAACTGGCAATTTCTATTATATCCCTATTCCTAACTTGCCATATTAGAGAGTCCAAGGAATAAACCTCTTTGGGTGAAAACTGAGACTATCTTGGTTAACCTGAGTTAATTTGGTCCCAACGGGAGAGTTCACTCACTCTGCATATTGTCTGGTATATATTCACATATGTATACTAATTTCTGATTCACTAACAACTTAGATAAATGGGTTTCTTTGCTATCTGCTATGTTAGTTCATTATAGAACTAACATCTAGGGGAAGGGGTTCAAGTCCTTTTCTATTAATGAGTAGCAATCAGGAGTTTATCTTGGACTTGAAAATGACATCCCCTAGACTAGGAATGTTGAAGGGAGCAGACAGAGAGAATTCCCTCTCTGAGAACAGGGTGGCCAGCTTCTGGACACTTCCCCTCCTGGAAGTAATCAAGGTTTCCCTGGGAGAAGATTGTGAGCAGAAGATGCTGGTGATGTTTATTCTTATCTCATTGGGAGTCACCTTTAAACAGACCCATGTGGATATGCATAACCAAAATGAGCAAAAACAATAGTACTATATATATATATATATGCATGTATATGTATATTGCAAACAAAATATATATATTTACATATAGATTTCTATGTATATGTGTATATTTACATGTGTGTGTATATTGTAGTAACTTTTCACTTCTCTGAAGGATGTGACTAGCTAGAATATAGCTAAGAGTCTTAAAAAGAAGCAAGATTGTCCTCTAAAAAGTCAAGTACCTACATTGTATTCATAAATGAGGCTCTTCAGGCCCTCATCTGAAACCTATTTGCTTTTAATTTACACAAAATTATAACGAACTTAGTGATCAGACTTCCTAAACTACAGGAGATTTAGAAGCACAAAATTATAAAAGTGTAAGAGGGGTGAAGTATTGGAAGGAAGTACAGTTAACTCAATTTCATTCACTGCAACAAACATATTAAGTGCCATCCATGTATAAGGAGGCACTTCGGCAAATGGTGGGGATACAAAAATAAAAAAATGACATAGTCCTTCACCGACCCTGCCAAGAACTTCTATATTGGCAGCAGCAGGAGACAAAAGCTGATATAGGGAGATATAAAAAGCAAACATAAGAACTTAAAAAAAAATCAGCCCTATATGCCCATTTAGCATAGGGATGAACAACTCTATGAATCTCAGTAGTCCCCTCCAGTGCAGAACTGGTGTCTGTAATAGTGTCAATGTGAAAGGAGGAAATTATGTTGAACAAACTCTAAGAGAAGCTAAAAGGCAGTGTGTTGCAGTGACTTAAAGAGCCAGTCTCAGAGTCAGGAGGAGGATGAATAAGTCACTTCCTTGTTCAGAGCTCTCAGACAACTCTCTAAGACTCTAGGTTGAGCTGATCTGCACTGGTGGAGGGAATTTCCTCACCAGGACTTCCCTGTATCAATGAAAACATAGGCCTGAACGTTAATAACAACAACAACGAAAATACTCTAAGAAAACAGGAGTTTATAATATCTATATAATTTAGAAACGTTTCCATCTCAAATTGTTAAAATAATATGTTGGCATCTAGACTGCAGGTGGATTAGCCGGTGGTACTACAGATAGAGCAATGGACTCCATTCAGGAAGACCTGAGTCCAAATTCAGTCTCAGACACTTAGTAGTTGTGTGACCCTGGGAAAATCACTTCCCCTCTGTTTGCCTCAGTTTTCTCCTCTGTAAAACGAGGACAATAAGAGCAGCTATCTCCCAGGATTGCTGTGAGGATCTAATGAGGTAAGGATTGTACAGTACTTAGCACCGCGCCTGGCGCGCAGTGAGCAGTCTATGCCATTATTACTCTTTTCAGGCCTCTGGAAATTCACTCATTTCAGCTTATTTCTCTAGCGGTAATTGAGATGTGCCGTGGGGAACTGCTATATCTTTTGACTTGGATGTTCTCCCAGAAAGGTACTACCTCCTATGAAGATTGACTTACCATAGCTTCTTTATGAATCAGCCTTTCTACATCAGGGGAGAGGAGATAGGCATTATTTTTTAAAATTTCCATGTATTTCTTCAACACTTCCCCTAACTGGAAGTGAAAAAGCAACATTAAGAATACATTCTTAATTTCTTTATGATGTAATATTAATTTAAAAATTACAATTGTCATTTACATACTGCTTTAATGTGTTACAAAGCTCTATGTCATTTTAAAAAACCCTCTACATCTTGCTAGATAAATACTAAGGAGATAATTGTTCTCATCTTATAGAAGAAGAAACTGAATTTGAGAGACGTTAAATGACTTGTCCAGGGTCAGATATTTCGCAAGCATCTAAGGATTCCAAGTCAGGTCTTCTTATCTCTAAGTCTAATACGCTATGATGCATCATGCCATCATGCCATATGGCTTCTGAATAAAATCACAACATTAGCAACACACAACATAGAAAGAAACCAGGTAAACTTTAGCTTACTTTCTCAGCTCTGTAGGCTTCAAGTTTTTTCAGTCTTGTATCAAACTCTTTGATCAATTTTCTTCTATTTACGAATTTCTTGCTTAGCTTATCCCACAGTTCCCACAAATTCTGCAAAGTGTAGTTTATGGCAGGTCAACAGAAACATTCCAAGTACAAAGACATAAAGAGAACATGGGGTAGGACCATAAAGGAAACAGCAGGGTCTGAAGCCCAATGGGGAGGGCAAGGGAACCACAGCAGGCTAAGGCCTGTTACCTATGCTCTTACCTGAATTTTGAAAATTGCCAATTCTATATCACCTTCAGTTTCTCTGAAGAGAGTTTCAGTATTTTCAGCATTCTCTGACAGTTTTGTCAAAAGCTCCTTTCCACACTCCATGATAAGAAATTCCATCTCCTTAAATGAGCAAAGAGTGACATTAGCTATCACAGACTACACATAACTTGACCTCCATTCTTTAGCTGGCTCATCCATATTTGCAGGATCATATCACAGATTAGACGCGAGAGGCTATCAAGTCCCAAACTTCCCTCATTTCACAGATTAAGGAAAGTAAGGCACAGAAAGGTTAAGTGACTTGCCCAGAGTTGCATAGTTAATAGGTGTCTGATGGAAAAATAAATAATAGTATAAGATATAGTATGCTAAATGTTCAACAAGTACACACCCAATATGTACTCTAGAAATTCAGAGGAATTCTTAGAGATTATAGAGGACTTGGCAGAAAAGCCTCCCAGGAAGAGGCTAGAAATTGAACTGAATCTTGAAGGCAGGATAGTAAAAAGGCAACATTGTCATAGCCGAGAAGGGCAGGAACGCATTCCCAAAGGAAAAGTGTGAGTAATGCTGCAGATGCTCACAGTAATGTCTAAATGCCAGGCTCAGGAATTTGGACTTTAATCTGTTGATAGAGGGGAGTCATTGAAGGTTGGGGCAATTTGTACAAAGCCATGTTTTAGGTTGATTAATCTGGTATCAGCATGTAGGATAGATTCTGGGGTGAGAGGAGAGGCATGAAATCTTACCAGTCCAATCTGTGATATTTCTTTCTGTAGGTTTTTCAAGTTGACCTCATAGATGTGTCTTTTTCGGTTATCCAGCCGCTGAATGATGTCACTATTAGTCTTCTCAGGAACTATAAAAGAAAGCAGAGAAAATAGATTAATAGAGAGATGTGTCAGTAGCAGAAGGGAACCAAGGTCTAGCAAAGATGCTTAGTGTCCCAACTTCAGAATTAGAAAAGGGAGACCATGTCTTATTCTATACACGAAGTTCAGATGGCAATAATCACTATTCATCTTCACTGAAACAATTTATTTAGCAAATACCCACTAAATGTGGGACTATATATTCAGTGGAAGTGTTCCTTATGTTTTCTTATGATATAATTTCCCAGAATCCCAAAGATATAGGTAATTTTACAGGCAGAAACAAAGACTGAGATCTTAAATATTTATGGTCCTTAATTTGGAAGAACAGCTAATCTAAACTCGAGTGCTGATGGAACTATTATGTATCATTATCAAAAAACGTATAATTAATGCAACCAGACACTAACAAATTCTTTTTGATACATATAAAATGCAAAAGACCACACCCCAAACCTTCTATCTTGTTGACTGACATGATATTCATTCAACTTTCAGTCATTTGTAGTCTCAAGATTTCAATATTTCCTTTATTCTTTCAGAGTCTTTATCTTTGGGGGGGGGAGAATTGAAAAATTCATTCACTCTTATACATGTTATTTTCTTTTGGCCATAATAAATGCTTATTTAGGAATAATAAATAAAACCATTAATTGCAAAAATAAATGGGAGACAATATGCTAGAGTCCAATAGAGCTTCTAGAGGAAGAATAGATATTTTAGACTTAGTTCCTTGAATAGGTTCTATGGTTTCTCAGTATGAATCATTCCTCCATGGACATATTTTTCTCTGTGCCTTAGGACATACAGTCTTTGTGAAATGTAAAGACTGAAAAAATTCATAACTGTATAACCAACATGGTGATGTGCCTCGCCAAATTTAACTACACTAGTCCTCATGTGATTTGTTATTGGGTCTATAATTAAAGCCTTTCAGTCTTGATGGCATCTGCCAGAGCTTCATGAGATCATAGATTTGGAGTTGGAAAGGGCCCTAGAAACATCTCATCCATCCCTCTGATTTTGATGAGAAAACTGAAGCCCAGAGTGGCTAAGGGATTTCCCAGAGTCACACAGGTGGTGAGTAGCAGAACTGGGATCCAGGCCCTAGATCTGCCTACTCCAAATCTGTTTTTTTTTTCCCACTGCACAATGCAATGTCTCCTGGATCTGTCCTGAGGCTGTGTGTTATATTGTGGATTTTTTTAGGTATGAGGAGGTGGGGTACTCAGGGGAGTCCCTCAGTCAGTGGGTGTCTTTGTGATCAGAAAAGTGTTTCACAGATATTCTTAACAGAAAAATTTCCCCAACCTTCCATATTTAAAACCATAAAGATTGATGGGATTTCCAAAACTAAGAAACTGTAAAATCAAAACTTCTATCAAAAACCCAGTTATCTGTAATGGAATATTACTGTGCTGTAAGAAATGAAAATATGAGGACAATAGGGAAGTATGGAAAGAATTCCATGAACTGATCCAGAGTGAAGTAAGCAAAACCAAGGAAACAATGTACACAATGACCTCAACAGTGTAAATGGAAAGAACCTCCACCACAACACAATTAAGAGTGAATGTTGCAAAATTACTAAGAAAAAGCAGGGTGTTAAAGAAGAGATACAAAAAGATACCTCCCCTGACTCCTTTGCTGTTGGTGGGAGTTCCACAGGTGTGGAGCCTTAAATATATTTTCTGATTTCTTAAATATATTAATCAGTTTTTCTGATCGTTTTTCTTTTCTTTCTTTTGCCTTTAAAAATTTCTTTGTTCTATAGACTGGTTCTCTGGAAAGGTGAAGGTGGAAACTTGCAAAGTAAGTTTAAGGGATATAAAAACAAAAGCCATCAATAAACATTTTTTTAAAAGCCAGTTATTTCTAAATTCTTAGGGATTGTCACATGGCAGACAAAAGAGATTGAAAATAAATATTTCAGTCTTACTCTCAGTCTGTAATCTAGAAACTAATTCTTTTAAAATGACCTTCATTTTTCTGAGACTCAAAGATAAATCATGTCCATCAAGTACTGCTGTATATTCGTTACTCTAACACAGCTGATATTTTGTGATTAAAGCTGGACACACCAAGCTGTCATAACCAACCTCTAATCAGATGATATATATGATCCAATTTATATTGGATTATCCAAATTATATTTATATTATATGTATTTATAGTTTTATATTTCATTCATATTTATATTATATATTAAATAACAGATAAAAATATGTTTATATTATATTTATATATTATTATGATATATTATAAATACAATACATAATATATGATATGTTTGTATTGTTTTCATGACTAGAATTTAAGCTCCCTGATGGCAGGGTCTACTGTCTTGCTTTCTTGCTTGTATCTCCATCCTGGCAGCTGGGCATATTGGGTCTGTGAATACCTTCATCTTAGAAGAAGATCTCAAAAATCACTAAAGATGTCTATGTTTTCAAGTAGGTCTTCTCCCACAAGAGGTAAATTAGGAAGGTTAGACATGAAATCTTCAGCTTACCAATAAAGTCACTTAGGCCTCTCACTTCTCGGGCAGCAACCACATCTTCAGTTTCTCGAGTGTTTTCCATGGTAGCTATTTGGATTTCCCTGAAAGTGATGAACAGGAGGAGAAAGTTTGAACCCCAAATATTGAAATCTTAAATAATGATTCAAACTTAGAAGATTATCAACTAGAAGAGGACGGCTGCAGCACCAATCCCAATAAGGACATTCAATGCCTATTGGATCAGTGTTCTGCCACTTCGACCACTTCCTTCATCCCTTCTCCCTCTTGCTCCAAAATGTAGACCTCACTTCCTGGCTACCAGAGCACCCCTCTTTCAGACTCCCTTTCATATGCTGTCTTCCCTACTAGAATAGAACTCCTTGAGGGTAAAGAATTCTTTCTTGCACATCCATCTCCAGAGCTTAGCACATGCCCTGGCAAATGGTAAACATAATGAAGACTTTGTCTATCTTTCTTTTTCCCTTTTCTTTCTTCTTTCCTTCCTTTCCTTTATTTGTTTCTTTCTTCCCTAAATTGTTATTTAGATCAAAAGCAGCATCTGGGTAACTTTGGAAACACTGATGATTCAGGGATTTTTTCCTACTTTTAAGATGGTTTTAAGCACTATGTCCTTAGAAATGTTATTAACTTAAATAACAACCAAAATTAAAAATCTGATGGGAGGGAATTCATTCACCAATTAGATTGACTCCAAAAGGAATTCTTTGGATGAGAGTTACAAAAATAGTAATCACTACTTTAGGATAATGCTTTCCAGTTTTCAAATGCTTTATATTTCAAATATATCTATATTTCAAAATACTTTATATTTGATCCTTGAAATGAATCACCTTATGAGAGGCAAGGTGGTAGCAGGTAACGGATAGAAGTCCAACTTTAGCTCAAGATCTGCCTCTGACCCATGCTTGCCATGTAACACTGGGCAAGTCATTTAACCTCTCTGTAGACCCAGACAACTCTCTAAGATAAATAGTCATATGTAAGTTTTTGGTCTGCGTCTGTGGAAACAAAAGAATTCATTTCCATGCTAGCAGTGTCCTACCTGGATGAAAACTAGATCTGGACCAAAACAAAACAAAATGAAGCCTAACCACTCTATAAGATGGGTATCCTGGTATAGTAAAGAGAGTACAGGAGTCAGGAGATTCCTGAATTCCAATCATGGTCCTGAATTTGCTGGCTGAGTAACACAGGGAAAATTACTCAAATACTCTTAGCCTCAGTTGTTTTATCTGTAAAATGGGAATAATTAATCTTACAAAATTATTGTAAGGAAAATACTTGTAAAACTTAAAATGCCACTATTGTAAGAAAAACATCAACTTGAGTAGAGCTGAAGGAATGCAAAGCAAAATTCACTAGTTCCAGTATTGCCTAATGCCTCTTTTAGGCACTAAAACATAGTTTTCAGGACTCTCTTTCTATAGACCAAGAAGTGAAAAGAATTTTCTTGCTCTAGTCTAAGTAGACCTTGAAAACTCCTAACAAGAGGAAATATAAAAAAGAAAATCTCAGAGACTCTGCTATGCTAGCTGGGTGCAGCTGTGAGTCTGCTTAAACAGGTTTCAAAAAAAAAGCTTAAACAGCCCTCAGGCATAAACAGCTTTACAAAAGAGCAATCATTCCCTTTGAGAAAAGTCTTCACAGTTGAAAACAGCTGCAACAAATGAGAGTATCAGCTCTGTAGAGAAGAAGCCTCATAGAGAGGACAGCAGCTATTCCATACAGCATCAGGAAGTCATGGTTTTTGAAAGCGGAGTAAGCAATAATGAAGCATACATAGTAGGTTGCCAAGAGATTCAGTGATGAAGTTTTGAAAGGTATAACAGATGGGATGCAATGGCAGGATGATGAACTTTCCGGAAGAGTTCTTTATTTAGATGACAGCATGTGAATTTGAGGGAGATTATACCCCTGTTGTATATATTTTTGGAAGTGGCAATAATTCCTCATTATTTCTCCTTCCATTCTGTTTTATTAAATGCTTTTCACTCTAAATTCATGTGTTTATCACACCTACCTCGGTCTGATAAAAAAAAAAAGCTTCAATAAAACCTGAGAAGTCTTAAATGAACTGATGCAAAATGAAGTGAGCAGAACCAGGAGAACATGGTACACAGTAACAGCAATACTTTATGATGACCAACTGTGAATGACTTAGCTACTCTGATCAAAACAATGATTCCTGACGATTCCAAAGGACCCATAATGAAAAATGCTATCCATCTCCAGAGAGAACTGATGAACTTTGAGCAGATTGAAACACAGCTTTTAAATTTTGTTTTTCTTGTTTTGTGTGTTTATCATTTGCAACATGGCTAATATGGAAATATGTTTTGCATGACTTCACATGTATAATCATATAATATTGCTTGCCTTCTCAAGGAGTGAAGAGGGGAAAGGGGTAGCAAATTGAGAACTCTGTTTTTTAAAAATTAATGTGAAAATTTTTAAATATAATTGGGAAATATTTAATGAATTAAATAAAAAATATAGATTTTTTAAAAAGAATTTTCACTGATGGGAGCTGAGAATTATGAATTTGAAGAGATGATTACTGTAACAGCACCATGAACACTGGCATAGCTGAGGAGCCCTTAAAAGGGAGATGGATGACCCAGGCAAATTTACTGTTATTTCTATTTTATGGATGAGAAAATTGAAGCTCAGAGAGTAGGGATTTTTCTAAGGGCATTTGGCTAGCAAGTGGAAAAGTTACCACTCAGATCCATGCCTTTTGATGCCTAGTTCAATATTCTTTTTACTACCTTTCCCACTGCAGATTATCCCCAATATATCCCATATATGTTTTGTTTATACATAAGTGTTTGCATGTTGTCACTCTGCTGACTTATTGACTATACTAGCCTCTTGAATAACACTCTTGGCTCTTGGAGTTCCAAACCTTCATTTCCATTTGTGTGTAATTTTAATAATCTAACACACATTCAGCAAGTTAATATAAAAAATTTATACATGCCTTATGTAATTCTCTATACTATTATCACTATATGTGCTTGTTAAGTAGTAGAAAAGTGGAAATAGTAAACCTGACCACACAGGCTATCCCCAACATACCTGTACAAAACAGGGTTTTCTATGTATTTGTTATTGGGCAGAGCTTGAGCCCACATTCTCTGACGAGGAGATAAGAGTTGACCTGTTGGTGTTTCAGAGTTCCTGATTAGAGGGATCTTTCCACTCTTCAAAGACCCCGCATGTTCTACTGCCTTTTTTCGACTGTTTGCCAATGAACGGACAAGCTGGACCTATTCCATAACAGAATCAATTCGTTAGAAATCTCAAGCAAGATTTCTGGTTCTGGGAGTCAAGATGGTGGAGTGATTGGTAATTGCTATCTCCCTCCCCTTGTTGACCTTGATGAGCCCAGAGAATATCTCCCTGGGGAAAAACCCTGGAACAGTGGGAGCAGCAGAAGGGGTAAACAGATTCTCAACACAGGAGGCTAGAAAGATCATTAAGGAGGGTTCCTCTTACTGTAGTTGAAGGCGAGCAGGGCAGGATCAGAGCTGTCTCAGACAGTCCCACCTCAACAAACTGGGGGCAGATTGTGAACCCCAGGGGGTGAAGCCAGTAGCTGCCAAAACTAGGACCCCAGGCATGTCTCAGCACCCCAGTGGAATATGGAAGACACTAAAGCAGACAGCTGAGATTGCCTATGCTCTAGCTTAGCAGAGGTGACTCCAGCATCCAGACCATACCTCCCCCACACTTAACACAGCTAACTCCAGGGTAACCTCCAGGAAAATCCAAAAAAGACCTCACCTGGCCTCTGTTTTCAAATACCAGCCAGCTCAGTACCAGGTAAGCTGCAGCATTTTAATTTGTAGCTGAAAGAACCAGAGGCCACAACACACAAAGACTCAAGTTTTACGCACAAGAACTGTGGGACAGAGCTCCCTGTGCCACAGACACAGAGATCTACTTTAAAAGCCAGGAAAAGGGTTATTATCATGAGTAAGAAGCAAAACAGAAAAGACCATAGAATATTTCTATGGGGACAAGGACCAAAACACAAATACCAAAGAGGTCAGCATTGAGACTGTACTTCAATCTGAAACTTCAGAAGGGAATGAACTGATCTGAATCACAATGAGCCTTCTTGGAAGAGCTCAGGAAGGATTTTCAAACCCAAATTATCAAAATAGAAGAAAAACTGACCAATGCTTTTAAAATATGAAAAAAAGAATTCACTGAAGAGAACAGCTCCTTAAAAAGAAAACTGGACAAAAGGAAAAGGAAGTAGAAAACCTAACTGGTGAAAATAACTCCTGAAAAGGAAGAATTGAACAGATGAAAGAGAAGATGCAAAAGTTAACTGAAGAAAACAGTTTGACAAAAAATAGAATTGGGCACGTAGAAGCTAATGAATCTATGAGATATCAAGAATCTATGAGACAAACAGAATTGAAAGAATAAAAAGATAGAAGAAAATGTAAAATATCTAGTTGGAAAAATAATTGACCTGGAAAATAGGTCCAGGAGAGAAAATCTAAGGATTATTGGTCTACCAGAAAGCCATGATGAAAAAAAGAGCCTGGACAATATCATCCAAGAAATCTTCAAGGAAATTGCCCATAAGTCCTAGACTCAGAGGGCAAAATAGTGATCAAAAGAATCCACCATTTGCCTCCTGAAAGGGACTCCAAACTAAAAACATGAAGGAACACTGTTGCCAAATTCCAGAACTATCAAGTAATGGAGAAAATACTGTAGGCATCCAGAAAAGAAACAATTCAAATATTGAGGAGCTACAGTTGGGATCACACAGGACCTTGCAGCTTCCACATTAAAAGACCAAAGGATTTGGAATATGATATTCCATAACTCAAAGGAGCTAGGACTACAACCAAGGATTAATTACCCAGCAAAGTTGAACATGGTATTTCAAACAAGGAGATGGAAATTTGGGGAAATAAGGGATTTCCAGGCCTTCCTGATGAAAAGGCTAGAACTCCATAGAAAATTTAATCTTCAAATGCAGGTCTCAAGAGAGGCATAAAAAAAGTAAACAGGGAGGAAAAACTTATTGCACAATATGGGCAAAGTATTTACATCCCTATAAAGGAAGGTGATACTTTTTAATCTTGAGAATTGTATATTTATTATGACATGTAAAAGGGATATACACAGATAGAGGGAGTGAGTTTAAATTAAATGACATGATGATAACAAATGTGATTTAAGGGTGTGAAAGGATTTTAATGGGAGATGTGAAAAGGAGGAGGCAGAAAAAAAATAAATTCCATCACAGGAAGAGGCACAAAAATAGAAAGAAAAGAGAAAGATGGGAAGGAGATGAGCATTGTTTGAGAGGTACTTTCATTTTAATTGGATTCAAGGAGGGTAAAACAAACTCAGTTAAGTATAGAAATACAATTAGCTCTATAGGCAGTAGGAGGGGAAGGGGGAAAGAAAAGTGAGGGAGGGCTAAAAGGGAGGGAAGAAGTAGTAAGGGAAAAGGAGATTAAAAGGAAGGGGGACTGAAAGAAGGAAGGGAAGACTGAGCGAGACAGTGGTCAAAAATTAAAACCCTATTGTGGAGGGGAAGGGAGAAGGGAGAACCAAAAGCATAAACAAGGGGAAAGGGGATGGATGGAAAGACACAAGATAGTAATCATAACTGTGAATGCGAATGGGATGAATTCTCCCATAAAATGGAGGTGGATAGCAGAATGGATTAAAAACCATAATCCAACAATATGTTGTTTACCAAAAAACACATTTGAAATGGGGACATATACATAGGGTAAAGGTAAAAGGTTGGAGCAGAATATTTTGCATTTCAGCTGATGTAAAAAAAGCAGGGGTAGCAACCCTGATCTCAGACAAAGCATAAGCAGAAATAGATCTAATCAAAAGAGATAAGTAAGAAAACTATATCCCGATAAAAGGCACCATAGACAATGAAGCAATTTCATTACTAAACATATATGCTCCAAGTGGTATAGCATCCAAATTCTTAGAGGAGAAGTTAAGGCAGTTACAGAAAGAAACAGACAGCAAAACTATACTAGCAGGGGACGGACCTCAACTTCCTTCTCTCTGAACTTGATAAATCTAACCTCAAAATAAACAAGAAAGAAATTAAGGAGGCAAATAGAACTCTGGATAGGTAGATATGATAGATCTCTAGAGAAAATTGAATGGGAATAGAAAGGAGTATACTTTTTTTTTCAGTGGTACATGGCACATATTCAAAAATTGACTATGTACTAGGCCATAAAAACCTCATAATCCAGTGCAGAAAGGCAGAGATAGACAATGCATCCTTCTCAGATCATAATGCAATAAAATTTATGTGTAATCAAAGGTCATGAAAACATAAACTAAAAACGAATTGGAAACTAAACAATCTAATCCTTAAGAATGAGTGGGTTAAACAACAAATTATAGAAACAATCAACAACTTCATTCAAGAGAATGACAACAATGAGACAACCTACCAAATTTTATGGGACACTGCAAAAGCAGTTCTTAGGGGAAAGTTTATATTTTTGAATGCCTACATGAACAAAATAGAGAAAGAGGAGATCAGTGAATAGAGCATGCAGCTGAAAAAGCTTGAAAAAGAACAAATTGAAAATCCCCAAGTAAATACCAAATTAGAAATACTGAAAACCAAAGGAGAGATTAATAAAATTGAAATTAAGAAAACTATTGAACTAATAAATAAAACTAGGAGTTAGTTTTATGAAAAAAACAATAAAATTTATAAACCTTTGGTCAATTTGATTTAAAAAAAGAAAGAAGAAAAACAAATTACCAACATCAAAAATGAAAAGGGTGAACCCACCTCCAATGAGGAGGAAATTAAAACAATAATAAAAAATTACTTTGTCCAACTGCATGCTCATAAATTCAACAATCTAAATGTGATGGATGATTATTTTAAAAGATATAAATTGCCCAGATTAACAGAAGAGGAAATTGAATACTTAAATATCTCCATCTCAGAAAAAGAAATGGAACAAGCTATCACTTAACTCCTTAGGTAAAAATCTCCAGGGTCAGATGGATTCACAAGTGAATTCTATCAAACATTTAAAGAACAGTTAATTCCAATACTATCTAGACTATTTGGGAAAATTGGGCAAGAAGGAGTCCTCCAAATTTCTTTTTATTATAGAAATAAGGTTTTGATACCTAAACCAAGAAAAGCCAAAATAGAGAAAGAAAATTATAGAACAATTTCTGTAATGAATATAGATGCAAAAAATTTAAATAAGATTTTAGCAAAAAGATTACAGCAACTTATTATGGGAATAATACATTATGATCAGGTTGGATTTATACCAGGAATGCAAGGCTGGTTCAATATTAGGAAAACTATTAACATTATTGATCATATCAACAACAAAACTAACAGAAACCAAATGATTATCTCAATAGATGCAGAAAAAGCTTTTGACAAAATACAACACCCATTCCTATTGAAAACACTGAAGAACCAAGCATTATATGCAATGTGGATAAGCTAGATGTATTTCCAGTAAAATCAGAGCTGAAACAAGGATGTCCATTATCACCATGATTATTGAATATGATACTAGAAATGTTAGTTGTTGCAATAAGAGAAGGAAAAGAAATTGAAGGAATTAGAATAGGCAAAGAAGAAACTAATTTATCACTCTTTGTAGATGATATGATGATATATTTAGAAAATCCCAGAGAATCAAGTAAAAAACTACTTGAAATAATAAACAACTTTGGCAAGTTGCAGGTTACAAAATAAACCCACACAAATCTGCATTTCTGTATATTACAACAAAGCCCAACAGCAAGAGATAGAAAGAGGAACCCCATTTAAAGCTACAGTAGACACGATAAAATATTTGGGAGTCTACCTGCCAAAACCAACCTAGGGATCATATGAAAACAACTACAAAACACTTTTCACACAAATAAAGACAGATCTAAGTAAGTGGAAAAATATCAGTTGCTCTTGGGTGGGCTGAGCCAATATAATAAAAAATGAAAATTCCACCTAAATTAATTTATTTATTCAGTGCCATACCAATCAAACTATCAGATAATTATTTTGTAGAGCTACAAAAAATAATATCAAGATTCAACTGGAAGAACAAAAGGTCCAGAATAACAAGGAAACTAATGAAAAGAAATGCTAGGGAAGGTGGCCTAGCTCTACCAGATCTCAAATTGTATTATAAAGCAGCAATTATCAAAACCATTTGGTACTGGCTAAGAAACAGAAGGATAAACCAGTGAAATATGTTAGGTACCCAAGACACAGTAGTCAATGAACATAGCAATCTACTCTTTGATAAACCCAAGGACCCCAGCATCTAGGATAATAACTCACCGTTCAACAAAAGTTGCTGGGAAAACTGGATAACAGTGTGGCAAAAACTAGGCATAGAACAATGCCTGACACTGTACACAAGAATAAAGTCCAAATGGGTACATGAGCTAGGTATAAAGATTGATACTATAAACAAATTAGTGGAGCAAGGAACAATGTATTTATCAGATTTATGGAGAAGGGAAGAATTTTTGACTAAACAAGAGACAGAAAACACTACGAAGTGCAAAATGGATAATTTTGATTACATTAAATTGAAAAGTTTTTGCCCAAACAAACCCAATGCAACCAAGATTAGGAGGGAAGCAGAAAATTGGAAAAGAATTTTTGCAACTAGTGTCTGTGATAAGGCCTCATTTCTAAAATATATAGAGAACTGAGTCAAATTTACAAGAATACAAGTCATTCCCCAATTGATAAATGGTCAAGGATATGAACAGGCAGTTTTCAGAGGAAGAGA
>CM053769.1:300880009-300894535 GCA_028658325.1 Potorous gilbertii | reverse complement strand
CTATGAGCCATTCTGGAGAGCAATTTGGAACTATGCCCAACAGGCTACCAAAATGTGCATACCCTTTGACCATATCTCTTCCAGGACTGTTTCCCCGAGAGATCATTAAAAAAGGGAAAGGGTCCCAAAAATATTTATAGCAGCATTCTTTGTGGTGGCCAAAAACTGGAAATCAAGGGGATGCCCATCAATTGGGGAATGGCTGAATAACTTGTGGTCTACGAATGTAATGGAATATTCTTGTGCTATAAGAAATGATGAACAGGAAAGCTTCAGAGAGGCCTGAAAGTCTTATATGAACTGATGCTGAGTGAAAGGAACAGAACCAGGAGAACTTTGTTCACAGCAACAACCACAGTGTGCAAGTATTTTTTCTGAAAGACTTAGAACTTCATTGCAATGCAAGGACTTAAAAAATTCCCAATGGCCTGTCAAGGCAAAACGCCTTCCACATCCAGAGAAAGAACCATGGAATTCAATTGCAGAATGTAGCAGATCATTTTCTTTTGTATTACATTTTGGTTTGTTTTATGACTTCTCCCATTCATTTTATTTCTTCTACACAACATGACTAAGGTGACTGAGGTGAAAACGTATTTAATAGGACTATGTGTGTAGAACATATAAAATTGTATGCTGTCTCAAGGAGGTAGGAGAGGGGGGGAAGGAGGGGGAGGGGGAGGAAGAGCAAAACAATCTAAGTTATATGGAAGTGATTGTAGAACACTTAAAGTAAATAAAACAATTTTTAAAAAGACAATTCCAAAAAGAAATCTCAAGCTTTTGACATTTCAAGACAAACTGCATGATTCCCAGAGACCAAAATTACATATGACTTGATGGAAACTGGAAAGGTCCTTAGTATATATGAGCAAAGTGCTGCGTATTACTACAAGTGATATTAAAGACATGGTATAAAGGAAAAGTATTATTGACATGCATAATCAGCAAAAAAAAAAACTTCTTTTGGAGAAAGACAGCAGATGGACAGTCTTTGTAGAATATTGGTACCCCTGAGATATTAAAAGAATCAGAGGAAAGTCTTCAGTATTTTGGATAAATCCTTTATCTGAGGGGTTCTTTACCTGGGATTCACAGGCCCTTTAGAGGGTTCGGTGAATAGATTTTAAGAGGTCTGTGAACTTAGATGGGGAAAAAAATGACTTTTTATTTTCGCTAACCTCTAACCTGAAATCTAGTATTTCATGCATGAGTGTAGACAATTAAATATTATTCTGAAAAGGGAACCAGAGGTATCACCTATGTTCTTTGGATTGTCAAAGGGCTCCATGACATATGTTTGCCTTTCATTGCCAAAGAAGACCATACCATCAGAGAAATGATGACATGACTAAGATTAAGAATACCTGCTCTCTTTGGAGGATTTGAAGAAAAATATGGATAAGAAGCATAGATAATAAGAGGCTAGGAAAGGTAACAATTCACACCAATGGAAGGAACAACCACATTGTTAAGATCATGGATCTATTAAAGTATGTATTATCCTGGCACTCATTGCTTTGTTGGTTCTACTATACATATGAATCAGGGGGAGGGAGAGGAACAATGTGGAAGATGGAACATACCTCATCATCAAAGATCTGTCTGTAGACTTTTCCACTTCGAACTGTCTTCATCTTCCCCAATAAGGAAACGTTCCTTGGAAGAAGATTTTCAGATAATGGCCTTTTTCTTTCCAGAAAAGAAACCGCCTTTGAAGTTTCTGTCCAAGTCTTTGTTGATAAAGATCCAGAGGATGTTAGAAAATAAAAGGAACATCCAAAATCAACAAGGAGATATTCTCACAGAAACAAAACCCTATACAACAATGGGTAATGGAATCATGGCTTTTTAGAAGGTGGGTTCTGTTGTCTTTACCACCTTGCCTGAACCTAACAGAATCACACAAGATTCTCCCCACTCTCAACCTGAATCTCCAATATATGCCCAGTCCATGAACAGGAAATACAGTACCAATAAAGCCCATGGCAGAGGGTAGGGGTGGACAAAGGTGTGAAGGAGAGGCAGAGAAGTGAGATTTATTTTTATAAATGAGGGAGTCAAAAGAAGTTGGAAATGAAATGAAAAATGAACAGTAACAGAGAACAAGACCTTATTCTTGTTGCCTCCCCTATCACCAAGGAGATAAATTGTATGAGGGAAAACCAAAATGAGGGAGAGGGTGGTGGAAGAATGGAGAGGATCTGGGGATGGCCTGGCAATCTCTAGATATTATATTTGTGATGAATAAAATAAAGTTCTTAACCTCAGAGGGACATTCACAGACCAGATAAAGACATTATTCTTGTCATTCTAAGGGTAATGTTAAATGACAATGTCAGATACAACATGATACTACTGTCCTAGGTCCTAACTTTACTTAAGGGAGGGGAAGAGGTAGGAAGTCAGTCATATATCCATTCAAACAACTAACTGGTCTGCACTATGATAGTCACTTCTCTGAAGCCTTTACATAATATGTTGTGTATTATAGTTAGGTGTGTTTGAGTCATATCTCCTTATTCGACTGTGAATTCTGTGAGGATGGGGACCAAGAGTTGCCTAAACTTTGCTTCTTTCCTAACATTTAACACAATATTTGTACAGGGTACAAAATGAATTGAATAGAATTCAGGGCCACTGTGACTCTAGTAGCAGCCTCCTTGGGATACTTACTGGGGATCTCAGGTTTGAGACGATAAGGAAAAGAAACTCTGAGATTAGGGGGTGGTAGTACTTGGGAGAAGCCAAAGGGGAGAGAATGATGTTGGGGGAGGGGAATGTATATTATGCGTGTATGGGGAGAGGCAATAGTCTGGAGAGATTCTCTTTCTGGCTCTGGGAAGAGAAGTGGATAGATGACTACCTTCATGGGCTATTTAGGGGTCAATGGAGTGGGGAAAGATTTGGCCGAAGTCAGATTTCCTAGAGGAGAACCTGAGGGAAAGTAGTGTATCGGAGGGAATATGAATTTGGTGGAAAGGCAGGCGATTTGGGGGGAGGAAGGATAAATATGAAGGAAAAGGACGATGACCTTCGGGGAAGGATAATGAATTAGGGAGAGGGTGCCAAACGGGGAAGGATGAATTTGGAAGGAGACAGTAGAGGGAGGAAGAATGA
Organism: Potorous gilbertii; assembly: GCA_028658325.1. Lineage (NCBI taxonomy): Eukaryota > Metazoa > Chordata > Mammalia > Diprotodontia > Potoroidae > Potorous > Potorous gilbertii. The sequence goes on along the minus strand of CM053769.1, from coordinate 300,891,415 downwards.
TAAGGAGGATGAATGGAGGAAAGTAAAAGGGAAAAAAAGAGGGAGGAAGGGAGGGGAATGAAGGGGAAAGTACTCACATCCCCCAGACTAACTTTCCATACCCTCCCCTTTCCCACTCTGTCGCACCTCAAAATAGAAACTACTTTTGCGGCTACAGCTGGGTCCGATAGGCACAGGATCCAAGAGGGCACTGCCTGTTGAGGTTCGAGGGCTCGGGACCGGGGGTCCCTGTCTGTGGCGCGTCCTCACCATGGCAACGCTGCTCCGACTTTCTCTCCTGAAGCGGCGGAGTCCTTTGTTTCACAGCCCCAGGAGTTAGGCTGTTGCCCCTAACAACGGGGGAAGCGTCTCTGCGGTGCTGTCCTGTTCGCCCTCTGGTGTCAGTCCGTGCTAGCGATGGGCTCTGCCTACACGTACTTCACTCAGGGCTTTCTCCTTTCTCCTTCTTTTTCATATTTAACACATTGTTTTTATTGAAAAGGGTAAAACTAATTAAAGGAAATATAAAGTAAGTAGAGCCAAGAAGGCAATAAACACAATGTAAATAGAAAGAACAACTACTCACCAAAAGAATTAAATGTAAATGTACAAAATTATAGAGGGAGCAGAGCTGGTTGACCCTTCTCTCATAACCCTTCTTGGAGGTGGGAGGTCCACAAATGTAGACCTTTTTTCGAATTTTTTTGATGTATTGATTAAACATTATGACTTTTCCCTCTAAAAAAAAAAAATTAAAATGCCATTTGTCTATGAGACTCCCTTCTGGGAAGGGAAATAGGAAAAAGATTTTGGGGAAAACCATGATGATGTAAGAAACAGAATATATCAATAAAATATATCCATAAAACAGAATATATCAACAAAAATAAAAAGGAAAGAAATACAAAGTTAAAGAAAAATAATAATTTTCACTCTGCTTTTTGTCATTTCTCTACTGTGAAGTTCCACTTTACATAAGAACTGTTGTTGCTTTAGTAATTGCTTAACCTTCTTAACTTTTGAAATATTTTATTGATGTTCTTTTCTAATCACTTTCAATTCTTTCTCATATTAGAAAACACTTTCTCCTCCCATTCATTGTCCCTCTCAAATATATCTTTACTCCCTTCTCCCATTCATTCTCTTGTCTGAGTATTGCCTCTCCTAAATTTATCCTACCTTCCTCACTCATTCTTCTCTCCCAAATTAATTATTCCATCCTCAACTTTATCCTCATTTCTTTCCAAATTTTTACTCTCTCCATTAAAGTCACCGACCTCTAATTAGTCTTTCCCCAATATACTGCCTTCTCCCAATTCTCTTGCAGACTGTGTGTCTGTTGACATCATCCTAGCAAAATTTGGGGAAGCTTATTCCCAGACTGGCAGTAGAGGGATGAATTTTTCAGTCACAGATATGCATCAGTAGACATGTTCATAATAATGAGATAATGGATCCTTGAAGCAATGCAAGGACTATGGTAGGTGGTATAGATATAAAATATAAATTATACACTTTCTACCCTGAAGGAGCTTCAAGTCTATTTTTGGGGGTGGAGTAAATCAACATGTATAACATAAAAGTGATAAAAGGTATAGTGTGACAGGGCCATAAAAGAAAGCCTGATAGGGTGTTTTAGGGAAATAGGAGGAAAGAATAGCACATGCTTTCAGATGGGAGGAGGCAAGTAGGTAAAAGGTTTCATGGGGGAGGTTCTACTTGATCTGAGTCTGTAAGCAAGAGGATTTTAATATACTTCCTGGGAAACTGATAAAAAGATGGGTGTATTCCAGCATGGACAACAGCCCATACAAATGCAAGGAGTTACAAGGTAACTCAGGAAACTAGTGAGTCCAGTTTGGTTGTAACATAGAAGATTATAAAATAGATTGAAAATGTAGGTTAAGACTAGAATCTAGTCTGGAATTTAGGTCCTCAAAGGTGGCCCTTTGACTGAATCCAAACTTCATAGAACAAAAAGGCCACACCCAAGGACTTAGAAGCTCCATGCTCAGGTTCCCCACCCCTGGACTAGATTGTGGAAGGCCTTGAAGACCAGGAGAGGCTGTTTGCATTTTGTAACTTGGGCACAGGATACTGAAGTCTGTTAGAAAGTCAAATGAGGCTGGTGACCTTGCACAGCCCTTCCTCACTCAAAACAAAGTCAAGTACAAGTCATGTCATCATTTCTCTGATGGCATGGTCTTCTTCGGCAATGGAGGACAAACTCAACAACAACCCTATTCTCTAGGTGTGTGTCAGAGTAACTGACTGGACCAAGGCTGGCAACTGAAGTAGGCTTCCTCTGGTGGTAAATTTAGATATTACTCTCAGCTACTAAACCCGCCCAACTGTATAATTGGTATAAGTGACTTGTTCTCTCCCTTTTTTCACAATCCCTAAGACCAGGCCTCCATGCCACCTCCTGCTATCCCTTCACCACGTTGCCTCTTCACCCCTCCCATCTACCACTTTTCAGCTCTTTTCTATGTATTATCTTACACATTAGAATGTAAACTCCTTGACAACAGGCTTTTGTTGTTTATCCTTCATTTTCACAGAGGACCATTGACACCACAGGATGATGTCTTCACTGAACTAGAGATAAGTGAGACAGTGCTGCACAAAGTCATCAGCCTCACTCTTCCAGAGTTATCAAAAGTTCAGTGGCAAGACAAAAATCAGGATGATTGGAAGATGGCCTCAGAGGTAGTGGATGACATTGGTGTCTTCCATATCTGAACAAGCTCTAATCCTTCCACAGTGCCTAGTTCAATCACCTTCACTGGAACAAATTATTCTCATCCTCCCATTCTTCACATTCTGGGGGTAGCTACCCCCCTAACTCACCAATGGGTTTGTGGCCCTCCAGTTACCTGTCTGCCAAGCTAGTTTAGTAGGGTATGGCCACTATGCGTACTTCTTGAAGCCATAGATGAGAGTGGAGTGCCAAGTGGATACAAAAGTGGATGAGCAGCCCTGAAAAGAGCTCACCCCAGAAGGGCTTGTCCTCCTTCAACACCCATACACCCCTATATATATGATAAGCACTATAGAAATATTTATTCCCTCCTCCCTTCTTCCTTTCCCCCTTCTTTCATGTCATTTCTACTTCCCTGCTAAGCCCACTAAGATTCTGATATTGGAATCTAATTACAATGACTCCATTATTATTGATAGAACACAGTTCATTATAGAAATATTAACAAAGCCTTCCCTTTTTAAAAATCGGTTGTCTTGGTTTCATTCTTAAAAATTTGTCTGTCTTAATTGCATTTCTTAACAAATTTTCTGTAAATTTGCTGTGCCCTCACTCTTTGGACAGGCAGTACTTTTCATAATCTTCCATTAGATTTTATAATTGTTTACACGGACTATAAATGAACCATCAAGGATACCCTACTACCCATCCATCCTCATTTCCAGGCAATGGAGAAAATCTGTCTCCACATATGCCCAAAGTATCTGTTCTTGGTGATCATGTTGCTCTTCTTGGCCATCAGGCAATAGGTTTTCTAGTTTCCATGGTTTATAGGTTCTTTTTACAGCTGGGGAGTACAGTGGATGGAGTATTTGACCTCAAGTCAGGGAGACCTGAGTACAAATCCAGAATCAGATAATTCATACCTGTGTAAATGGGCAAACCACAGTTTCCTCAACTGTAAAATGGGGATAATAGCAGCACCTACCTTTCAGGGTCATTTTAAGAATCAAATGAGATTCTTTTTGTAAAGTACTTAACATATTACTTGGCAGGGTGCACTTTCTGCATTAGGCTAATATTCAGAAAAGTATGGGAGATCTTTCTAGCTGGTTTTAGGAGTGAGAGAAATAGCACAATTAATACTTTATGAAATATATGTTAATACAAGGGGAATAGACTTGGGATTTTCCCTTAAGCCTTATAGAGGTATTTAGGGTCCTGTTCCCTCCCTCTCTCCAGGTAGACAAGACTCTACATGGGAATTCTAGCTCAGATCCTGTAGAAAAGTTGGGAATAAATTTCCAGTACAAAAGATCCTATTAAGGTCTGACTTATTACATAACTATTTACTAACATGGGCATACACATATATATTCTGTAACAAGACATTGATTCATTTGCATTCCTCAGAGTTTGGAAGGATAGCCCTTCCAGTTATAAAATTCTAAGGTGCAAAACCATATCCTCCCATTTAATAAGAAAGAGGGTATAGAATTACAGAGATAGGCATTATGGAAAACATTGCAACAGTTGAAGTTTTGTTGGCCTCACCACACACTACTGAGCAGGGGAGAGAGGTTACATTTTAAGCAGAAAAGATTATGTATTTTAAAATGAAACATTTGCCCTTAACTCTTAAAGAAATTATGAACGTTAGGTGGAAGGGAAAAAAGTGTTTTAATTTTTTTTTCCTCTAGGGATCCTTTAAAGGTTCCTGAATTTATATGAGACAGGAAAAGGTTACCAACTTTGCCCAGGCTGGCTTCCTGACTGTATCATGACAGTGAAATACCTGTTGTTCCCCAAGTACATGCTGTTATACAGTATCCCTGCTAATGTCTACAAAGAGAAACCCCAATTTCCAGTTAAGATGTTGATGTGACAGAACATCAAAAAGCCCAGTTCTCTCATGTACACCCTAAATGGCTACCAATAGAGGAGACCCAAGAACTGAAGAGAAATCAAATTAGATTCCTCTATCCATTCTAAGATTGCACAAAAAGAGAACCAGAAGTCTGTGAAAATTGGCAGGAGCTTCATACCAGAGAATCTGGCTTGAGCTCTGATCAATTAAAGCCTGTAGGAACACTAAACAATGAGATCTTGGGGATATTGGAAGTCAATGAACTCTGATAATTTGGGCCTAAAGCCATCTGGATCTTGGCCTTGACCTGCTGGAATAGAAGTTTGGGAGAAGGCCAACCTCCATAGGTCACACCATAGGCAGAAAGGTCTAGCTTCTTTTTCTCCTTGGAACTCTGAAAACCACAGCAGAAGGGGCCAATTCAATGCCTGTGTGCATGCTGGGGTACCTTGAAGGAAGCCTAGAGAGAGCTGGATCTCTAACATCCAACTGTGGCCTTTCAGGGACAAAGAAAAGAGCAAAACAAACTGCTAATTAGGAAATATTCAAGGAGAAAGAGACAGAGATCTGACCAGGCCGGTATCTGCATTGGTCTGCTAGGAGAATGAGACAGAAACAAGAAACTGAGACAGAGCGAAGGATTTTAACGCCAGCTACTCCATTCATAAGGACAGTTACAGCAACATCCAGCTTATAGAAAGGACAGAACCAGACAAAGCATACGCAAATCCTCCAAGTGTTTGGGAAGAGGCAGATGACAGACCTAACACCAAGCCCCAATCCACAAACTGAGACAAGAAAATATGAATAAAGGGAAGAAAATATCAATCACAACTAAGAAATGCTATGTGTAAAGAGAAGACCAAAAGATAAAAAACAGAAGGGAATAACTCCCTAATCAGTTCAATCAGAGACTTGGGTGGAAGATGACTTGGCCATAAGAATCACAACAGTGGCTGAGAAAAATGAAACAAAGAATAAGAAATGAAATTGGAATTCAAATAAGAAATCCAGAGGGAAAAAACCAGAATGAGAATAAATAGCTTAGAAGAGAAGTTGGAAAACCTTACCTAAGTAGCAGATTTGCTGAAAAATAGAATGGAATAAACAGAAGTCAAAGAAACCATAAGAATCCATTAGAATTTCAGAAAACATTAGGATAAAATTGAAAAATAGATGAAATTAACCTATCTTCCATCAAATGCAATTGACCTAGGAAACAAGTGAAAGGCAGGTAAATTAAAAAATATTGGAAACAAAGAAAAAAATGGCCCTGATGGATTCACAAGAGGATCTTATCAAACTTCTAATGAATAGTTAGTACCCAGGCTTCACAAATTATCCTCAAAAATTGAGAAAGAATCCTACCAGAATCCTTTTATAAGACAAATATAATCCTAACCTAAACTAGGGAAAGATAAAACACAGGGGGAAAAACCTAAAAGCCAACACAATCAATAGACTTTGACTCAAAAATTTAAAACAAAATCCTGCCAAATAAATAGCAATTTATCCAAGAAATCATTCGTTATGATCAAGCGGGATTTATACCAGGGATGCAAAGATGGTTCAACATTAGGGAAGATATCAGCATAACTAATTATATTAAAAACCCAAACACCCAAAATTACATAATGACCTCAAAAGATGCATATATCTATAAGTATATGTGTGTATTTATGTGTGTTTGCATATATATTATATTCCTCAAGAGATAAATGATCAAAGGATATGAACTACAACTCTCAAAAGAACTGCAAAGTGTTCAAAACCACATAGAAAATGCTCTAAATGATGAATAAGAGAAATGCAAATCCAGACAATCCTGAGGTTTCACCCCTCATCCTGAAAGCTGGCAAAAGTGACTAAGAAATGACAATAGTCAACTGCAGGAGTTGCAGAATGATAGGTGTACTAGTACATTGTTGGTGAAGCTGTGAAATGGTCCAATCATTTTGGAAAACAGTTTAGAATTATGCAAATAAAATGTTCAAAATCTTTGAACCAGAGACTCCATTACGAGGCATATACTCCAAAGAAACCATTGATAAGAAAAATGTCCCAAAATATCTATTACAGCACTTCTTTTTGTGTTAGCTAAGAATTGGAAACAAAGCAGTTGTTCATAAATCAGGGAGTAGTTAAACAAATTGTGATAATGAACTAACAGAAGATTACAAATGATATAAGAAATTATAAAGCACGGAAAGATCTGTATGAACTGAGAAATAAGCTGAACCAAGAAAACAATTTACACATTAATTGCAACAATGTAAACAGAAAAAATGACATGCCAAAAAATAAAGAAATAAGAAATAAATGTAACAAAATTATAAAGACCAAGCAGAGCTCAAATAAAGAGAAGATAAGAAGAACCCCCTCACCCACCCATCCCCTTTATGGAGGTGGGAGGTTCACAGGTGTGACACTTTGCAAATATTTTATATTTTTTTCAATGTTCTCTATCATTTGTATTGATTTTTTTCCTCTCTAAAAAATAGTAGTTGTCCCCTTTGATCCAACAATACTTTTTCTAGGGCTGTATCTGAAAGAGATCATAAAAATGGGAAAAGAACCTACATGCACAAAAATATTTATAGCAGCTCTTTTTGTGGTGGCCAAGAACTGGAAATCGAGGGGCTGCCCATTAATTGAAGAATTGCTGAACAAGTTGTGGTATGTAAATGTAATGGAACAGAATACTATTGTGCTATAGACAAAAATGGACTTCAGAAAAACCTGGAAAGACTTATATGAACTGATACTGGGTGAAGTGAGCAGAGATAGGAGAACATTATACACAGGGCATGAGGACTGTTTTTCATAGACTTAGTCCTTCACAGCAATGCAAGGACCTAAAATTTTTCCAAAGGACTCATGAAGAAAAATGCCATCCACGTCCAGAGAATGAATTATGGAGTTGGAACCCAGAATGAAGCAGATTATTTTCTCCTTTGTTGTATGTTGTTTTTCTCATGGTCTTCCCAATTCATTTTAATTCTTCTATGCAATATGACTAATGTGAAAATGTGTTTAATAGGAATGCATGGGTAGAACTCATATAAAATAGCATGCTGTCTTTGGGAGGGAAGAAGAGATGAAGGGAGGGAGAGGGAAAAAATTTGGAACTTACGGAAGTGATTGTTGCAAACTGAAAACAAATAAATAAATAAATTTGGGAAAAATAAAATAAAAAAGAAACAAAAGAAGAAACAGAAAGAAAGCAAAAAGAGTAGTATTTGTCATAGGAGATGACTATTTGAAAGGGGGAAAGGGAGGTAAAGATCAATTGAGAAATGACTTGTATTCTTATAAATTTGACAAAGTTTTTTATATATTTGAAATATAGGATGTTTATCTGAGAAACAGTTTGTAAAAATTTTCTCCAAATTTTCTGTTTTCCTTCTAATTTGGGTTATATTGCTTTTGTACAATGTTCTTTATCTCTTATTTATTCATAAATTGTTCTCCTATCCATAAGTTTGATATGTAATATGTTCCATGTTCTTCTAATTTTCTATGATATCTTCCTTTCTATCTAGGTCTTTCCTTCTATCTAGGTCATGTATCAATTTTGACCTGATCTTAGTAAATGGTGTAAGATATTGGTCTATGCCCCAATTTTCTGCCAGACTGCTTTCCAGCTTTCCTAAAAATTTTTGCCAAATAATAAATTCTTATTTCAAAAGCTTATATCTTTACATTTATATCATTTGATTATATTAATATTAATTGTAATATTCCCTTCTCTGTTCAAAACATCATCTCTTATACTAGCTTACAGAGAAAACCTTCCCAGCCCATTTTAGCTGAAGAATGTTATCACATTCCTATCTTTCCCAAGGTCTGGGCTGGAACTAAACTGAATTAGTCAGTGTCACCAAGAGCAGTGTCCTGCAAAGCCCCAGAGCCTGCCTTAGCAACAGAAAGGCCAGCACCAAAGTGGACTTGGAGCTACAGGCACAGTAGAAGAAAGGGCCAAACATTAAGACAGCCTGGACCTGAACCACAGCAGGAAAGGATGAATAATTCCTGCAGAAGGTGGGGCCTAGTCTTAATCAAGCCTGCCAATACCATTTAGCAGTGAAGGAATAGAGTTTGTCCTCAGCAAAAGCCTCCAAATCAAACTCTGAGGTGGTGATAGGAGTAAACCAAAAATCTCAAAACAAAAACCCCTTAGTTTAAAAACTTTGAGCGCAAGCATAACAATCAATAGGGAAGATGTTTAAAAATAAGGGAATATAGTCTCCAAGATATCTAAATCAATCCAAACATCTCTGAATAAATATTACAAGAAAAAATTAAATTAACACCTGATGAGGAAGAGAATCCTGTGGGATTTGTAGTAGCCTTGGAAACATAGCAAGATATTTCTGAATATTTCAAAAGAAAAAGAAAAATCACAAAAACAAAATTATGACCTGAACAGCAGAAATAATTGTAAAAAGCAGAAAAAATTTGAGTCCACAGTGGTAAATCTCAATAGAGAAGTGAAAATGTAAACAACTTAATGAGAATATAAATATACAGAAGCACAGGACAATCTGAAAGAAGAAAAACAAATACAATCATATTAAAAGAACATATGATTTCTATACAAGCAAAACATTTATTTTGAGGACAGAGTACATAGAGACAAGTTATTAGATCCTAGGTCTCCCAGAAGAACATGACGTGTCAAAAAACCTGAACACCATAATGCAAGAAATAATACAAGAAAATTGCTCAAAACTTCTAAACATGGAAAGCAAGGTGACAATCAAAAGAATATACAGATCGCTTCAAGAAAGAAATCCCTACGCTGCAAACTCCAAGTTATGTAGTTCTTAATGAAACAATTCCAATGACAAAAAGCAAAATCTCCATGAGATCAGGAAAAAGACCTTTAAATATAAAGGAAAGGAAATTTGGATAACACAAGAATATTCTACATTCACCAGAAATTGCAGAAGAGACCTAAAAACATTCTATTAGACAAAAGTCAAAATTCACAACATAGAGATAAACAAGAAAACTTCATTATGCTAGAAGGAACCACATACAATAACCAATAGTAATATTGAATTCATAGGCTCCAAAGGACAGAATCAAAATTCATAAGGGGAAATTAACTGGATTAAAAGAAGATATAAATAGTAAAACAACAAAATCAGAAGACTTTAATGTTGCCTTCTTAGCTTTGAACAGGTCTCACAGAAAGATAAACAAAAAGGATAATACAGAATTGAACAAATTGATAAAGAAACTAGAGCTGAAAGACTTAACGGCATCTTCTAAAGACAACGCACATATTTCTCAGCAAATGAAGCCATTACAAAAATTGACCATGTGTTAGGTCATAGAAATATTTGAAATAGATATAAAAAAGCAACAATAGTAAAAATAATGCAATTCAATAAATAATCAGTTCAGGGAACAAAACTTAAAGACATAGATCTAAACGGAAACTTAACAATAATGAATGTTGGACAAATCATAGAAACAGTTAATAGTTATGTGAAAGTAATTTATGATAATACCAAAATTTCAAAGCAGCTAGAGCAATCCTCAAGAAAAATTACATCCCTAAAATACACATTAACAAAACAAAAAGGGAGAGTATTAATAAAATGAATGTACATTTTATTTTTTCCTTAATAGTATTTTATTTTTTTCCAATTACATGTAAAGATAGTATTCAACATTCATTTTTATAAAATTTTGGGTTCCAAATTTTTCTCCCTCCTCCCTTTCCTCCTTCCTCCCCCTGCCCCAAGACAGCAAACAATCTAATATAGGTTATACATGTACAATCATGTTAAACGTATTTCCACATTAGTCATGTTGTAAAAGAAGAATCAGAACAAAAGGGAAAAACTATAAGAAAGAAAGAAATCAAAAACAAAAGTGAAATAGTATGCTTCAATCAGCATTCAGACTTCATAGTTCTTTCTCTGGATGTGGTTAGCATTTTCCATCACAAGTTTTTTGGAATTGTCTTAGATCATTGTATTGCTAAGAAGAGCTAAGTCTATTAGAGTTAATCATCACATAATGTTGCTATTACTGTGTATAGTGTTCTCCTAGTTCTTCTCATTTCACTCAGCATCAGTTCATATAAGTCCTTCCAGGCCTCTCCAAAGTCTTCCTGTTCATCATTCCTTACAGCACAATAATATTCCATTACGTTCATATATCATGACTTATTCAGCCATTCCCTAATTGATGGCATCCCCTCAGTTTCCATTTCTTGGCCATGACAAAAAAGAGCTGCTATAAATATTTTTGTACATGTGAGTCCTTTTTCCTTTTTATGATTTTTTTGGGAAACAAATCTAGTAGTGGTATTGCTGGATGAAAGGGTATGCACAGTTTTATAGCCCTTTGGGCATAGTTACAAATTGCTCTCTAGAATAGTTGGATCAGTTCACATTGGTATTCCAATTTTCCCACATTTTCTCCAACATTTATTATTTTCCCCTTTCTGACATATTAGCCAATCTGATAGGTGGTACCTCAGAGTTTATTTTAATTTGCATTTCTCTAATCAATAGTGATTTAGAACATTTTTTCATTTGATTATAAAAAGCTTCAATTTCTTCATCTTAAAACTGCCTTTTCATATCCTTTGACAATTTATCAACTGCAGAATGACTTGTATTCTCATAAATTTGACTCAGTTCTCTATACATTTTAGAAATGAGGCCTTTATCAGGAACACTGGCTGTAAAAATTGCTTCCCAGCTTTCTGCTTTCCTTCTAATCTTGGTTGCATTGGTTTTGTTTATGCAAAAACTTTTCAATTTAATGTAATAAAAATTATCCACTTTGCATTTCATATTAAATACACACATATATATGTCTACATATATATATACAT